>CM041780.1:8462230-8804601 GCA_023374045.1 Limonium bicolor
TCATATTTACTCCTTACTCTTGCATACTCATCACTCCATGTTCAATACCTTACTCGTACACGATCCTTACTCTGTACTCGTTACTATACTAGTGCATACTCACTACTCAATTCTCCATACTTACTCTTACATACTCAATACTCGATACTTACTCATACGTACTCAATACTCGGTACTCATTACATACTCATACTTACTTCTTACTCGAGACTCATTACTCATACATACGCAATACTCATTACTCATTACTTTGGTCTCTGGGCGGAGTCATACACAAGACTCACCACCGGACCTACAATACAAGGGCTATACACTTAGCTCCTCAAATACTCAATGTCCGTTCTTACCGGACTACTCAAATTCCCAACACTCTTCTCTCAGAGCACAATACAATCTCATGGATTAGCCTAGAAGTATCTCTCTTGATAACCTCCACCAGCTTAGGGAATTACTACCGACTAGTATCCTCAGATTTAAGGGTTTCCCCAACATATCGAATACTCTCAGGTTCGGGACATACTTACATCAGTCGGGTCCTCTCATAATGGGTCGACTAATTGCTAAGGGGTTTGGAGATCCCTCATCATTCTTTACTACTCTCATGGTTCATGTCTTGCACCAAGATTAATTCCTCTAATAGAGGTTACTGATATACTTCCACTACTCATTATTTGTGGATTATTCATTTCAATTCTCCAACCGTTATCGGGAGGGTATTACTCCCGTACACTCTCTCTCATTCTTGTGAGTTTCATTGGGTTGCGTTATCGTTTGTTGATTCGTTAGTTTAGCGCGTTGCTATGGTTCCATTAATTCACAACCTGACTCTTACTACGAGCCACCACACAACAAGACTCATCTAGGAGTCGTACTACGCACCAAATGAAGCTACACAATCAATCAAAGAAGGGTTAGCTCACACAACATACAGCAAGACATATAATGAAAGGCAATAAACCGTTTTCATGCTTTAGTCTTGATTAGCCGGCATACAGCACACAAATCAACGTAACTCGGTTAGCATACGGGGCATGAGGAAATCATACCTTTCACCGGGGTTAGCTTTACCGTGTGTTCCCTTGTTCCTCGGTTCACACTTGTTCCACTGATAATGTTTCCAACATTGTTATTAATACTATGTTCATACGATACACAAATAATTACTACTCCCGCACTTACCCCGTTGTCCCGTTATTCTTAGTTTTTCTCTTGTGTGCTTAACTTTCTTTCCTTCATTATTCTAGCACTAATGCCTTACTTATACACATATATATATGTGTGTATGTATATACATATATATATACGTGTATGTATATATATGTATGTATGGGTATAAGTATATATATATACATATTTATATATATGCATGTATGTATATATATATATATATATATTTAATTTGATTTTAATTTTTTTTTTTATAAAGGCCGACCGACCCACTCTGGGTAGGTCGCCTGGGTAGGTCGGCTGCAGAGAGCACCCGGGTTACAGAATTTAGTCCGACCGACCCAGGCTAGGGTAGGTCGCCTGGGTGGGTCGGCTGCAGAACCCCTTTTAATTATCTACTTTGAATTCTAAATTCACCTCAATTCTCACCCAATCTTTTCCTAGTCATTTCCACATGTTTCCTACATGTTTAAACACTAATTAAATCCTCTAAATCACCTTAATTCACCAATCAAATTCATTTCTCAATCCTAAATCAACTTACACAATTTCCTTACTTCTTCTTCAACACATGTAACCGTTTTTGTTACACTTATGCTACAGATTTTAAAATTCAATTCTCCCATCCAATACTTCCTCAATCCTTGCCATTCTTAGCATTCCAAATACCTCTCCTTACAATGCCAATTCATTTCCAAGTCATTACACTACCTACACCCAAGTTCCAACACTCATTTTACAAAATCCTGCACACCAATTTCTTCCTAGTTCTACAATGCATTTTGGTCTCTCTCTTGCTACAGATTTTACATCCTAGTACTCTCATACAACAATTACCATTACATGGCCGTTAACATTTTTTCTAAGTCCAATACACAACTTGGTTCTCCCATTCACCAAGTCATTCTTTAATGCACAATTCTTACTAAAATTTCGCCATAGTTCACCTACTTTTCTTACTTACCCACACATATCCTTTCTCATCAAATTCATTCCTATTCTAGCCACACCCATACAAGGGTCCTACCAGCAATACAAGCAATCTTAATACATCATTAATTCCTCAAAACACAATATCAATGCACATACACAATTCCTTGGCTCTAAGGCCTACAATCCACATACTTGTTCTCAATACCCAAACTTTCACACTTACAATTCTACTGCATTATTTTGGTTTCTTTAAATTGGTTTACCCATTCCCATTATCCTAATGCATTAAAATTTAGCATTAAGAAGTGTTCTTACCTTAAGCTCACAAATTCTTCTTTTCTTTTCCAATCTCCTTCTTCTCTCCCTCTTGCTCAAAATCGACCAAATGGGAAATGGAGTTGTCAAACTCCATTCCAACTCCCAAATTACACAAAAAGGGTATAATTACATTTCTAAGCCTTTGGAATAACATTATTTCAATGAAAGACTTAAATTACCATAAGTTAGGGTTTACCTTTGAAGTTTTTAAAGAGGGGTTTTAACCCTTGGGTCAAGAAGGTGATCCCACCACCATTGGAAGGTTGGAATAATGCTCAAAAGAGAGAGAAAAAAATAGAGCTCCATTAGAGGCTAAAATCGGCCACACTAAAAATTGGAGCAAACATGAGTTTTTCATGGAAATTTTTACCTTAATGGAGAGAGGAGACTCCAAGCTTCGATTTGGTACCATTTTCTCTTGAAATGGGCAAAACCCATGGAGATGAAGTTCATCATTTTTGGATTTTGAAAAGAGAGAAAGGTAGATCTTGGTGAGAGGAAGAAGAATATGTACTTATTTTCTCATTTGGAGCTTTAATATGGCTTGAGCATGCAAGAGAAGAGGAGAAGCCATGGAAGCTTATTTGAGAGCTTCAAAATTGCCCATGTAGAAGAGAGGAGGGGAGCTCACCGTGGAAAGAGAAGGAAGGGAATGGGAAAAATCAGAAAAGTAGAAGAGAGAGAGGGAGGAGTGAGGTGTATATTTGCTTTTTGCTTTATGTTACTTTTTTACTTATTTTTTTGTCTTCTAGTGAGTAGTAACAAATAAAGAGAAGGAGGGAATCGTGACCCACCCTTTCTCACATGGGTTTTATGATTTTTAATTGCAAGTGAGGGATGTCATTTTGGTTTTATTACATTAACACCCCACAAGTTCTCGTTTTTGTACTATTCACTTACCGGAGCCCATTTTCCGGAATTTTCTCGTTTCTTTAATTTTATTGGTCACTAAGCTTCGGTTAATGCTTAATAATAGTTATTTAATGATTTATAATTTTTACGGGTTCGTTTGACCACTTAAAATTACATTTTCGCGTTTCCTCGAAAAACGCGCGCTAAAGCTATATTAGCGTTTTAATACATTATTTGGTTCCGTTTTCTTCGGGAATCATTCCCATATACTAATTAGGCATTAATAAGCCTTAGGAATCCTTATAATACTCTAACCGAAGTCTCGTACCTCCTATGGTTATTTAACGCTTATTTTAGCGTTTTCCGCTTTCTAAGCGTTTTCTCATTTCTTTTGGATTTATTTTCCTTATCAAAATTACTTAGGCACTGTTAGGCCCTTAAATACGATATAAAAATAATTTAATCACCATTTTTAAGTTCGGGGTATTTCAATCTACCCCCCTTAAAGAACATTGCCCTCAAAGTTGGTGAATCTAATATTGTTACTTGTATAAATACTCTATGCTAAGGTTATAACCTCTACATATCACTTGTCAAACTCCAAATGTCTGACATGATGTATACTACACATCCAAACAACATGTCACTGCATGCATAGCAATCAAAAATATCCGTTTTACTTCTCTCCAAGGGGGTCCATCCGAAGACAATTAGGTACAATCCTCCCCCAATGGAGAGTGATCCCTCAGGTACCGGTCACGTTTGAACACTTACGCTTTCTGGTTCACGACCGTCATGACTTGAGCACTTACGCTTTCTGGCTCTACGGTCCTTTGGTTCTGATCAAATTCATTTGCACATATAGAGATCCTCAGGCACTTACTCATACTTACTTACTCATACTTTACTCATACATACTCATACTTACTCGGGGCTACGCCGCCCCAGTGCCTTTGGAAAAATACAAAACACACACTGTCACCGCATGAACGGTGTAGTGGTTTCAAACTACTCTACACTTCCACAGACTCAAAACTAGCTTCACCTCCTATGGTTTCGACCGGATACCCATGCCTAGGCATGGAAGATCCACTAGCGCCCGTGGAAGCGGTTTCAAAACCGATCCTCATTCACGAGTTTGAAGAAAACGTTGTACCAAATTAGTTTTGGAAATTCATTTTGAAAACTTGCATACATCTCTCAAATACTATTTATGATGATTATACCTATTACTAGTGTCATTGTTGTGACCACTTAAGGGATCTTCCAGAGTCCTTCAACCACAATGTGATCAGCATTGGTGTTGAATTATCCTTCCGCCCCAATTTGTGTTCGGCTTCCCTTGATCGCTAGCAAATCAAGTTCCACTTCCCACCTCAATACAAACAGACAGCTCGTCAAACATTATTTCGTTTTCTATCTTTTTAATCTTGCTACTCATAATCATACACATACATTTTCCAATTTATATGATTCACTTGCTTACTTACTAATCATCTCATCAATTATTACTATGTCATCTCCAACTACTATACTTAAGAAATTCATGGGTATAATATCCCATTAATTTACTATACTCAATTTATACTCATAACATACATCGGTTTCATACCGATTTATACTCATTACATACGTCGGTTGTATACCGATTTATACTCATTACATACATCGGTTCCGTACCGATTTATACTCCTCAAGTCTCCCATACATATTCTCTTCATACTATTACCAATCGGGTTTCTCATTACCCTGGAGTTTCTCTACTCCTTTTCCTATACTTACTTCCCAAGTTACCATAATTACACGATGAGTGAATACAAATGTTTATGTAACATAAGTATCGACCATCAAAACAAATTCTCTTGCGCTATGCGCATTGTAGTTTACGCACCTATCACGTAAAACATACATTTCGCGGTTTTCGCTCTACCCCCCTTAAAAGGGATTACGCCCACGTAATCTACCATGTGTCAACATTGGACATTGGTCGAAGGCATTCAGCCGCCCTGGAGTGGTTCGGTTTTCCATGCGGTCCATTATACAATGTTCCTTGATCAACGGGTCTTAACCGTATTATCAGTTAGTCCCTGCATCAAGAATTTTCATCGGAGTTATTCAACTCTTAACCGGATTCGGTTCTAGCCTAAATGGCTTTGAGGCATTGGTGATTAGCCTTTATTCACTGGGTGTATTTCGCTTAGAATTCTGGGCCCACTAGCTTCTGCTGCGCGACCCTGATAACTTGGGTTATTCGCCCTTTTTGTTATCTTGAATGTGTTACGCATCACCTTTTATCCCTCTTATTGTGAGAATAAGGTTTATTGACCAAATGCGGTGTTCTCTTACCGTGCTCGAACTCGATGAGTTTTAGATTCATAACCAGCTCTCTGGCAATGTATATACATACTGTTGTGTTTGTAGTGATCATTCACTTGGTTTTTCCGACTTATTGTCGGGTGAGGCTAAGTCACTACTTAGTTGTAGTGCTTCCTCTGTCGTTAGTAGTTTCTAAGCTACACCAATTTCTCTGGTTCATTACAAGTGTTCTTTACTTGTATGACCTTGCATTTTCCATGCGTCGGTCCTTGTGACTTTCTTAAGTCTGCTTCCGCTTTTATTCCAATGGAATTCACATCGTGTGATTGTTGGTGTGTTTCACACTCTTCGTGCTCTTTGGCCTTAGGCCGCACGGTTTGTTTCCAAGCTTTTGCTCAACTGGCTCACGCCGTTTTTACTGGTGAAAAGAAGAATTTACCACTACTTACGTTCTCCATATCCTTAGCTATCCCACTAGATCATTGACTACACAAGTGCAATACCAAAACACTCAGTCCTACAGAGTGCAGAGGCGTAAACGCTTGGCAGTAACTCTCTTATGTGATCGCAATAGGAATGATCGTTACTCCTTCAGGTGGTGCTTCATTTAACAAGTCCATAGCATTGGTGATTACTCATATACATTGGTCGCCTGCTGCGCACCATGTTCTTACGGATTCCACAGTATTGGTTTACATGGCATCCACTGTTGTTAGCTTCAGCTCATGCATTCCCACCATTTATATCATGGTTTGGTGTTTATACTTCTGAGCTCCTTGAGCGTCATTTACTTATACTTTACATTCCCTCATAGCGTGTTCCTCCTGAACTGATTACTCCTTGGTTGTCAACAATTGTTGTTGATGTTTATCCTACATTGCTTGACCGTATTTGTATGCTCAAGCTTCACTACGTTAGTAGTTCTGAAAGGAATATATTTTCAGACATTTATTGATGGTATCCCATTCTTGGGATCCATGTGTTCACCGCTCTTGCGGTCTCACATTTATGAGGGGCGTCCTCATTCATCGGTTGCTACTCTTTTATCGGTGTCGTCCTTGGCCATTTCTCATATAGTTCACAATGGGTTTTGCAACCGTTGGGTTGTGTGTGGTAATAGTTTCATGGCCTACTAGCCATATCGCCTAGAGCTCTGCTCATCATAGGTCGTTCCCAAGTGGTTACTTCTCTGTAAGCCATCGCTGGGCTTGGAGGTGATACTGGGTTCCATGACAAGATCGTCGCATCACGCTTCCGTCTGTTGGAGACCCTTTTGTAGCTTGGTATTGATCGATACCATTTATTGGTTTGGGGTATCCCCTATCAAGTGGGATCCCTCCGGTGTCCTAACCGGATGTTCGTTCCGATTGTGGTGTTTTTACCACGACATCTCGTTCGACTGTGTTGACTTGATACCCTTTATGGATTGCTCCTGGGTAGTACCGATTATACGGTAGCATCTGACACTTATGAGTATGTTCAGTTTATCGTCCTACCTTGCGGTTCTGGATCTGAGTTATCCGTTTAGGGTTGTAACTTCTCCCGTTCTTAGGGTAGACCATTGGTGTTTCTCCTTATGTTATAACGGATTTGATATTCCTTCCGGCGATGAGTGGTATTTCCGGTACCTTGCCACATCACCCTGTGTGTTTGTGGTAGTTGTTCTGGGAATCTCATCCCGTTCATTGAACACTAATGTGTTAATGTTAGGTATTCGCCTTACTGTGTTTAGACTGGGTATTCCCTCCAGTCATCATGTTCTACTTCGATATCTTTGAGACATATCCAATGTCTTATCCCGTTGTTAGTGCCTCTTGCACTTTCAACTCTCAATGGTTCTCCTGGAGTGAGTTCTTGACTCCTTAGCTTGTAACTTATCTGAGTTTCTTCTGCTCATTTTGGGTATCCAACTGTTCCGTTTTGAATTTACTTATGGTCCGTAGAACGGAGTTGGCTACTTCCCGTGTTTCGTACACTACATGTATACATACGTGGGGTACCTTATTGGCACGTTACCACTTACCTGACTATTTGTCGGGCCCGCAAGCTCCTTCGGAGTGCGGTCGTCCCACATCCCGTATTTGGGTACACTTGTAGTGTTCGTCACACGCCTAGGTGAAGTATTCTATTGTCAACTCCTCTTGTATCATTCTATGATACTCACCGTAAATCCGTTAGTTTGGTTTTAAAGAAATCCAAGGTTTAAAAGAAGGGTTTGCGGTTTTGGAAGAAAATTTTGGTTTTTGAAATAACAGTTCGGTGTTAAAGAAATTCTTCATGGCGTTGCCATGTTTGCGGTCTTGACCAAGTTCAGCTTCTTGCTGATTGGTATGTTCTTAATACAATGGTCGGGCCGTTAGGCCTTTCCGAGGTTTCATTATTTAAATACCTAGGATTGGTGATCCTATGTTTGCTCCATTCGTCATAGCGGTACTTTAGCATGTATTTGCGGGTTGTTAAAAGTCTTCCAACCGTCTTATAGTTGCTGCACTTGCCCTGGGCAAGTGCGCGGGTAGGTTGTTTTTCAGTTAACGTATACCGGTTACGGTATCGTTTCCATCCACATTTGGTGGTCTTATTGGATCTTCCATTGATCTTTTGATCATGGTGATCGATCTCCTGAGTCGTTCTCAGAGTACTTGACATGGTTGTCATCCATCCGGGTGTCTCACACCTTCACTGTGGTTACAAGACTTGACTTATCTTTAGGATCCAGGTTGTGGTCCTATAGATGTATGTTCTATGAATACTTTCATAGTTATCTGAACTATGTTGTTCGGTTATTACAGCCTCTTGGCGTGTAGGTTGGTGTTAATCCAACCCCGACTAGTTCCTTAGTCGGTTTGCATATATTGTTGGTACATCAAACATTACAGTCCGTAGACTCTCTGTCGGGCTTGTTACTCTCCATCTTCCTTGCTTCCTTGCACGACTGTGTTCTCTTCTTGCTGGCTACCATGGTTCTCGCGACTGCGAAGCATGTCGCCCCATGGTGCCATAAATTCCATTATCCTTGTGTTTAGGATCTTCATTTCTCCGCCATTAAGTGCGGTCCTTGTCATTTAACGGGAACCGTCTTCGGGACTTCCAGTTCTTGGACTCTTCCGTATGACAGGTTCTTTTCTAATAAGGTTTGTTTTGCACTGCCAGATCGGGTTTTACCCGAGTGTGAGAGGTCTTTCCATCTCTCTGGCGTTCTTGTCCCAACTTACAATGGGGGACGCGGAGGGCGGGTATGGTTACTCTAGGTATCCAGATCACGCTGGAAATTCCTATCTAGCGTCCTCACACACTAGCACTCAACCCCTAGCCCTAAGTTTCTACTTCCTAACTCGGTATTTACCTAAACTCGGTATTTCATCCATCAGAGCGATACTTCGCTCTGATACCACTTTTTGTAACACCCCTACCGCTAATACCGTCATTACTGTACAATACTTACCTTCGCAGCGGACTTTACATACTCAACGGCGGGGTACAATGCCGTTAGTCACCCACGTGACTAACAAGGCGAGTTACAATCTACATACTATCGGTCTGATGAATATGAACATACCGAGTGCTCTACACAATACTCACTTTCCCTTGCATACCAATCCATAATTCATACAACTCCAATACAATACTATACCGAGCATACTACAATCCTTACATTACCGATACAGTTTAAACTTTCACATTCATACTACGTTACAAATACAATTCCCTTTTCTCAACTACCCATGCTTATGTAGTAGTCCCCGTCCTACTCTCTCGAACAGTGAACAGCTTCGGTACCTGCACACTAAAAACGGTCCCCCTAGGGGGTCAGCTTACGCTGCATATGAAATCCGCATATACCGCGTGCTAACCGCGGTACGCCGACTACTTTGGGTCGGATATACATGGAGTTCATTTTACATGCATACATACATACTCATACTACAACAATACAATCAAAGATACCTACATAAATACACAAGTTCAATACTTACTAAGGAAGACAATTCAATAGTCAACCATTCGTATTTGTTATACATTCATTGCTCTTCGTACTGTGTTCGATATTCGTTACTCTACTCATATTTACTCCTTACTCTTGCATACTCATCACTCCATGTTCAATACCTTACTCGTACACGATCCTTACTCTGTACTCGTTACTATACTAGTGCATACTCACTACTCAATTCTCCATACTTACTCTTACATACTCAATACTCGATACTTACTCATACGTACTCAATACTCGGTACTCATTACATACTCATACTTACTTCTTACTCGATACTCATTACTTTACTCATACATACGCAATACTCATTACTCATTACTTTGGTCTCTGGGCGGAGTCATACACAAGACTCACCACCGGACCTACAATACAAGGGCTATACACTTAGCTCCTCAAATACTCAATGTCCGTTCTTACCGGACTACTCAAATTCCCAACACTCTTCTCTCAGAGCACAATACAATCTCATGGATTAGCCTAGAAGTATCTCTCTTGATAACCTCCACCAGCTTAGGGAATTACTACCGACTAGTATCCTCAGATTTAAGGGTTTCCCCAACATATCGAATACTCTCAGGTTCGGGACATACTTACATCAGTCGGGTCCTCTCATAATGGGTCGACTAATTGCTAAGGGGTTTGGAGATCCCTCATCATTCTTTACTACTCTCATGGTTCATGTCTTGCACCAAGATTAATTCCTCTAATAGAGGTTACTGATATACTTCCACTACTCATTATTTGTGGATTATTCATTTCAATTCTCCAACCGTTATCGGGAGGGTATTACTCCCGTACACTCTCTCTCATTCTTGTGAGTTTCGTTGGGTTGCGTTATCGTTTGTTGATTCGTTAGTTTAGCGCGTTGCTATGGTTCCATTAATTCACAACCTGACTCTTACTACGAGCCACCACACAACAAGACTCATCTAGGAGTCGTACTACGCACCAAATGAAGCTACACAATCAATCAAGAAGGGTTAGCTCACACAACACACAAGACATATACATGAAAGGCAATAAACCGTTTTCATGCTTTAGTCTTGATTAGCCGGCATACAGCACACAAATCAACGTAACTCGGTTAGCATACGGGGCATGAGGAAATCATACCTTTCACCGGGGTTACCGTGTGTTCCCTTGTTCCTCGGTTCACACTTGTTCCACTGATAATGTTTCCAACATTGTTATTAATACTATGTTCATACGATACACAAATAATTACTACTCCCGCACTTACCCCGTTGTCCCGTTATTCTTAGTTTTTCTCTTGTGTGCTTAACTTTCTTTCCTTCATTATTCTAGCACTAATGCCTTACTTATACACATATATATGTGTGTATGTATATACATATATATATACGTGTATGTATATATATGTATGTATGGGTATAAGTTATATATATATATATTTTATATGCATGTATGTATATATATATATATTTTAATTTGATTTTAATTTTTTTTTTATAAAGGCCGACCGACCCACTCTGGGTAGGTCGCCTGGGTAGGTCGGCTGCAGAGAGCACCCGGGTTACAGAATTTAGTCCGACCGACCCAGGCTAGGGTAGGTCGCCTGGGTGGGTCGGCTGCAGAACCCCTTTTAATTATCTACTTTGAATTCTAAATTCACCTCAATTCTCACCCAATCTTTTCCTAGTCATTTCCACATGTTTCCTACATGTTTAAACACTAATTAAATCCTCTAAATCACCTTAATTCACCAATCAAATTCATTTCTCAATCCTAAATCAACTTACACAATTTCCTTACTTCTTCTTCAACACATGTAACCGTTTTTGTTACACTTATGCTACAGATTTTAAAATTCAATTCTCCCATCCAATACTTCCTCAATCCTTGCCATTCTTAGCATTCCAAATACCTCTCCTTACCATGCCAATTCATTTCCAAGTCATTACACTACCTACACCCAAGTTCCAACACTCATTTTACAAAATCCTGCACACCAATTTCTTCCTAGTTCTACAATGCATTTTGGTCTCTCTCTTGCTACAGATTTTACATCCTAGTACTCTCATACCACAATTACCATTACATGGCCGTTAACATCTTTTCTAAGTCCAATACACAACTTGGTTCTCCCATTCACCAAGTCATTCTTTAATGCACAATTCTTACTAAAATTTCGCCATAGTTCACCTACTTTTCTTACTTACCCACACATATCCTTTCTCATCAAATTCATTCCTATTCTAGCCACACCCATACAAGGGTCCTACCAGCAATACAAGCAATCTTAATACATCATTAATTCCTCAAAACACAATATCAATGCACATACACAATTCCTTGGCTCTAAGGCCTACAATCCACATACTTGTTCTCAATACCCAAACTTTCACACTTACAATTCTACTACATTATTTTGGTTTCTTTAAATTGGTTTACCCATTCCCATTATCCTAATGCATTAAAATTTAGCATTAAGAAGTGTTCTTACCTTAAGCTCACAAATTCTTCTTTTCTTTTCCAATCTCCTTCTTCTCTCCCTCTTGCTCAAAATCGACCAAATGGGAAATGGAGTTGTCAAACTCCATTCCAACACCCAAATTACACAAAAAGGGTATAATTACATTTCTAAGCCTTTGGAATAACATTATTTCAATGAAAGACTTAAATTACCATAAGTTAGGGTTTACCTTTGAAGTTTTTAAAGAGGGGTTTTAACCCTTGGGTCAAGAAGGTGATCCCACCACCATTGGAAGGTTGGAATAATGCTCAAAAGAGAGAGAAAAAATAGAGCTCCATTAGAGGCTAAAATCGGCCACACTAAAAATTGGAGGAAACATGAGTTTTTCATGGAAATTTTTACCTTAATGGAGAGAGGAGACTCCAAGCTTCGATTTGGTACCATTTTCTCTTGAAATGGGCAAAACCCATGGAGATGAAGTTCATCATTTTTGGATTTTGAAAAGAGAGAAAGGTAGATCTTGGTGAGAGGAAGAAGAATATGTACTTATTTTCTCATTTGGAGCTTTAATATGGCTTGAGCATGCAAGAGAAGAGGAGAAGCCATGGAAGCTTATTTGAGAGCTTCAAAATCGCCCATGTAGAAGAGAGGAGGGGAGCTCACCGTGGAAAGAGAAGGAAGGGAATGGGAAAAATCAAAAAAGTAGAAGAGAGAGAGGGAGGAGTGAGGTGTATATTTGCTTTTTGCTTTATGTTACTTTTTTACTTATTTTTTTGTCTTCTAGTGAGTAGTTACAAATAAAGAGAAGGAGGGAATCGTGACCCACCCTTTCTCACATGGGTTTTATGATTTTTAATTGCAAGTGAGGGATGTCATTTTGGTTTTATTACATTAACACCCCACAAGTTCTCGTTTTTGTACTATTCACTTACCGGAGCCCATTTTCCAGAATTTTCTCGGTTCTTTAATTTTATTGGTCATTAAGCTTCCGTTAATGCTTAATAATAGTTATTTAATGATTTATAATTTTTACGGGTTCGTTTGACCGCTTAAAATTACATTTTCGCGTTTCCTCGAAAAACGCGCGCTAAAGCTATATTAGCGTTTTAATACATTATTTGGTTCCGTTTTCTTCGGGAATCATTCCCATATACTAATTAGGCATTAATAAGCCTTAGGAATCCTTATAATACTCTAACCGAGGTCTCGTACCTCCTATGGTTATTTAACGCTTATTTTAGCGTTTTCCGCTTTCTAAGCGTTTTCTCATTTCTTTTGGATTTATTTTCCTTACCAAAATTACTTAGGCACTGTTAGGCCCTTAAATACGATATAAAAATAATTTAATCACCATTTTTAAGTTCGGGGTATTTCAACAGGAGGCCCAGAACCCAACAATACCAAAGAGAGTACTTTGGATGAGCGCAAGCCTGCCCACAAACGAGATGATTTACTGCCCTAAGATGTGATAGCTTTACGGATGTTGTCCATTAAGGGGTTAAAATCAGCAGCTCTAGGCTTTCTTGCTGTGATAGGGATGCCGAGATAGCGGAAGGGAAATGACCCCTGATTAAATCCCGTGAGTTGGGTAAGCGAGTCAGCAAGCACATGAGTAACCCCCCAAGAAATATGTCCATTTTGTTGGGTTAAGCATAAGCCCAGAGGCATCAGAGAAAAGATTAATTTTGTCAAGCATAAGAGTAATGGAGCGATATCACCTCTACAAAATAGAAGGGCATCATCTGCAAAGAAAAGATGGGAGATACGGGGAGGTTTGCATGATGTGTGGTAATGGAAGCCTGGAGAGCACTGTAGTTGGTCCAGTAGACGAGAGAGCATATCCATAACCAGGGCGAAAAGGTAGGGGGAAAGGGGGTCCCCATGGCGCAATCCATGCTCCCCCTTGAAGGATGTTGAAGGGGAGCCATTGATGTTTATTGAGAAGGAGGTGGTAGTGATACATGCATTATCCAGTTCCTAAATTCCGGGGGGAAGTTTAGGAAGGAGAGAGTGTCCTGGAGGAAGGTCCAGTCCACAGTGTCGAAAGCCTTTCTAATGTCCATCTTCATTGTGCATCGAGGGGAGATATGAGCTCTTTGATAGTTTTTTATAAGGCACGAGCAAAGCTGAATATTGTCTGAAATGAGGCGGCCTTTGATGAAGGCCCCTTGGTTAGCACTCATTAGAGAGGGGAGAACATTCTTGAGCCTCTCTACAAGGATTTTGCTAATGATTTTATAAAGGGTGTTGCAGCAGGATAGGTCTGTAGTCCCCAGGGGATGAGGCATTGTCCGACTTTGGAATAAACGTGATGAGGGTGGCATTATTTCTTTAAAGAAGCCTACCGCTGTGGGAAGAAACTTTTAATTGCATCACAAATGTCGTCACCAATGATGGGCCGGCTGCTTTAAAGAATTTGGCAGAGTAACCATCCGGCCCCGGGGCTTTATCATCCCCAATGGAAAAGAGCACTGATTTAACATCGTTATTATCTACCGGAAGGATGAGGGAAGCCCAAGAAGAATAGTCCAGGAGCCTACAATTGTCCAAGCTCAGATCAGAGAGGGAACGACAGGGAGGGGCTCTAGAACCAAGTGATAGTTGGAAGTGGTCAACTAGGCATTTCTCAATGTCAGTGGGGAGTATTGAGAACAATCCCCCGATCATTGGTAATGGATGCTATGGAGTTTTTATTCCTTCTCACTTTTAAGGCTCTATGGAAGAAGGAAGAATTAGAATCTGCTAGCTTTAGCCAACGGGTTTTCGAGAGCTGATGGAGGAACAAGAGTTCATGGGAATCCCTAGCAAGGAGCTTAAGCCTTAGAGTCTTCTCTTGAGAGATTAGGGTTGGGTTCCAAGGGTCAAGGTCCAGTCTTTTTTGGACATCAGCGAGGTCATTTCTAAGGCTTAACCTTTCTTCAATGGAGTCATACTCCTTTTTTGGAGAGAGATGAGCCCGGATCTTAGGTGGCGGAGCCTCTGGACAATAGGTGCATACGGCTTCCCCTAAGAGAGATATCCACGCGTCCCGCACAAGGGGAACGAAAGAAGGGTCCGTGGTCCAAATATTGAGAAACTTAAAGCTTCTCTTTCATGGGGTGAGCGGGGAGAGTGATGATCATAGGGGTATGATCCGAGACCAAGGGAGGGAGGAAGGTAGCAAAGCTCGTGGGGAACCTCAGGATCCATTCCTCGTTAACTAAAACTCGATCAATTTTCCCAAGGACTCGCCTGTGTCGAATTGGTTATTCCACTAGGTGAAAAATTGCCCATAGAAGCGTAGGTCTTGCAACTCAGCTTTGAAGACACAATCAGAGAAGGCGCGGTAGTCACTCGGCTGAGGATTACGCATGCTGATCCTATCTTAAGCGTAAGGATATTTTAAAATCTCCTGCCACAAACCCACGACCCAGTAATGGGTGTGGGTGAGATTGATGATGTCCTCCCAAAGAAGGGTCCTGAGGCTAGGGTTGTTCCTCCCGTAGACAATGAGATGGTAAAATCCAAGCTACAAGGATAGAAGCCTTGCAGGAAAGGATTTGATCTGAGTAATGGAAGGGGGTGAGGGTGATGATGGAGGGGTTTGTAGAGGATCCAAATGTGCCCGCTATGATGCGCCCCATAATTGTGAACATACTCCAAGCAGGGAAGAAACGAGCGAGAATAGAAGGGAGGTTATGGTTTGAAACATAGGTTTCAAAGGGCCAAACGCACAAAGCTTGTTATTAGCCATAAATTTTTGGATCTCAAGGAGCTTGGGTTGGTCGTTGCAACCCCTAACTTCCATACTGCCAAATTCATAGAGAGGGGTAGAGGAAGGGGCGTGAAGGGTATTGCCCTTATCCAAGATAGCAATGATAGAAAGCTGGAGGGAAAGGTCCTCAGGGATAGGCTGCAGAGCTAACGGGGGGTTCTGCCATTAGTGGGGACCTCCTGCCATAGATCTTCAAACTATGGATTTAGCACAAGCTGAATAGAGGGGGACATCATTAACTTAGGGCATTAGGGGAGGGGATGGGAAGCGTCCCCCTGGGTAAACAGGGTCTGGCTGAGCAGTAAGACTCGAGGAAAGAGCCCTAGGCGACTAGATCAGAGCCTCGAAGGATTGGGACTAGGAGCCATAACACGGCGTTCTGAGGGGCTTTGCTGACGGAGGGGGTAGGATGGCATGTGGAAGCATTCAAAGAATGAGGGCTCACTCTCGGGGAACGGTGGGAGGGCGGATTAGGCACTGGAGAGCGCCCGGATTGGGTTGGTCTAGGGCGGGCTATACTTGGCAGTGAGCAGACGAATGCCCAAGGGGGGTTGCAGGAAGAGCAAGATTGGCTCCCATTCATAAACAACATGCTGAACCATGAGCCCTAGGGGCACGGATCTCAATGTCTCTGACTAGATCTAGATTAAAATCCACTTCAACGAGGACTCTAGCATAGGAGATTCGAGATTTGGTGGCCGTAGATGATCAGTATAGAGAGGAGAGCCTATCTTGGAGCAGATCTTTCGCAGGCTAGATTGAAACCAAAGGCTGGTGTGAAGACCGGGGAGCTGGATCCAGACAGGGATGCGATTAAGGTCTTTCGGATTGAAGGCAAAGTCCGGGGACCATTTTTTAAGGACCAAGGGGGAGGAATAGAGAAGCCAGGGGCCCTTGTCGAGAACTAGTTCAGGTCCTCCTCTTTATCGAATCGGAACAAGAACCATCCCTCGTCATGAAGAAGGATTTGAGGGGTACCCACAAAGTTCCAGGCTCTTTTCACAAACTCTTTTACTATGTTAAAGCCAATTTTTCCCCCATATGACCGACTAACGCATTTTTCCAATAGTCAATTTCCGGCAAAAGGTCATCCTCCACAATAGACACATATGGGCTATCAGATTCAATGGTGTCAATAATCTCAAAGCACAAGGACATGCCATAATTTGACTTTTGCTTAGCAAAGAGCATATCAAGAAAAAAGGGGTTAGATTTTAGTACCTGTTGAGTCAGTGGGTTTAGCCTGCTAGAAATATTTGGTCGAGGAGTCCTTTTAGCTACCGCAATCCGGCCTTCAGCAGGAACTGGGACCTTGGAAAGAGGCGGGAAGTCCTTGTCCACGCCAATAGAGGGGGTTGGCCGATTCAAGTATTCCTGCAGAACCAAGTTACTGGGGGACCCGAGAGTTCAACACACAAGTCTAAGGCTGGAGCCAAAGAGACCTGCTTGTCAAGACAATCTGCACGCCTCCGTTATTGTGGAAGTATACTTGGGCGTCACCAGAATTAGCTACAGCAGAGTCCACTGGATGATCTTAGCAGAGGAAGTCCCACAACATTTAGTGATCCCAGGGACAGGGCCAATAGCATTCACTAATTCAATTCCGCTTTCTATGGCACCAGTAGGTTGCATCGGGATCCCTCCCAGCAATAGAGCTACCAACAGGTAGCACTGGCGAACAAAGAGTGCGCGCAGGCGCAGACAACCGAGTTTGAGGGGCCAGACTTTCATTCACGGTAGAAGGAAGGACCAAATTTGGGAGAAGGGGTTCATCCCGAATAGGAAAATAGGCAGAACCTGTGGGGCATGAGCAGGCAATGAGCGCACACCCCACCATTACTAACTCCTTGCTTGTCAACAATAAACACAGGGGGAGACCAGACGTCATGGAAGAGGGTCTGGAGGCCGGTGGGCACCGCACCCAACAGAGGCGCCAGGGGGGTCGCTACCAAACGCTTAAAACGGTCAACAGAGGAGCACCAACGGGGGAGAGGGGGGCGGCAGGGGGGAACCAACTGCCGTCACCGGAGCACCTTCTGCAGACGCCGGAGCATCACCTGGGGAGGAGACAGACGGGGTGGCGCGGGTGGAAGGGCGCTTGCGCCCCATCAAAACTGAAGCAGGGGATAGAGAGGGAAGCAGCACCAACCGGGGAGCCTAGCCTCCTGGCGGCACGGCGAGACCTGTTGCGGCGGCTCAGGCGAGGCGGCGGCGGCGCATCTCAGCGGGAAGACAGGCCGGGAAGGGCTCGAGCAGGGAAGAGACGGGAAGGGGGGAGCGGGTCGGCTGAGCGCGTGCAGCGCGTTAGAAGGGGGCAACGGGCAGAGCATAATTTTTTTAGAAGTGTTATATGGCTTATATGCCATTATAGTAATTATTATAAGTTATAAAATAAACCAAGTTTTGAAAACCATGTGGTAAATTTATTATGGCCGCATACAATTGATGAAAATTGGGTTTTTATTGAGCTACCTATATACATTAACTTATATTATAAATTTTAGGTATATTAAAAATAGCTACAAGTATTTAAATGGCTAGTTTATTAAGTTATGTGGCTAAATTGTAAATTTTGAAAAGTTTGGGGGTACTATATGTAATTGCTGAAAGTTAAAGGTGTTATTGGCATAATTATGATATAATTAAGGTAGGAATTAATGTTATGAATTTTGGGGAATTTCGACAAGTGTTAAGTGTAAAAAACAATATTTTATAAAGTTTTGGGGCTATTTTGTAATTTCTGGAAAATTTAGAGTAAAACCGAATTACATAGGATTTCTGAGTATATTAAAGTATTAATTATTAAATAGGCTTCGGTCAAAGTGTTGACCAAAAACTTTGGGTTAAAATGATTTATGACATAAAATATTAAGTTTATAAAACTTTTGGGGTGAAATTGTAGTTATAAAAGTTAGAGTGCAAAGCTGGAATTAAATTGGGGTGAATCCATAATTTGGAGGAATATGAGTGCCCATTCGGTATTTAAAGAAATTAAATATTAAAACTATAGTTTATAAGCTAATATATAACTATTATAAAGTTTTTGGGGTTAAATTGTAAATATAGGAAACTATATGTAAAGGCCAAAATTTAGTGGCCATTTGGTGATTTATGAAAGTTAATGTGTTCAATTTATAAATACTGAATTTATAAGGGTTGAATTGTGACTTAATTAATTAAGAAATTAAAATATACTTTGGAGCAAAATAATTGAATAAAGATATTAATTATGTCTTATAAACAATCACATAAAATGACGAGATTAAATTAGAAATTTGGGATGTATAATATATGTCTAGGTCCATATGTTATAAGGAACACTATAATGTAATAAACATATAGTAAAATATTAAGACAAGTCTTTAATAAGATTTATGAATAAATGACAAAAAGGGAGTTATTATATAAATGATTTTATAATTCATGTGAGAAGTTATGGAAACAGGAATTATAATACTAGGTTGGAAACCTTGCAAAGCTAAAAGAAATAGTATAATGTGTTTATAACATTACATGTGACAAATATACAACTAAGATTATAATCTTAGAAAATAATACGTAAGACTGTTACGTGTGGATAATATATCTCTCGCAAAAATAATAAGTATATCATTGCTATAGTTGGAATTATAATTCCCCGAATTGTATAAATATATGGAATGAGTGAAACAATTAGTATGTAATTAGTGAGATGGAGATATACTATAAGGTGGAAATTCATTATCACATGTTAGTTGTTACATAAAATAACGAACTGATAACTACCTCGAACCACTGTTCAGTAACTAGGAGAAATTAAGGAACATACGGGTTAGCATACCACGGGTATTAGTTATGTATCAACTATACTGTAATAGTTAGCGCTAGTCGTATTAACGTTACCCGGTATTTGCATGTACGTAAACAGCATTACGGGGAAACTACTGAGCGTGAACTGTCACACTAGCAACTGTCACGGTGAACAGTATGTTAATTGTGTGGTCTGAATGTCCTAAGGATTTTCCTGAGGTCCAGGCATTGTGTGTTTAATTGTTAAGAGCGATATCTGTGATTTATACATATGATCATGTAAACTTGTGTTGCTCGACACCACTGCGTTTTATTTTATGCGAACGTATTATGACTGAAAGTTTATACATCTAAACTCGAACAAGACTAGATGACCTTTAGGTATTACGAGAACCTAACCGGCGGTCAATTGTCATAGTCTTAAACTTAAGGATTGGGTCTTGTGTCATTGATTAAAGGACTAAGTTACATAAAGATTTGGAAGAGAGGAATCCAGCTAGTTTGACTACCTGGTTGCAGCGTGATCACTACGAGGACTACTATCAAGAGTCACTCAAGGAAATTCATACATCCACACTCGATGATGGCAGATGGCACTGCTGTTGGTGCAGGCTTCGGCCGAATTGGACGCCTTCAAGGCAAATAAGGAGACCAGGACCAAAGGGTCAGCTGGCAAATGGTTCCATTTATTTGGGACCCAGGGGACTACTGTCCAATATCAAGTTAATAAGGGTTTTCCTAACATGACGCCCGAGGTGGAAATTAATTGGAAGGTTTAAGTGGTTGGTTAAAGGATAAGGGCCATAAGGCCAAGTAACAAGAATGGTTGATTAATACGTGATCTAGTCTGGTTTGGTTATTGGTTATGTGATGATATTGTTGGATGAACTGCTGTGTGTTATTTGAACATTTACAGTTGTTATTAATTGTAAACCGGTACAACATGTAATGAATCTAATATCAAGATGGCTAAACGACTTAAGGGATCCAAATGATTTAAGACTACATTTAGCATACCAGCATATAGTTTGCTGAGCCCTTCAGTGGGCCACACATTTCAGGTTACTGAACTATGCACGAAGCCGGAGTGCGGGATGCAGGGTAGTTGATGTATTTTCAATTTTTTTTTGATAATTAAGGCCTGAAGCCAATATATTAATTAAAAGAGGTGAGTGGCACGCTCGGGCCTCATTAAAACCTCCCTAGACAAACCCAGTGGGAAAAAGCCCGGAAGGAAAAAGAGTACCCGCCAACTCAAAATACAGTTTATCGGTCCCTTCTACAAAAACCAACAATCTCGACAGGCTAATGAAACTCTACCTTCTAACATACCCCAACATAAGACACATAGCCTCAAGTGCATACAGCTAAGACAAAAAAACTCCTACAATGACAAAAATCGGTAACAGAACAGCCTATCACTGCCAACAAATCATGCAACAATAAGTTAGTTAATGTCGAGGAAGACCAACAAGATTAACACCCATAAACATCTAGACACTTCCACCCTAAACTGCTGCCCATCTTGAAGAACCCTATCCACCGACTGCACGGGGGATCCATCCTTTAGGCATATCAGCCCATATATCCGCTCACCTCAAGATCCCAGAGCAGTCACCATTGCTCTCGGATTTAGCTGATAATATTCGTTTTGGTCTGGATAGATTCGGCACATGGCACCATAGCTGTCGTAATAAGGCGATGCACTCATCTGCTTCCGCATCCGGATTAATAATTTTACCTTTTTCATTCCTTGCTGGGATAGGATTCCTTATTTGTGGAGGGGTATTATGAAATAGTTCAACAACTAAGTCTATCCCATCCCTATCCACTGTTGTATTCTCCACGGGAGGTACTCGGGTTTCTGGAGAGGGAAAATTGGGGGTCCCATTTCTTTCTTCAACTCTCTCGTGCCGCTCAAGAGGGATTGACCGTAACTCTCCTACAGACCCAGAATTTTCCTCCCTAAAACCATGTGCCTGCTGGGCCATGTCCTTAGGCTCTAAAAGGGATTTTATCCCCACGCTTGTGGCATTGATTTGACCGCACAAACACAAATCTTCCATCCAATATGTCTCTGCGTCTTTGTCGGGTAGAGTTGAATCCTTCTCATTAAACAACCTCTGGCCACATTCTGGATTTGGAGATACATTGGGCGTCGCGCCCCCCTCCTGCAAGCATGTGTCCCCTACCGCCTCAACTTTTGTCTCACGTGCGCTAGGATTATCCGCGGCAACATTCACTTTGGAGGGAATGAATGAATGAGATGCCGCAGATTTTGTCGGTCCCCCACCAAAACGATTTGAGACATCTTGGGGTTCAAACCTCTTTCCACCATAGTAACAGCAGGTATTATTTTGAGACTCTGCAACATGACCATTTAAATCATGCGGCAACTAAATAATACTATCAGAAGGGTCCATGCCATTGTGGGCGTTACTCATGTCACCAATTTCAACTATAGCAACAGGAAAATTATGTCCCTCCACTTTGACAATAATTTTCCAATTTATCATTTGTAATGTTGACGTTTCTAAATGGACCCGAATTTTGGCATTCTCCACAAATTGATTATCCTTTCTTCTATCTTAATAACATCACCAACTGTTGTTGCAATCCTGTGCACACTCTCCTTATTCCAAGTATGAAGAGGAATCCCACGTATGACAACCCACGTCCTTCGCTTCTCCACTTGATCCTCCCAGTTCCAGATACATACACTCTCCTTATGTATGTATTATGGAGTTCCTGTTGTATTGGGTTTAGTTGCTCACTTGTGTGGTTTTGGATTTGGGTTGTAACTTTAAGATTGCTCAGTATCTGGTCGTCACAGCGGTTGAGAGTTGGAGTTGATTGATTGTAACACCCCTCATAACAAATACGTAATAATCACTCACGTGAACAGGAATTAAAGGCGTCTCACAGCGGAAGGAATTACAGTAATATAACTCACATGGGTGTTACTTGCCACCACTCGCCCATACGAGTGGTGCAGCGTTACAATATCTTAACAAAATTAAACATAAAAATACAATCCGCAGTGACAACGAGATACCACCTACATTTCTATCTAGTATCAAAAGCACAACTACTGTGAGCATCTAAACATAATCCAAATCTTACAATGTCTTAACTACCCAATCCCGCACTTCGGCTTCGGCGTGTTCAGCAAACCTGCACAATAGTGTAGTATCAGCGATAGACGCTGAGTATGCCGGATCTGGACCCTATTGGTCACTTGTCATTTTTAACCGTCTTGATATTAGATTGATTTCATGCTTTGTCATTTTACAGATATAATAAATACTGTAACAACATGCATGATTATATAATCATTCATCCAATCCAAACAGACATATATGGATATACATTTTACTGTCATAATCATACAATACAATGGCATTGAGAACTCATTCATCGTATGTTAACATCATCACATGGTACATCGCTCGGCCCTCCGGGCCTTCACATATCATTAGTTTTAGTTAGCATTGTACAACATTCGGCCCCCCGGCCCTCACATATTATTAGTTTTAGTTAGCACTGTCGGGTGTCAGTTAGGACAACCCGAATATATTCACTTGGACAGTAGTCCCACGTACACACAAGGTGCTCACTGCCCTGATCATCCGAAGACTCTGGGCTCTTCACTTTGCCTTTGTAGAGGCGTCCATTTAGGTGGCCAAGGGCCTGGTGCCAACGGTAGCACACTCCGCCTGTCGATCTATCTAGGCTCGACAGGATTAACTAGGGAAAACCCGACGGGATAACCCAAGAGATCTCTACGCGCGACCAGCAGCCAGTGACTGTCTGGATTAAGGTACCATCACATTCTTTCACACTCCACTGTTAGCTTTGTTAGTTAGATAGTCAGTTAGTTTTAGTTATGGAGCACATCACTTAATTTGTTGGCTGCCCTGGGTCTTACGCATGCCTAGAGTATTCTAGGTAACATTCACGTTGAGTCAAAGCTCTAGAGACCGACAATGTCGTGTCCCGTTCCTAAGTATTTTACTTAGGTTATAATACATACTTGTAAACTTAGCGTATTAGGTCAGACAACAGTGGTCACAACACACATTTCGCATATGTAGTTTTATATAAGTCGATCTATAGTCGACGTATATTAGTCCCGTAGGACGTTCGTGCATAAATAAATAATGCATGAACATAACACACATCACACATACATCACATACATACATCACATACATACATTCATACAAGTTATTTATCAAACAAATCCGAGCCCGAGGAATTCCTCAGGACAACTCGGATCAAATCCCTTTACATACCGTACACCGTGGTCTAGATTCGTGCAGTGTAGGCCACTAGAGCTTTCGAGCGCGTATGTCGGAAATGCGATCTAGTAATACAAGAAACACTAAGCGTCAATCCACATGACAGTACAATTCGGTATTTCCGAATAACGGTTGAAGTTCTAGTACCATGCCCCTAGACTTAACATTTGTTACTAGTTAAAGTATCGCTATTAATATTCGATGACCCCTTACTCGTCGTGTGAGTTAATACTCGGTTTACATTAGAGCATGAAACCTTACGTTATACACTTATGATATTTCACTGGGGTTGTTTATCAAACCAAGGTCCTATACTAACCTTAGTATTTTATGTCGTTATAGTTATAGTGTATAACTTTATTTCTTGGTACGTTTTTATTTATGTATGTATGCATTTAGCATAATAGTTTGAATAACTATATCCCTAGTCACATAATATTATTTGTGTTACACTTATTTCATAATGTCATATAACATGGCATTTTATGTGTCATTTAACTTTATACATATAGTTTTGGTAGTTATATGTATGTACCGAACATAAGGTGCACATATGACACACTTGTGTTCTTCATCATATAATTCTCATTGGTCACAATATAATCACATACTTATCACATGTCGTAGATACTAAATCCTATGACATCAAAACTTGTGACAGATTATAACTCAAGGTTTTCATAATCCTTGTCATAATTACCCGTAGTGTACACATATATCGACTCCATTTCTCATCTAACCCCGTACTCTCAACATCCTAATCTTTACCACTTACGTTAGGTCATACCGCATTCACCATACTTTATAACTTTGCAACTACATGGTATCTGAATCCCCCTTTTTAACAGTCACTCCTCTACTGTACCTCATTATACAGAAACACCAACAATCTGAACAGAAACTACATCCAGTGTCAAACCTCTTCATTCTTTCCCTTGTAGTTTGGTTATCAGCTTCTAATCCCGTCCCAAATTTCCTACAGATCCACTTAGGTGAATTGGCTGGGTTGTATGTTTAAATAATAACCAACACAAAGCTCTTATGACATTACTGCTTCGGCTGTACAGAAACACAGTTACAGGAAGAGAGACAAAACCCAAAACAGAAGTTGTGTTTCTGTTTGGTTCTTTCAGATGGTGAATTATTCTAGCCTCTAATTTTTCTCCAAGGTGCTTGTATCTTCCTTGAGTGTATTAGTTAAGTTTTAGGATTGATTACCATTCAATACTGCCCTTGTAAGCCCTCTGTAATGCGGTTACACAGAGAGCACAAGTTTCAGGAGGAAAAACGGAAACCAGAAATTACTTTCTCTTATCTACTCTTCCAGCCCTTTTTGTTTACTCACCAAACTGACTTCCTGTTTCTCCCACGTGTTCACACTCCTAGCTAAGTTACTCACAAAGTTCTAAGTTCACTCCCAATCCATTAGCATATCAGTACAGCTCCTGTACACAATAAAACCAAAACAGCCTGCTGTTGGAAAATCTGAAACTCAATTTGTATATCTCTTTTCGATTCCTGCTGTTAAACCACTAGTTATTCCTACTACTCCCAAGAACATGTCCACCTACTAAAGTGTTTTAGAAACGTGCTAGATCCCAGTCAATGTCACTTCAACCTCCTTAACTCCTCTGAAAGTGGGGTTATACAGAAGTACCCTAGTACTGAAAATCCATAACCTGAAATCAATGTACCATCTCTTGTCTTTTCTTCTTTTCTGTTTACTTTGATTTCCACCTTCCCCACAGTGTTCTAACTTCACTTAATGATTCATTTATATGTCTCAGTATAGTTTTAAACTCTTAACACTCTACTGCAACACTTTTACCTTCTGCAACAGATCTATACAGAAATATAAAACTTCTGGAATTGAACTATAGTCAGGAATTAACACTTTCTTTTAGTTTGCTCTCTGCCTGATTGCTAAACTTATCTAACCCTTCATAGCTGTTGTATTCACTCAGTTAATATCTTATCAGGCCTTTAAATTTAAGAACAACCCCAAAGCAGCTTGTTACAGATGCAGAAATAATTAACCACTGAACTGGAAAGGAAGCTGAAGCTGAATAAAACTGAAACTGATCAATAAACCGAAGATGGAAACTGATATCCGTTTTTCCTTTCTGCTACATTCTATCTGATTCTCAGTGGGTTCCTAACTTCTTAAAGCCTCTATAATACTAGATGATGATGTTAGGAATGATTTAAACTTAAGAACCACTCAAGACAGTGAAGCCACATCTCTGAAACCCATTTTAACAGAACCAGTTAGAACTGTCAAAGATGTAAAACCTGAAGCCATAACCTGATCATTTCCCTGGTAAGCTGCATCTTATTCACGATTTTGATTTGGATTTCCCTTAGGTTGATTAGCCATCTAAATAGGCACCTGAGTACAGTTCTAACCTCCAGCACAGATTCTCCACTATGATGCTTAGACCCTTGACAGAATTTTATACAGAAAGGAAGTTTCTGAGATTGAAATCAACCAGAAACCGATAGAGTTATTACTTTCTTCCCTGTCTGTCTTTTATCTGGTTACACTTCTCCCAAAACCTACTCAGTTACTGAAGCATCTCCATCAAGCTTCTTTTTAAACTCAACAACCCGAAACAGTTCTGTTACAGAGACATGGGAAATAACCAGACACCTATCTTCTAAGAAGAACTGAAACTCAAACTGTAATAAAACTGGTGTTTCACCATTATAATGTTTGTCTTTCTGTGATCATCCATTTATTCTTTCTCTTTCTCCAAATTCATTACCCAATCAACTAGTTGTCTGGCTAGGTTTATTCTCGTAACAGTCCTAGATTACCCATGTCACTCCTCTGGAATTCTTCTACTCAGAAACCGATATTTTTCATTGTCACAGAAAACAGTTTCTAGCACCAGTTTTACTTCTTTCCTCTTCTTCTTGAGTTTAATCCCAAGGTACTAGTTGATTCACACTCTTGTCTAGAGGCTTAGTTGTTCCTAGGTTTACAGATGTCTAAAACACGTTTCCTAATGTCACTGAACCAAAGTTTCCAAAACAGAAACTAGCCTCTTATATCATTCCTCCTTATCTCAGTGTTGTGCATCAGGTTGAGTTTTAAACCTCCTCAAGGTGTTCTTTCCCATACTTAGGTGTGTTAGAAAGTCTTAGATTAATTACCCATCTCGTGAGTCAGTTGTACAGAAATACAGAAATCCAAAACTAACAGAAACATCGACACTGTTATACTTCCTTCGATCTATTTTTTTTTCTGAGAATCTTCAGTTTTGTTTCTCTTTTCAGTTTCCTTTCATTACTAACCTAGATAGTTAAGTGTTGGATTGAGTTTTAAGTTCCTACCCTAAACTTTCCTATCCTCACATTCCCTCTGCAAAAATAAATACACCAACGCGGGTCTTATCAGTTGAACTACACCAGAAACAAAAGAAACCAGAACCAATACTTCTATTTTCTGTTTGTTTCTTTTTTTGTGTTGCGATCTGTTTTTACTTCTTTTCTTCAACTCCCTTACAATGGAGATTGATTCAGGTACATTATAGGATTATGAGTTATTAGCAACTCAAAGACATTTAATACACCGGAGCTGCATGTTACAGGTTCTTCTGTTATTTCCAGTCACTGATGCATTAATTTAGCTTCTGGTTGTAGAGTTTATTCACGAATGACTCACCTCCTTGTCTTTGTTGTTTCTCCTAGTAGTGCTTGGCACGATGTGAGCTCTCCTTTTCCTCCTTTCAGCTAGACAGAAAACCCACGAGTTACTTAGTTGTTACATGTTCCATTTTCGGTAATCAGTATGAAGAAGCACAGGCCTCTTTCATTAGTAGTGTTTCTTACCTAGACCAGAGGCTCGTTGGCTGGTGATTTATGTTCGATCCCAGAGTGATCTCGGCCAGGGAGCTTGACACACTTGAACGGAGAAGACAGGGAAAAAGGAGAGTTACAGGCTATTGCTTCTGCACACGAGAATGTAGGGTGAACGAGATTTCAGAAAACAGAGACTCTCGTCTCTTACCTTGCTGATTTATCCACGTTGTCCTGTACGCAGGCCTAACACACCAACTGGTGACAGGAAGTGCAGGCAAGTACTTGGGCTACTGATTCAAGAATGGAAATCATGTGTCGCAGTTACAACTCAGGATTAGAAAAGAAAGAATTTAGAAGCAGAAGGGCCGTGAAGGTTAGACGGTTCTGGTTTACCTTCACACAGGGACAACCGTGAGTGTCTTGGCTTGCTGTTGGCATGGCATGCAAGCGAGGGAAGAGTATGGCTCTGATGGAGTCTTAACTAATGGCTAGGAGCAGGAAGGTATGGCTCCGGTGGATAAACAAGTTTGGCTGAAGTTTCCAAGGGAATTGAGAACAACACCGTGTGATTTCCAAGGAGCTTATGGGTGATAGTGTGAGAATATAATCTGGTCGGCTGTTAGTTGGGAACACGAGGATTGTCTTCTTGTTTTTTTTTTTTTGCTGTTCGATCTTTCTGTATCGAGAAGAATGGGAAGCAACGATATGTTTGGTTCCTTTTCTTTTTCTGTTACCTTACTGAATTCGGTATTAGTTTTAGTTCGCGTGAGTTATATACTGAATTCGAGCTCAGCTCAACTGGTTAAGGTTTCGGGATGGGTACGAGAGGTCTCGGTTTCGAATCCCGGCTAGAGCATGTTGCTCTTTTTTTTTTCATTCTTATTAAACCCATTTATTGTATATAGGTGACTATATTAACATGTCACGTTCTTAGCCGTATGTACGTTTATATATACAACTATTTCGTTACGTCACGTTTTGGTTACGAGTACAACGGTAAAATCTTGTAACGTTATGTACATTTACATATGTATATCCGTATGTACATAAGTACCGTAATAATAAATTGTTCGTTTGTTCGCAGGTTATTACTTGTTTGATTATTTATACCTTAATATAGCTATTTATATATGGAAATAGCGTTTAATTACTTAGGGGTATTTCAGTCTACCCCCCTTAAGGAGACTTCGTCCCGAAGTCGTCTTTCTCGAGTGATTTATAGCGACTACTCACATAGCCATGGTGCACATCTATTTGATGTGGCGATACCTAAAAGGTACAGTATAACTGGATTCATAAGGAGTGTACACCTATATATATATACAACAATCGTCAACATTCATACATGTTCACAACATACACATATGCGCAATGCGCAAGCAACCTACCAACAACACCAACACATGTGCCCCGCACACCAATGCACATACAGACACACATGATAATCAATTAGTACATGTGTGTCCTTAAATAGGTGTATTAATAACTACCCGTATAATCCCATAATGAATATCTATGTGATATTTCATTTACGCATATCGTGTTGTGCTTATACCGCACATAGCCCTCAATTGTGGCGTTAATTCAGACATATATGGATATAGGCGATCCATCAGCACCATCATTTCCTATCAGTTCTACCAATTCTGACAACCTCCCCGAGGTGTCATACCATATCACCATTCCACATTTCGTATCTAATTATACGTTTCGCATCTAATTATACATTTCGTATCTAATTATATATTTCGTATCTAATTATATGTTTCGTATCTAAGCGATACCCTAAGTAATCAATCTATCAGGTACAACAATGTATATTTATCACAGTATTCTAAAGAAGGTACCACACCTGGGTGTAAACACGCCATTAAGTATTTCATGAAATTCATACATACAAATGCACATTCACACACAAATCAACCACGTACGCCCCGCGTACCAAACAATACCAACAAAATAAACACAACACATCAAACAACGTCCAACAATCAACACGTATGCCTCGCATCACAAACATACAACAACATCGTATGCCCCGCATACCCAAAACTATTGTATGACCCGCATACGAAATAACAAATTTAGTGCAAACATGTGCACAGCCAAGAGGCTCTACCCCCCTTAAAAAGGGTTACGCCCCCGTACCCCACAAGTATTCGACAGCCGCTCCACAAGGAGCGCTGGATACTTGCTCTCATCGAGTTCTCTAACTCTCATGGGTGTTTCACCTTTGGAGTAGATTATTCTCATATCAGAGAGCGGGTATGACTCTAGCCCCGTCGGGCTCTTAAATATGTATAAAGGGTGAGGCACGTATTTGTGCTCTCTTCCAAGTTCGTTCTAATGGGCCCACTCGCTCTGTATGAGGTGCAGACCCATGAATATAGGCTCAATTTCCCTCTTTCCATTACTGTGTATCCTCTTATTTGGATCACTAGCATACATTCGTGTGACTTCTCCCGCTGATATTCAGCTTGGGGTATAATATGACATTGGCTCTTGTTAGTACTTGGTGCTCTTTGCACTTGTCTTGGTAGTACCAAGACGTACCAGCCTACATGTCCACGTAGATGATGATTGTCATCCTTGTCTCCTGGTGGTTTTGTTCCAGAGTAATACATCGTTGTAGTTCTTTAATACCCACTCTTGTTGATATCCATTGCATCTTTCTGTATTTCCACTAGATTAATAACTGCACAAGTGCAATACCAAAACACTCAGTCCTACAGAGTGCAGAGGCGTAAACTCTCAGCAGCTAATATCTAAAGAGTCAAACAGATAAGATGGGCGAATCATCATGTGAGTGGTATATTCCAAGTCCATTATTCCTTCTTAAGGTATCTTCTAGCATTAACTTGTCTCTCATCATTGCGTAGTCACGTGTTAATGTTTACGTCATCTGGTAGATTTCCTCAGGATTGCAAGAACTTGTATGGTCCTTATGAGGGTTCTACGTATTATTCGTCCATTAGTGGTTTCTTGTTTCTGTCGTCTGCCTCGTTATCTTTGAAGGGTCTCCTTGTCTTCACTGTATATCGTCTGCTACTTTGTGTTGTAGGTTCTTGGTTTCTCTAGCTCGTTTGTTTAACCGCGGCTCTTCTCGTCCATCTTCGAGGTAGTGTCTTGCTGTCCGTAGTATGGAGTTGACTACTTCTCGTGTTCCTAACACCACTTGTCTACATGCATGGGGTACCATACTGATACATTACTACTTACCTGACTAACCTATAAATAAGTCTGTCAGGCCCACATGCTCCTATCGGAGTGCGGTCGTCCCATGTCTCGTTTAGTAAACTGGTAGCGTCCGTCACACGACTATTGTGAAGTATTCTATTGTCAATCTCCCTTTTGATGGATGTCCTTGTTGTAGTTTGATGTTGATTGGTCCGCAATGTTGGTTATCTTGTCGTAGATTCTAATGTTCTAGCAGTATGGTGGTAAGGTGGCTGGAACATTATTTTTGTTCCCTGGGCTAATGTCCTTAGTAACATATTAGTGGTAGCACTTGGTTGCTAACCAGTTTAACGTTGAACGTTGATTCGTCTGGATGGTTGTAATCGGTTTACGTAATATTGGTGCCGAGGAAGCAATGTCGGTTCTCCTATCTGGATCTCCATGAGTGCATACATAACTATTTCCTCCAGGTTTAATCATTACCATATCTTACTTATGCTTCCCGATGCGGCGTAGGGTAAGCTCTCATACTTGGGTGTTTATGTGCGTTTCCTCTTTCGTTTAATTGGGTGTATTGTAGATTGCATGATTGCTTGAGCAACTTGGCTCTTCATCTTCCCGACTATCTTCATTGATGGTACTGCATCCTCAAAGGGTATGCCACTTTTCATAAGATTAGGTTTGTCCATTAGGACTAAACATTTATCACTATTAGTGATTAGCATTACATGTTGGTATATATCCCTGGTGTTCAGGTAGTAAGTAATGTCTTTTTGTTACTTATTGTTTAGTGCTAGTTACTTGTTACTGCTAGTTCATTTGTATTCAAGTGCGCGTTTTGGAGCCTGTTTATAAGTCATGATTGTTATTCAACTGTTTCAGGTCTGTACGTAGCTCCATATGATTGTTTTTTATTATATTAACTTAGACATTTTTGTGATTCTTAAATATACCTGGAAAGTAACTGGAGTCGGTGTTCCCGGTCTCCTGGCTTGTGCCCCTTATTTGCACATTAGGTACTTGTTTATTTTACGCTATTTAGCGTTGGTTTGTGTGTTTTTGTAATATCGATTTAGGTGGTTATCATTGATTCAATTTACACATTCATTCATCCCTGACAGTCGTCACAGTAGTAAACGGCATGTCTTTAACATATTGATACTTATCATTTTCTTTACATGGCGGGACGCCCATGGCGGTAGCCCTTCTTCTTCACTTAAACTTGTCTGATAATCAGTATGTTCTGACAATACATATAAACTTATCTTGATGTTGATTAGTTGTAATTGTACATGACAATTTATGGCACTCCTTGGTAAAGGTAATGCTTAGAGGTGGTAAATATTCATGCGTTTAGTGTTGATTCGCGTTCATGGTTGCGAAGGTATTGTAATGGCCGTATTACGTTAGAATTTTTCTTTTCACTCTTGGTCCATCTGTGGACTGATATTTTTAACCAACTCTCTTGTGTTCATCGCAGATTGGCGTATACTGTATATAGTTAATGAACTATTAGTTACATTTATTACAATGTTGCAATGTTATACGTATGATGTGTATAACACCTATTAAATATTGACATACTGAAATAATGGGAAAGTATTAGGAGTTGGTGGAGGTAAGAATTTGATATACATGCTTTTTGGCCATAATACAGTTTTTATTAAAAGTATGGGTTATAGTATATATAATGAAAATGGAATTTTATACCCTAGGTTAATATAAATAAAACCTTAGGAAGTTTTAAATTTTGTCCCGAAGCGTGACAAGATATTAAGGTAAGGTTCTTAATATATATTGCATAATATAATGCATCCAATCAAATATTCGTCTTACATTAGATGATGGTGAAAACGTGACATAAGTTATAGAGAATAATTCATGAGATATAAGTGTAAGTGAATAAATATAGTACTGCGCATACGGTATAGTTGGAAACTGTATGGCAGCGATCGTTATACGATCGTTTCCCTTTCATAGTTTTACTTGTATGATTTATTATATATACAACGTAACTGTTAATCGCAAGTTTCCTTTGCTAGTTGTTTGTAACTAGGATATTGCAGTTTCGTTTATCCTTACTGTAATTAATGTTGGCAACTTGTGAAGAGTTTCAGGAGTCATACGACTCTGGTGTGATCAGCACCAGTGTTGCACTAACCTTTCACCCCATTTGTGTTTTGGTTTTCCCTTGATCCCCGGGAATCAGGTTTCACCGTCCACTTCCAATCCAGCCATTTATGGTTTGATAATTAAATTATGTTATCTTGGCTTCTAGCCTGTGTCATTGCATTCGTTTTCTCGTTTAGTAGTTATAATTTGTTATGGGCTGGTGTGCCCCTTTTAGTGCGTTAATCGGACTCGTCGGTCCCTTTAGAGGTTGTAGGCCTCGTATCTTAGTGGTTTATTGCAACAATTGTAGTTATGTAGTTTTATTAGAGGTGTACAATTGTTTGGTGATTATTGGTAGCCATGGTGTCGTACCATAGGTCTACACAGTTACAGTATTCGTTTTTACGATAATAGCAGTGGTAACTGCAGTTGTAATTGTTTGCAGCACTTGCAGTGGCAAGTGCGCGGGGTAGATGAATTATTAGTACATTGTTCAATCAGCGCTTGCAGTTGCAAGCGCACCATGCAAGTAGAGTTGTCGGTTTTCCGACTCGTTTGTCTCACTGTTGCATTGGTGTTTAAGTACTGTTAGGAATATGTTCATGAATAAGAACGGTATTTGGATTTGGAAAATTTTCCTGACAACATTGTCATTACCTCATCCAAGTCTTCCCTCACGTTAGACTCACAGTAGTATAACGCTCGAAATTTGTTTCTCCAGATGTGTCGTCACGACAAGGTCCTAGCGTCACTGTATTGTGTGTACACAATTCTAGGATTGGAGTTTGAACACAACAGGGCGGTATACTTATAAAAGTTTCCACGTTTTTAAGATAGTTTCTTTTTACAGTTTGGTGGTTAGAGGTCTCATTACGGGCGACGGTCTCGCGGGGTTCATGGTGCTCCTGATCCGCTTGCCCTGATGTTCTTGGATTATCCTTTCCACGACTCTGTAGTAGTAGTGGCGCTCGCCTCTGGCAGTGCCTAATGATACGGCGTTTGGTCGACAATGGAGGTATGACATTGAGGTTGTATTAACGTTACAGGAGCAGGAATTATTCATTCGCTGCGAGAGTGTTTAGACAGTCTGTTGGGCCTGGTAGCCCTTTTCCTATACTCGGGGATTATATTTCTTAGTTGTATTATACTTGTTGGGTTGCGCGGGAGGGGTACTGTCGGCGGTAGTTCGTACTGGACTTCCACATGAAAGTGGACTGTCGCCAATGTACTCATGACGTTTGTGTCTCCTCCTGGCAGAGCTCTCAGCTGGACCTTAACAGGGGTAATATTCCCGGCCTTTATGCCCTTGGTCAGCTTCCTGGCTCGCACCACCACTAGATGTCGGTATTACCGTTCGTCTTCTCAATAACACACCATAATACAATCAACTCATTTTGTGTGCCCTAAGGGCTAACACCGCAGGCCAAAGGCTCTGCCAACACATAATTTCCTTAAGACACAGACGTTTCGTACCTCACAAACGTTTCCCAAGTTTCCCAAATCCTAAGCTCACTGACTTAACCTAGTATCTCGTCATCAGAGCGGTACTCTCTCCGCTCTGATACCACTTTTGTAACACCCCTCATAACAAATACGTAATAATCACTCACGTGAACAGGAATTAAAGGCGTCTCACAGCGGAAGGAATTACAGTAATAACTCACATGGGTGTTACTTGCCACCACTCGCCCATACGAGTGGTGCATAGCGTTACAATATCTTAACAAAATTAAACATAAAAAATACAATCCGCAGTGACAACGAGATACCACCTACATTTCTATCTAGGTATCAAAAGCACAACTACTATGAGCATCTAAACATAATCCAATTCACAATGTCCTAACTACCCAATCCCGCACTTCGGCTTCAACGTGTTCAGCAACCTGCACAATAGTGTAGTATCAGCGATAGACGCTGAGTATGCCGGATCTGGACCCTATTGGTCACTTGTCATTTTTAAACGTCTTGATATTAGATTGATTTCATGCTTTGTCATTTTACAGATATGATAAATACTGTAACAACATGCATGATTATATAATCATTCATCCAATCCAAACAGTCATATATGGATATACATACACTTACTGCCATACAATCATACAATACAATGATATTGAGACTCATTCATCGTATGTTAACATCATCACATGTAGTACATCACTCGGCCCTCCGGGCCTTCACATATCATTAATTTTAGTTAGCACAGTACAACATTCGGCCCCCCGGGCCCTCACATATTATTAGTTTTGGTTAGCACTGTTGGGAGTCAGTTAGGACAACCCGAATTATATTCACTTGGACTGTAGTCCCACGTACACACAAGGTGCTCACTGCCCTGATCATCCGAAGACTCTGGGCTCTTCACTTTGCCTTTGTAGAGGCGTCCATTTAGGTGGCCAAGGGCCTGGTGCCAACGGTAGCACACTCCGCCTGACGATCTATCTAGGCTCGATCAGGATTTAACTAGGGAAAACCCGAAACGGGATAACCCAAGAGATCTCTACGCGCGACCAGCAGCCAGTGACTGTCTGGATTAAGGTACACATCACATTCTTTCACACTCCACTGTTAGCTTTGTTAGTTAGATAGTCAGTTACAGTTTTTGTTATAGAGTACATCACTTAATTTGTTGGCTGCCCTATGGGTCTTACGCATGCCTAGAGTTATTCTAGGTAACATTCACGTTTGAGTCAAAGCTCTAGAGACCGACAATGTCGTGTCCCGTTCCTAAGTATTTTACTTAGGTTATAAATACATACTTGTAATACTTAGCGCATTAGGTCAGACAACAGTGGTCACAACACACATTTCGCATATGTAGTTTTATATAAGTCGATCTATAGTCGACGTAATATTAGTCCCGTAGGACGTTCGTGCATAAATAAATAATGCAATGAACATAACCACACATCATACACATACATCACATACATACATCACATACATACATTCACACAAGTTATTTATCAAACAAATCCGAGCCCGAGGAATTCCTCAGGACAACTCGGATCAAATCCCTTTACATACGTACACCGTGGTCTAGATTCGTGCAGTGTAGGCCACTAGAGCTTTCGAGCGCGTATGTCGGAAATGCGATCTAGTAATACAAGAAACACTAAGCGTCAATCCACATGACAGTACAATTCGGTATTTCCGAATAACGGTTGAAGTTCTAGTACCATGCCCCTAGACTTAACATTTGTTACTAGTTAAAGTATCGCTATTAATATTCGATGACCCCTTACTCGTCGTGTGAGTTAATACTCGGTTTACATTAGAGCATGAAACCTTACGTTATACACTTATGATATTTCACTGGGGTTGTTTATCAAACCAAGTCCTATACTAACCTTAGTATTTTATGTCGTTATAGTTATAGTGTATAACTTTATTTCTTGGTACGTTTTTATTTATGTATGTATGCATTTAGCATAATAGTTTGAATAACTATATCCCTAGTCACATAATATTATTTGTGTTACACTTATTTCATAATGTCATATAACATGGCATTTTATGTGTCATTTAACTTTATACATATAGTTTTGGTAGTTATATGTATGTACCGAACATAAGGTGCACATATGACACACTTGTGTTCTTCATCATATAATTCTCATTGGTCACAATATAATCACATACTTATCACATGTCGTAGATACTAAATCCTATGACATCAAAACTTGTGACAGATTATAACTCAAGGTTTTCATAATCCTTGTCATAATTACCCGTAGTGTACACATATATCGACTCCATTTCTCATCTAACCCCGTACTCTCAACATCCTAATCTTTACCACTTACGTTAGGTCATACCGCATTCACCATACTTTATAACTTTGCAACTACATGGTATCTGAATCCCCCTTTTTAACAGTCACTCCTCTACTGTACCTCATTATACAGAAACACCAACAATCTGAACAGAAACTACATCCAGTGTCAAACCTCTTCATTCTTTCCCTTGTAGTTTGGTTATCAGCTTCTAATCCCGTCCCAATTTCCTACAGATCCACTTAGGTGAATTGGCTGGGTTGTATGTTTAAATAACCAATACAAAGCTCTTATGACATTACTGCTTCAGCTGTACAGAAACACAGTTACAGGAAGAGAGACAAAACCCAAAACAGAAGTTGTGTTTCTGTTTGGTTCTTTCAGATGGTGAATTATTCTAGCCTCTAATTTTTCTCCAAGGTGCTTGTATCTTCCTTGAGTGTATTAGTTAAGTTTTAGGATTGATTACCATTCAATACTGCCCTTGTAAGCCCTCTGTAATGCGGTTACACAGAGAGCACAAGTTTCAGGAGGAAAACTGAAACCAGAAATTACTTTCTCTTATCTACTCTTCCAGCCCTTTTTGTTTACTCACCAAACTGACTTCCTGTTTCTCCCACGTGTTCACACTCCTAGCTAAGTTACTCACAAAGTTCTAAGTTCACTCCCAATCCATTAGCATATCAGTACAGCTCCTGTACACAATAAAACCAAAACAGCCTGCTGTTGGAAAATCTGAAACTCAATTTGTATATCTCTTTTCGATTCCTGCTGTTAAACCACTAGTTATTCCTACTACTCCCAAGAACATGTCCACCTACTAAAGTGTTTTAGAAACGTGCTAGATCCCAGTCAATGTCACTTCAACCTCCTTAACTCCTCTGAAAGTGGGGTTATACAGAAGTACCCTAGTACTGAAAATCCATAACCTGAAATCAATGTACCATCTCTTGTTTTTTCTTCTTTTCTGTTTACTTTGATTTCCACCTTCCCCACAGTGTTTCTAACTTCACTTAATGATTCATTTATATGTCTCAGTATAGTTTTAAACTCTTAACACTCTCTACTGCAACACTTTTACCTTCTGCAACAGATCTATACAGAAATATAAAACTTCTGGAATTGAACTATAGTCAGGAATTAACACTTTCTTTTAGTTTGCTCTCTGCCTGATTGCTAAACTTATCTGCAACCCTTCATAGCTGTTGTATTCACTCAGTTAATATCTTATCAGGCCTTTAAATTTAAGAACAACCCCAAGCAGCTTGTTACAGATGCAGAAATAATTAACCACTGAACTGGAAAGGAAGCTGAAGCTGAATAAAACTGAAACTGATCAATAAACCGAAGATGGAAACTGATATCCGTTTTTCCTTTCTGCTACATTCTATCTGATTCTCAGTGGGTTCCTAACTTCTTAAAGCCTCTATAATACTAGATGATGATGTTAGGAATGATTTAAACTTAAGAACCACTCAAGACAGTGAAGCCACATCTCTGAAACCCATTTTAACAGAACCAGTTAGAACTGTCAAAGATGTAAAACCTGAAGCCATAACCTGATCATTTCCCTGGTAAGCTGCATCTTATTCACGATTTTGATTTGGATTTCCCTTAGGTTGATTAGCCATCTAAATAGGCACCTGAGTACAGTTCTAACCTCCAGCACAGATTCTCCACTATGATGCTTAGACCCTTGACAGAATTTTATACAGAAGGAAGTTTCTGAGATCGAAATCAACCAGAAACCGATAGAGTTATTACTTTCTTCCCTGTCTGTCTTTTATCTGGTTACACTTCTCCCAAAACCTACTCAGTTACTGAAGCATCTCCATCAAGCTTCTTTTTAAACTCAACAACCCGAAACAGTTCTGTTACAGAGACATGGGAAATAACCAGACACCTATCTTCTAAGAAGAACTGAAACTCAAACTGTAATAAAACTGGTGTTTCACCATTATAATGTTTGTCTTTCTGTGATCATCCATTTATTCTTTCTCTTTCTCCAAATTCATTACCCAATCAACTAGTTGTCTGGCTAGGTTTATTCTCGTAACAGTCCTAGATTACCCATGTCACTCCTCTGGAATTCTTCTACTCAGAAACCGATATTTTTCATTGTCACAGAAAACAGTTTCTAGCACCAGTTTTACTTCTTTCCTCTTCTTCTTGAGTTTAATCCCAAGGTACTAGTTGATTCACACTCTTGTCTAGAGGCTTAGTTGTTCCTAGGTTTACAGATGTCTAAAACACGTTTCCTAATGTCACTGAACCAAAGTTTCCAAAACAGAACTAGCCTCTTATATCATCATCCTCCTTATCTCAGTGTTGTGCATCAGGTTGAGTTTTAAACCTCCTCAAGGTGTTCTTTCCCATACTTAGGTGTGTTAGAAAGTCTTAGATTAATTACCCATCTCGTGAGTCAGTTGTACAGAAATACAGAAATCCAAAACTAACAGAAACATCGACACTGTTATACTTCCTTCGATCTATTTTTTTTCTGAGAATCTTCAGTTTTGTTTCTCTTTTCAGTTTCCTTTCATTACTAACCTAGATAGTTAAGTGTTGGATTGAGTTTTAAGTTCCTACCCTAAACTTTCCTATCCTCACATTCCCTCTGCAAAAATAAATACACCAACGCGGGTCTTATCAGTTGAACTACACCAGAAACAAAAGAAACCAGAACCAATACTTCTATTTTCTGTTTGTTTCTTTTTTTGTGTTGCGATCTGTTTTTACTTCTTTTTTTCAACTCCCTTACAATGGAGATTGATTCAGGTACATTATAGGATTATGAGTTATTAGCAACTCAAAGACATTTAATACACCGGAGCTGCATGTTACAGGTTCTTCTGTTATTTCCAGTCACTGATGCATTAATTTAGTTTCTGGTTGTAGAGTTTATTCACGAATGACTCACCTCCTTGTCTTTGTTGTTTCTCCTAGTAGTGCTTGGCACGATGTGAGCTCTCCTTTTCCTCCTTTCAGCTAGACAGAAAACCCACGAGTTACTTAGTTGTTACATGTTCCATTTTCGGTAATCAGTATGAAGAAGCACAGGCCTCTTTCATTAGTAGTGTTTCTTACCTAGACCAGAGGCTCGTTGGCTGGTGATTTATGTTCGATCCCAGAGTGATCTCGGCCAGGAGCTTGACACACTTGAACGGAGAAGACAGGGAAAAAGGAGAGTTACAGGCTATTGCTTCTGCACACGAGAATGTAGGGTGAACGAGATTTCAGAAAACAGAGACTCTCGTCTCTTACCTTGCTGATTTATCCACGTTGTCCTGTACGCAGGCCTAACACACCAACTGGTGACAGGAAGTGCAGGCAAGTACTTGGGCTACTGATTCAAGAATGGAAATCATGTGTCGCAGTTACAACTCAGGATTAGAAAAGAAAGAATTTAGAAGCAGAAGGGCCGTGAAGGTTAGACGGTTCTGGTTTACCTTCACACAGGGACAACCGTGAGTGTCTTGGCTTGCTGTTGGCATGGCATGCAAGCGAGGGAAGAGTATGGCTCTGATGGAGTCTTAACTAATGGCTAGGAGCAGGAAGGTATGGCTCCGGTGGATAAACAAGTTTGGCTGAAGTTTCCAAGGGAATTGAGAACAACACGGTGTGATTTCCAAGGAGCTTATGGGTGATAGTGTGAGAATATAATCTGGTCGGCTGTTAGTTGGGAACACGAGGATTGTCTTCTTGTTTTTTTTTTTTGCTGTTCGATCTTTCTGTATCGAGAAGAATGGGAAGCAACGATATGTTTGGTTCCTTTTCTTTTTCTGTTACCTTACTGAATTCGGTATTAGTTTTAGTTCGCGTGAGTTATATACTGAATTCGAGCTCAGCTCAACTGGTTTAGGTTTTCGGGATGGGTACGAGAGGTCTCGGTTTTCGAATCCCGGCTAGAGCATGTTGCTCTCTTTTTTTTTTCATTCTTATTAAACCCATTTATTGTATATAGGTGACTATATTAACATGTCACGTTCTTAGCCGTATGTACGTTTATATATACAACTATTTCGTTACGTCACGTTTTGGTTATGGTACAACGGTAAAATCTTGTAACGTTATGTACATTTACATATGTATATCCGTATGTACATAAGTACCGTAATAATAAATTGTTCGTTTGTTCGCAGGTTATTACTTGTTTGATTATTTATACCTTAATATAGCTATTTATATATGGAAATAGCGTTTAATACTTAGGGGTATTTCAGCTAACTACGGAATAAACCCGAATAGACTACAGAAGTAGTACCTAAATAAGTTTAAACCTCGGTAACCACAGTAAAGACGTGAGAACAAGCAACGAGGGTAGATCATGGAACTAAATAATTAAAGAACCCTAATGGAGAAGCACCTAAATGAATGACAGCCTGTCAAGATGAATATGAAGCAGTCTAGGAGTCTAGAAACCAGTAAGGAAGGACCTAAGGACATAGCGTGGAGAAGTGCTAGAAGCACAGAGTATTAGGTATAGACATTGGATATGCCTTAGGAAATACATAATGACTGGGTGAATACCAGTGTAAACAATACGGCGAATGCCTAAATGAACTTTTGATGTACGATAAACGGGATAGAATTCCCACATTATACCTCACTGAAGAGAATAATGACCTGACCCAAAGGTATTAGAAGGTACCAAGGATCTACCCAGTAATGGGAGACATTACACAACCCTAAACGGGATAGTTAAGGACATAGCCGCAAGGCGAAGTCGCAACTGAACATAGCCATAAGTACAAGCCAGATGTAATGGCATTACTCAGTAACACCCAGGAGCAATCCGAGAAGGGTGCCGAGTCAACAATAGTTGAACAAAACATCGTGTTGAGAACACAAGTGTTAAAGAGAACACTCGGGTAGAACCCGAAGGGATCCCACGTAACACGGGTACCCTAGATTGCCAGAAGGCATGAATTAATATCAAGAAACTTAGAGGGACTTCAATGTACAGAAGTGTGGTGAGACAACCATATCAAAAACCCAGTATACAACCTCCAAACCTTTTATGGTATACGGAGAAGCCTGAAACCTAATATAACAGCCCGCATGGGCATGACTCGAACAAGGTGGCTTGTAAGCCGATAGAACCAACTACAATTCGTAGTATTCCAACGTTGCAAAACATATGCATTAAGCATAGAGTTATGGGTGAGCCGAACCACTACCTTAGAGTGGGGACACCACTTATTATTGTGGACCTATGTGGAGCGGCAATTGCGTGAATCCTCCAGAGAAAGGCTACCATCTAAGTATGTAATATGAAACCGCTAAAGCGGTGTAGTGAAACCTGAGATGTGTATATTGCCAAGGAATTTATGAACACAAATAGCATGTAGAAAGGCTTTGATAGCAATGGAAGGAAACCGAGGGAGCATCGGTTTGAGAAGTAAACACGGTATGTGTGCAATATGAATTGCAGAATAACGATACCCATAAACGTGGAGAGTTAGAGTTGTATAGCAATTGAGCCATAGTATGAATGGCGGGATGAGTACATGAGCGGAAGCTAAAGTAGTAGCGGATGCCATATAAGCAATGTTGTAATGAGTAGAGCATTATACGCAGTAACAGATAATGATACGAAGCTGATGAGAAATGTGGTAAGGAGACATAATCATTCCTATCCCATGAGAGATTTACTGTCAAGGGTTTACGCTTCTGCACTCTGTATCCTGAGTGTTTTTGGTATTGCACTTATGCGGTAATGATCGAGTGGGAGAGCCAGGAATTGAGAAATGTCAACGAAGCCTGTTGAGTGAGAATCTAGAGAGATAACCGTGCGGCCATTGGCTAAAGATGCGCAAAGAACGTGGGCAGTAACCCACAGGGCCCAGGATCGATGTGTGGAAAAAGCAGAGTAGTATGAAGGAGGAATTGTTGTACAGAAATAAATGAATAAACATAATTGAGAAGCACTATTAAACGAGGAAGCACTGCATACTAAGTAGTAGCTTGACCTCAACCGACAACAAGTCGGGAAAAGTAAGTGAATAATCACAAAGGTATACTGTGTTATACGAAATAGATTCCAGAGAATTGGAGAGAAAATCTATAACCCATCGAATTCGCATACGGTAAGAGATACCAAGCGACGATTGAAATACATTGAGAATACCAAAGAGCGAGTTAAGCTTTAGTTATCAGGTCACGTAGCTGAAACTAGTGGGCCGTAATTCAAGGTTAAGTATACCTGGTAAACCTGATTGAAGCCTTATAGGCTAGAACCGAACCCGGTTATAAGTTAAGTAACCGCACTGAAGTTAAAACACTTCATAATACTCGAATTAATGAACCAATGTTCAGTGATAACATATGGTTGGTTACGCGGGCGTAACCCCTTTTAAGGGGGGTAGGGCGAGAAACCGCTTAGAGTATGTTTTACGTATAGATGCGTAAACTACTATGTGCATAGCACAAAGAAAATTGTTTTGATGTTTGGACCTCATGTTACATAAACATGTGTACCCATTCATTGTGCAATAATGATTATTGTGCATGAGTGATGCAAGTAACGAGTATGTAATATTTATGAAAAGAGGAGTAGAGAGACTCCTAGGGAATGAGAATCCCTATAGTATATGTCTAGTGAGATTAGACATGAGTTATGATGAGTATGAATCGGCATGAAACCGATGTGTAACCTAAGAGGGAGTGAGTTCCCTAGGTGATTTTAATTGAGATGATTGATGGAGTGAGTTCCATCCTTTGGAGTTGTATGTTGCATGTTTTAAGTTGAGTAATAATTTGACTAATGAGGCCACAATTATGGAATGCCTAGGCAAGGTAAGTGAAACAATTGAGAATAATGGATGACTTAAGTTCCATGATAAAGATAGATTGAAACAGATTGTTTTATGAATATGACTAGAAAGAGTAAAAGATAGAAAACGTAAATGTTTGACTATCTGATTGTTTGAAACTGACGTGGGAGGTGGAACTTGGTCTGCTAGCAATCAAGGGAACCGAACACAAATTGGGGTGGAAGGATAGTTCAACACTGATGCTGATCACATCAGGGTTGGATGATTCTTGAAGCTCCCTATAAGTGGTCACAAGTAATCACGCTAAGAAAAGATACAGCTACCATAATTTGATTTGGAGTTGTGTGATGTTTTAAAAAGAATTTTCAATAGATTTTGAAAAAGAATTTTCTTCAAGTATGAAGATGGAAAGGAAACTGGTTTTGAAACCGCTATCACCCGCCGATGGCTGTGGCCTTAAGTCTTGATGACCGGTAGAACGGTGGGCGTGTATTAGTTTTGAAACCATTGCACCGTACGTGCGGCGGTCCTAAGTGACCGTTGGGGCGGTGTCAGTGTGTGATTTTTCCAAAGGCAGCAGGACGGGGAGAGTACCCTGAGATGTTCCTGTGTTGAGTGAGTCAACTAGAGTGCCTGAGGATATGTATATGTGTAATGTTTTGATCAGAACCGAAGGGACCGTGGGCCAGAGAGAGTAAGTGCCCATTTGTCATGAAACGGCCGTGAACCAGAAAGAGTAAGTGTTCAACGTGACCGGGACCTGAGGGATCAGTAGTATATTACTCAACGTGGATTCGAGGACTGTAGTGCCTTCTTGTCTTCGGACCGATTCCATGGAGAGAGTAAAAGAGTATTTTTGATTGCTATACATGCTGTGATTTGTGTGTGGTATGTGTAGTATGAAATGAGACAGACTTGTGAAGTCTGTAAGGTTGTACATGTATTATAACCTTGGCATAGTACGCCCATGAGAGTAACCATTTAGATTCACCAACTTTGAGGACAAAGTTCCTAAGGGGGGTAGATTTTAATACCCCGGATCTAAAAATGGTGATTTAATTACTCTAATAAAATTATTAAGGGCCTAATTGTGCCTAGAGAGTATTGGTAAAAAGAAAAAACCAAAAGAAAAGAAAAATGCGTTAAACGCGAAAAACGCTAAAATGCGCATTAAATGAAAATAAGAGATATATAATCTCGTAAGGGTCCGAGATGATTCCTAAGGCTTAGTTAGGCCTAATTAGTATACGGAATGATTCCCGAAGAAAATATATAAATATTGGATTAAAACGCTAACGGAGTTTTAAAGCACGTTTTTCGAGAAAACCCGAAACGTGACTTTAAGTGGTCAAATGGACCCGTAAAAATTATAGTTGATTAAATAACTATAAATAAGTATTAATGGGAGCTTAATAACCATTAAAATTAATTAAATGAGAAAAATCCGGGAAACGGGCCCGGGAGGTGAATAGTGCCAAACCGGGTAAAATAACGAGCGTTTTCTGTCAAAAACAGAAAAACGCTCCAGCATTAAGTATAGATACAGTGGGGCCGATTTTATTGCTTAGTGAGCCTTCCCCCTCTCTAATATAGTTAGTAATAATAAAGAAGGAAGAAAAGAAAAAAAACAAAAGCAAAAGTAAATAGTACAAATCCCTAACCACTAAATCTCTCTTTGCTCTTCATTCTTCACTCACGTTTCTTTTTCCCACTTCCCACCTGAGCTTTCTTCTCCCTCGCTGAAGCCCCATGGCGATTTGTGAGAGCCTCCATCGGCCCTCTTCTACTTCTTCTTCTACAAGATGCAAATCAACACCAAATTGCAAAATAATTTCACCATTTGATTCCTCTCAACTTGGGGAACATTTCCCTCCCTTCAAAATCCAAAAAGCTCACGCTTAACCTCCATGGAAAAATCTGAAAATGGAAGGTTGAAGGTGCCATCTTGTTCTGAAACCACTCTCCGGTTGCTTAAGGTAAGAAGCAAGCTCAAAATCTCCATTGTCTAGCTTCTCTTGATTTTTGGAAAAATTCCAACGTGAGCTCCTTCTCCATCCTTGCTTCAGCCGGTTTCTTCTAGCCTTTTAGGAGTGCTGGAACTTCATCATTTTGATTGCCTAAGCTCTCCATGAGGACACTTGAAGGTAATCTTTATGCTAAAGCCCTAGAAACTAACTCTTGAAATATTAATTTTGGTGAGTTACGTGAGAAATAAACAAGCTTGTTATGTGTGGTTTGGGGTTATGTTTGTAGATAGCAATCAATACCTCTGTTTGGTGTGGAAACAAGGAGAGAAGGAGGGAACAAGAGAAGGAGGAAGAAAAGAAAAGAAACAGAAAGCTAGTAAGGTAATGAGCTTACCTAAGATGTTTTTGTCCTCTGTAAACCCATTTTTGAATGGGAATAATGCTCTTGAATGGGTGTAGTTGTGATACTACAATAATGTTAGTTGAATGAGATTGTTTTAATGTGGTTTAATTGTGCAAATAAACCTAAAAGCTAAGCTAGTGTATATGTGTGAACAAGAGGGAATTTGGTGTATTGTGGTTGTTGATGCTTGATGAAACAGGAGTGAAGATTGTGTATATGGGTTGATTTAAGTGTGGTGAATATGCTAAAGAGGTAGGCAAGTGCTGTCAAAATTTCCTTGGAGATTATGAACTTGGGTGTTTTATTATAAGGATGAACTAGGTGTTTAAGAGGTGCTAAGTAAGTGGTTATGTGTGAGAACCTAACTAGAAGAAGAGTGTGCTGAGAGCAAAATAATGTCATTTGGGTGCTAGTTATGGCATCAGTAGGAGAGGTTTGAATGTCTCAAAGAAGAAGCCAAAAATCTGTTGCAATCAGATAGAAAAACAAGTGGAAAACTAGCTTTGTAAGTGTAAAGAGTCTAAGTAAAATTAGCTAGATTGGTGAGTGCATTTGGTGCTTGGTTTAAGGTGATTAAGAAGGGTAATTAGATGCTAAAACATGTGGATTTTAGTTGGTGAAGATAGGTTGATCAATGGGCTAAGAGATAACCTGTAACAGAATTGGAAAATGCTGAAATTGCAAAATCTGTAGCAGGGTCCGGGACTTAGGTCCAGGACCAAGTCCCGGACCACCCCTGAATTTACCCCCGAGACTTCCCTGCTTGTTTGGTCCGGGGCTTAACTCCATGCCCAAGTCCCGGACCATATATAGAATTTAGGCCGAGAATCAACAACGACATTGGTCCGGGACTTGGCCTAGGTACAAGGTCCCGGACCATGCATTATTTTTTGGCCGAGAGTTAGCTTTGTGATTGGTCCGGGACTTAGGGTAAGGACCAAGTCCCGGACCACCCCCAGAAACCTACAGAGAGCATTTTAAAGGTTGTAAATGATGGGGGTTTGAATGTTAATGATGTTATAAGGTGATAAGGCCTTGTTTGGTGACAAGTAAAGGCCCTAGGAAGTGTAAGAAAGTGTTAGAAGTGATTGAGAAGTGAGAACTCAAATTAACAAGAATAAAACCGAGATAACGGGCTAACGGGGTAAGTACGGGAGTAGCATTTTATTATGTACCGTATGAATTTAGTATTAATATAATGTTTGAAACATTATCAGAGAATCGTGTGAGACCCGAGCAAGGTGAGATGACACGGTAAAAGTGAAAACCCCGGTGAAAGGTATGATTTTCTCATACTCCGCGTGCTAACCGAGTTACGTTGATTTGTGTGTTTGTGTGCCGGCTTAATCAAGATTAAAGCATGAAAATAATTCCTTGTTTGATTATGTGTGCCTTGTTGTATGTTGAATGAGCTAACATACTTGTATGCCGGTGTGGTCTAACATAGTGAATGGACCGACTCGTAGTGAGTAACGTTTGGCTAGAGACCCATAGATCGGGTCGACGCTTGAGATAACGAAAACGTGCAAACACACAAAACTATCCGTTAAAGTATAACGATAACGCAAACATATGAACTCCCTAGAATGTGAGGAGAAGTACGGGTTGAGTAAATACCCGATAATGGTTAGAAACCACATTGAAACAATCCACGAAACAAATGAGAGTGGAAAGATAAGTGAACCTCCTTCAAGAGGATTTAAGATAGTTCGAAGATGTGAACCAGTGAAGAAGGTAAAAGAGACCTGAGGGATTAGCAACTCCCTTGAGACATGGTCGACCTCCTATATGAGGATTTTACCTGGTATATGCAAGTAACCGAAAGTATGAGTAAAGTAAATGTATGGGTAACTCTTAAAACCTAAGATTAACCGAACTAAAGTAATGTTCCCAAGTCATTAGAAACATCGAGAGTGATGCTTCTAGACTAATATACATGATATTATTATAACTCCGAGAGAGGAGTGTATGGGAACGAGAGTAGTCCGAGAGTAGTCGGACCTAAGTAAAAGAGATAGGAACTAAGAGAGAGTTCCGTGAGCTAGTTGAACCTCCCACCATGCTAGACCCAGAGTAGGGTCGAAACCGGGAGTAGACTATGTAGAGCCATACGACTATAGCTAGGAGTATGTAGTTACTTATATATAAGCTAAGCGAGATAGACCTGTAGTGTCTCGAGAATCTACAAGAGTGATGATAAAAACCAAGAGTGTGGATATATAGAGTAAAATAACCCAAGAGTGTGGGTGAGATATGAGTGTAAATAACCGAGAGTATGGGTAAATAGAGTAGAATATGAGTGAGAATATAACCCGAGAGTGTGGGTGAGTATAGTACGAGTAGCCCAAGAGAGTGGGTGAATATGAATAAGTAACCCGAGAGAGCGGGTGAGATAATGAATAAGTAAACAAGGCAAGGTGAGGTATAACCCTCAAGGCCTAAGAGTAAGCAGATAAAACTAACAACCTTGTTATGTTAGTTTGGAGTTGTGTTCCGTGATTGGATATAGATTCCTTGAGTAATACACATATATATTGTATTGCTATGATGCATGTTGTTTGACTAATGAACTCCATGTATATCCGACAAAAGTAGTCGGCGTACCCCGGTTAGCGCTCGGGGTATGCGAATTTCATATGCAGCGTTAAGCTGAGCCCCTAGGGGCGATGTTTTTATTTTACAGGTACACCGAAGATCTTACCGTTCGAGAGTAGGACGGGGTCGGTGGGTTGCATGGGTAGTTAGATTTAATTACTTATGTATTGAAAGAGGTGTAAGACCGAATATGTTGTCGGCATCCATATATTGTAGACTCGGTATAGTAAAGAAATGAAATGTGTTTTGTGTTAGTATTGTGTAATTGGTTGTTCCAGTTCATCAGACCGTTACGGTATGTAAGGAAGGCCTGGTTAGCCATATGGGTGGCTATTGGCGTTGTTTCACCCCTCGTTGTAATTAGAGTTCCGCTGCGTGAGTAAGAGTAATTGGTGACAATTTATGAGGTAATAACGAGGTTAACGGTTGGGGTGTTACAAAATGGTATCAGAGCGAAGTATCGCTCTGATGACTGGAAATACCGAGCTTAGGAAATACCGAGTTAGGAATTAGAGACTTAGGGCTATGGGTTGAGTGGTAGCGTGGAGATGCGCTAGTTAGGAACTTCCAGTATGATCTGGATACCTACAATACCATACCCGCCCTCCACAACCCCCGTATTAAAAGCTTGGGAAAGATTGTCAGAGACGGGGGAAACCCGATCCTGGCATAATTAATATTTCGATATGAACCAGAATCTGTCACGCGGTAGATCCTGAGAACCGGAAACCCGGAGATGGATCCCGTTGGAACGACAATAACCGCACTTACAAGCGGAAGATCGAGAAATCCTAATCCAAGGAGACCAGAAACGGTGGCAGCTTGGGGCGACATGCTTAGCAGTCGCGAGGACCTAGCTGGCCGAGCAGCAGCAAGAATCAAAGCACCAAGCGTGCAACAAGGCGAACCCATGAGAAATAACAAAAACCGGACACATGTCTACGGACCGCCATAGTTAACTAATACCACCAATGGTATACGTATTGACTGAGAATCTAGTCAAAGGTAGATGCACCCACCCTGCCACACCCAAAGAGGTTGCAGTACTTAACTGATACAGCTTAGACAGCTACGAGCATAACTACGGAATAAACCCGAATAGGACTACAGAAGTAGTACCTAAATAAGTTAAACCTCGGTAACCACAGTAAAGACGTGAGAACGAGCAACGAGGTAGATCATGGAACTAAATAATTAAAGAACTCCTAGAGTGGAGAAGCACCTAAATGAATGACAGCCATGTCAAGATGAATATGAAGCAGCTCTAAGGAGTCTAGAAACCAGTAAGGTAACGGACCTAAGGACATAGCGTGGAGAAGTGCTAGAAGCACAGAGTATTAGGTATAGACATTGGATATGCCTTAGGAAATACATAATGACTGGGTGAATACCAGTGTAAACAATACGGCGAATGCCTAAATGAACTTATTGATGTACGATAAACGGGATAGAATTCCCACATTATACCTCACTGAAGAGAAAATGACCTGAAACCCAGAAGGTATTAGAAGGTTACCAAGGATCTACCCAGTAATGGGAGACATTACAACCCTAAACGGATAGTTAAGGACATAGCCGCAAGGCGAAGTCGCAACTGAACATAGCCATAAGTACAAGCCCAGATGTAAGGCATTACTCAGTAACACCCAGGAGCAATCCGAGAAGGGTGCCGGAGTCAACAATAGTTGAACAAAACATCGTGTTGAGAACACAAGTGTTAAAGAGAACACTCGGGTAGAACCCGAAGGGATCCCACGTAACACGGGGTACCCTAGATTGCCAGAAGGCATGAATTAATATCAAGAAACTTAGAGGGACTTCAATGTACAGAAGTGTGGTGAGACAACCATATCAAAACCCAGTAATACCTCCAAACCATTTAATGGTATACGGAGAAGCTGAAACCTATATAAACAGCCCGCATGGAGCATGACTCGAGACAAGGTGGCTTGTAAGCCGATAGAACCAACTACAATTCGTAGATTCAAACGTTGCAAAACATATGCATTAAGGCATAAGAGTTATGGTGAGCCGAACCACTACCTTAGAGTGGGGACACCACTTATTATTGTGGAGCCTATGGAGCGGCAATTGCGTGAATCCTCCAGAGAAAGGCTACCATCTAAGTATGTAATATGAAACCGCTAAAGCGGTGTAGTGAAACCTGAGCATGTGTATATTGCCAAGGAATTTATGAACACAAATAGCATGTAGAAAGGCTTTGATAGCAATGGAAGGAAACGAGGGAGCAATCGGTTGAGAAGTAAACACGGTATGTGTGCAATATGAATTGCAGAATAAACGATACGCCATAAACGTGGAGAGTTAGAGTTGTATATGCAATTGAGCCATAGTATGAATGGCAGGAGTACATGAGCGGAAGCTAAAGTAGTAGCGGATGCCATATAAGCAAATGTTGTAATGAGTAGAGCATTATACGCAGTAACAGATAATGATACGAAGCTGATGAGAAAATGTGGTAAGGAGACATAATCATTCCTATCCCATGAGAGATTTACTGTCAAGGGTTACGCTTCTGCACTCTGTATGACTGAGTGTTTTGGTATTGCACTTATGTGGTAATGATCGAGTGGGAGAGCCAGGAATTGAGAAATGTCAACGAAGCCTGTTGAGTGAGAATCTAGAGAGATAACCGTGCGGCCATTGGCTAAAGATGCGCAAAGAACGTGGGCAGTAACCCACAGGGCCCAGGATCGATGTGTGGAAAAAGGCAGAGTAGTATGAAGGAGGAATTGTTGTACAGAATAAATGAATAAACATAATTGAGAAGCACTATTAACGAGGAAGCACTGCATACTAAGTAGTAGCTTGACCTCAACCGACAACAAGTCGGGAAAAGTAAGTGAATAATCACAAAGGTATACTGTGTTATACGAAATAGATTCCAGAGAATTGGAGAGAAAATCTATAACCCATCGAATTCGCATACACGGTAAGAGATACCAAGCGACGATTGAAATACATTGAGAATACCAAAGAGCGAGTTAAGCTTTAGTTATCAGGTAACGTAGCTGAAACTAGTGGGCCGTAATTCAAGGTTAAGTATACCTGGTAAACCTGATTGAAGCCTTATAGGCTAGAACCGAACCCGGTTATAAGTTAAGTAACCGCACTGAAGTTAAAACACTTCATAATACTCGAATTAATGAACCAATGTTCAGTGATAACATATGGTTGGTTACGCGGGCGTAACCCCTTTTAAGGGGGGGTAGGGCGAGAAACCGCTTAGAGTATGTTTTACGTATAGATGCGTAAACTACTATGTGCATAGCACAAAGAAAATTGTTTTGATGTTTGGACCTCATGTTACATAAACATGTGTACCCATTCATTGTGCAATAATGATTATTGTGCATGAGTGATGCAAGTAACGAGTATGTAATATTATGAAAAGAGGAGTAGAGAGACTCCTAGGGAATGAGAATCCCTATAGTATATGTCTAGTGAGATTAGACATGAGTTATGATGAGTATGAATCGGCATGAAACCGATGTGTAACCTAAGAGGGAGTGAGTTCCCTAGGTGATTTTAATTGAGAATGATGATGGAGTGAGTTCCATCCTTTGGAGTTGTATGTTGCATTTTTAAGTTGAGTAATAATTTGACTAATGAGGCCACAATTATGGAATGCCTAGGCAAGGTAAGTGAAACAAATTGAGAATAATGGATGACTTAAGTTCCATGATAAAGATAGATTGAAACAGATTGTTTTATGAATATGACTAGAAAGAGTAAAAGATAGAAAACGTAAATGTTTGACTATCTGATTGTTTGAAACTGACGTGGGAGGTGGAACTTGGTCTGCTAGCGATCAAGGGAAACCGAACACAAATTGGGGTGGAAGGATAGTTCAACACTGATGCTGATCACATCAGGGTTGGATGATTCTTGAAGCTCCCTATAAGTGGTCACAAGTAATCACGCTAAGAAAAGATACAGCTACCATAAATTTGATTTGGAGTTGTGTGATTTTTAAAAAGAATTTTCAATAGATTTTGAAAAAGAATTTTCTTCAAGTATGAAGATGGAAACGGAAACTGGTTTTGAAACCGCTATCACCCGCCGATGGCTGTGGCCTTAAGTCTTGATGACCGGTAGAACGGTGGGCGTGTATTAGTTTTGAAACCATTGCACCGTACGTGCGGCGGTCCTAAGTGACCGGTTGGGGCGGTGTCAGTGTGTGATTTTTCCAAAGGCAGCAGGACGGGGAGAGTACCCTGAGATGTTCCTGTGTTGAGTGAGTCAACTAGAGTGCCTGAGGATATGTATATGTGTAATGTTTTGATCAGAACCGAAGGGACCGTGGGCCAGAGAGAGTAAGTGCCCATTTGTCATGAAACGGCCGTGAACCAGAAAGAGTAAGTGTTCAACGTGACCGGTACCTGAGGGATCAGTAGTATATTACTCAACGTGGATTCGAGGACTGTAGTGCCTTCTTGTCTTCGGACCGATTCCATGGAGAGAGTAAAAGAGTATTTTTGATTGCTATACATGCTGTGATTTGTGTGTGGTATGTGTAGTATGAAATGAGACAGACTTGTGAATCTGTAAGTGTACACTGTATAACCTTGGCATAGTACGCCCATGAGAGTAACCATTTAGATTCACCAACTTTGAGGACAAAGTTCCTAAGGGGGGTAGATTTTTTAATACCCCGGATCTAAAAATGGTGATTTAATTACTCTAATAAAATTATTAAGGGCCTAATTGTGCCTAGAGTATTGGTAAAAAGAATAAAACCAAAAGAAAAGAGAAAATGCGTTAAACGCGAAAAACGCTAAAATGCGCATTAAATGAAAATAAGAGATATATAATCTCGTAAGGGTCCGAGATGGATTCCTAAGGCTTAGTTAGGCCTAATTAGTATACGGGAATGATTCCCGAAGAAAACGGATCCAAATATTGGATTAAAACGCTAACGGAGTTTTAAAGCACGTTTTTCGAGAAAACCCGAAAACGTGACTTTAAGTGGTCAAATGGACCCGTAAAAATTATAGTTGATTAAATAACTATAAATAAGTATTAATGGGAGCTTAATAACCATTAAAATTAATTAAATGAGAAAAATCCGGGAAACGGGCCCGGGAGGTGAATAGTGCCAAACCGGGTAAAATACGAGCGTTTTCTATCAAAAACAGAAAAACGCTCCAGCATGTAAGTATACAGTGGGGCCGATTTTATTGGCTTAGTGAGCCTTCCCCCTCTCTAATATAGTTAGTAAATAAAAGAAGGAAGAAAAAGAAAAAAAACAAAAGCAAAAGTAAATAGTACAAATCCACTAAATCTCTCTCTTGCTCTTCATTCTTCACTCACGTTTCTTTTTCCCACTTCCCACCTGAGCTTTCTTCTCCCTCGCTGAAGCCCCATGGCGATTTGTGAGAGCCTCCATCGGCCCTCTTCTACTTCTTCTTCTACAAGATGCAAATCAACACCAAATTGCAAAATAATTTCACCATTTGATTCCTCTCAACTTGGGGAACATTTCCCTCCCTTCAAAATCCAAAAAGCTCACGCTTAACCTCCATGGAAAAATCTGAAAATGGAAGGTTGAAGGTGCCATCTTGTTCTGAAACCACTCTCCGGTTGCTTAAGGTAAGAAGCAAGCTCAAAATCTCCATTGTCTAGCTTCTCTTGATTTTTGGAAAAATTCCAACGTGAGCTCCTTCTCCATCCTTGCTTCAGCCGGTTTCTTCTAGCCTTTTAGGAGTGCTGGAACTTCATCATTTTGATTGCCTAAGCTCTCCATGAGGACACTTGAAGGTAATCTTTATGCTAAAGCCCTAGAAACTAACTCTTGAAATATTAATTTTGGTGAGTTACGTGAGAAATAAACAAGCTTGTTATGTGTGGTTTGGGGTTATGTTTGTAGATAGCAATCAATACCTCTGTTTGGTGTGGAAACAAGGAGAGAAGGAGGGAACAAGAGAAGGAGGAAGAAAAAGAAAAGAAAACAGAAAGCTAGTAAGGTAATGAGCTTACCTAAGATGGTTTTGTCCTCTGTAAACCCATTTTTGAATGGGAATAATGCTCTTGAATGGGTGTAGTTGTGATACTACAATAATGTTAGTTGAATGAGATTGTTTTAATGTGGTTTAAGTGCAAATAAACCTAAAAGCTAAGCTAGTGTATATGTGTGAACAAGAGGGAATTTGGTGTATTGTGGTTGTTGATGCTTGATGAAACAGGAGTGAAGATTGTGTATATGGGTTGATTTAAGTGTGGTGAATATGCTAAAGAGGTAGGCAAGTGCTGTCAAAATTTCCTTGGAGATTATGAACTTGGGTGTTTTATTATAAGGATGAAACTAGGTGTTTAAGAGGTGCTAAGTAAGTGGTTATGTGTGAGAACCTAACTAGAAGAAGAGTGTTGAGAGCAAAATAATGTCATTTGGGTGCTAGTTATGGCATCAGTAGGAGAGGTTTGAATGTCTCAAAGAAGAAGCCAAAAATCTGTTGCAATCAGATAGAAAAACAAGTGGAAAACTAGCTTTGTAAGTGTAAAGAGTCTAAGTAAAATTAGCTAGATTGGTGAGTGCATTTGGTGCTTGGTTTAAGGTGATTAAGAAGGGTAATTAGATGCTAAAACATGTGGATTTTAGTTGGTGAAGATAGGTTGATCAATGGGCTAAGAGATAACCTGTAACAGAATTGGAAAATGCTGAAATTGCAAAATCTGTAGCAGGGTCCGGGACTTAGGTCCAGGACCAAGTCCCGGACCACCCCTGAATTTACCCCCGAGACTTCCCTGCTTGTTTGGTCCGGGGCTTAACTCCATGCCCAAGTCCCGGACCATATATAGAATTTAGGCCGAGAATCAACAACGACATTGGTCCGGGACTTGGCCTAGGTACAAGGTCCCGGACCATGCATTATTTTTTGGCCGAGAGTTAGCTTTGTGATTGGTCCGGGACTTAGGGTAAGGACCAAGTCCCGGACCACCCCCAAAACACCTACAGAGAGCATTTTAAAGGTTGTAAATGATGGGGGTTTGAATGTTAATGATGTTATAAGGTGATAAGGCCTTGTTTGGTGACAAGTAAAGGCCCTAGGAAGTGTAAGAAAGTGTTAGAAGTGATTGAGAAGTGAGAACTCAAATTAACAAGAATAAAACCGAGATAACGGGCTAACGGGGTAAGTACGGGAGTAGCATTTTATTATGTACCGTATGAATTTAGTATTAATATAATGTTTGAAACATTATCAGAGAATCGTGTGAGACCCGAGCAAGGTGAGATGACACGGTAAAAGTGAAAACCCCGGTGAAAGGTATGATTTTCTCATACTCCGCGTGCTAACCGAGTTACGTTGATTTGTGTGTTTGTGTGCCGGCTTAATCAAGATTAAAGCATGAAAATAATTCCTTGTTTGATTATGTGTGCCTTGTTGTATGTTGAATGAGCTAACATACTTGTATGCCGGTGTGGTCTAACATAGTGAATGGACCGACTCGTAGTGAGTAACGTTTGGCTAGAGACCCATAGATCGGGTCGACGCTTGAGATAACGAAAACGTGCAAACACACAAAACTATCCGTTAAAGTATAACGATAACGCAAACATATGAACTCCCTAGAATGTGAGGAGAAGTACGGGTTGAGTAAATACCCGATAATGGTTAGAAAACCACATTGAAACAATCCACGAAACAAATGAGAGTGGAAAGATAAGTGAACCTCCTTCAAGAGGATTTAAGATAGTTCGAAGATGTGAACCAGTGAAGAAGGTAAAAGAGACCTGAGGGATTAGCAACTCCCTTGAGACATGGTCGACCTCCTATATGAGGATTTTACCTGGTATATGCAAGTAACCAAAAGTATGAGTAAAGTAAATGTATGGGTAACTCTTAAAACCTAAGATTAACCGAACTAAGTAATGTTCCCAAGTCATTAGAAACATCGAGAGTGATGCTTCTAGACTAATATACATGATATTATTATAACTCCGAGAGAGGAGTGTATGGGAACGAGAGTAGTCCGAGAGTAGTCGGACCTAAGTAAAAGAGATAGGAACTAAGAGAGAGTTCCGTGAGCTAGTTGAACCTTCCCACCATGCTAGACCCAGAGTAGGGTCGAAACCGGGGAAGTAAGACTATGCTAGAGAGCCATGAGTTTTGGCCTAAGTATGTATTAAGAGTAACAAGCGTGACGTAGGAGACCTGTAGTGTCTCGAGAATCTACAAGAGCTTGAGTATAAATAACCCAAGAGTGTGGGTGAGATAATGAGTATAAATAACCCAAGAGTGTGGGTGAGATAATGAGTGTAAATAACCCAAGAGTATGGGTAAGATAGTGAGAATATGTAACCCAGAGTGTGGGTGAGTATAGTACGAGTAGCCCAAGAGAGTGGGTGTGAATATGAATAAGTAACCCGAGAGAGCGGGTGAGATAATGAATAAGTAAACAAGGCAAGGTGAGGTATAACCCTCAAGGCCTAAGAGTAAGCAGATACAACTAACAACCTTGTTATGTTAGTTTGGAGTTGTGTTCCGTGATTGGATATAGATTCCTTGAGTAATACACATATATATTGTATTGCTATGATGCATGTTGTTTGACTAATGAACTCCATGTATATCCGACAAAAGTAGTCGGCGTACCCCGGTTAGCGCTCGGGGTATGCGAATTTCATATGCAGCGTTAAGCTGAGCCCCTAGGGGCGATGTTTTTATTTTACAGGTACACCGAAGATCTTACCGTTCGAGAGTAGGACGGGGTCGGTGGGTTGCATGGGTAGTTAGATTTAATTACTTATGTATTGAAAGAGGTGTAAGACCGAATATGTTGTCGGCATCCATATATTGTAGACTCGGTATAGTAAAGAAATGAAATGTGTTTTGTGTTAGTATTGTGTAATCGGTTGTTCCAGTTCATCAGACCGTTACGGTATGTAAGGAAGGCCTGGTTAGCCATATGGGTGGCTATTGGCGTTGTTTCACCCCTCGTTGTAATTAGAGTTCCGCTGCGTGAGTAAGAGTAATTGGTGACAATTTATGAGGTAATAACGAGGTTAACGGTTGGGGTGTTACAAAAATGGTATCAGAGCGAAGTATCGCTCTGATGACTGGAAATACCGAGCTTAGGAAATACCGAGTTAGGAATTAGAGACTTAGGGCTATGGGTTGAGTGGTAGCGTGGGAGATGCGCTAGTTAGGAACTTCCAGTATGATCTGGATACCTACAATACCATACCCGCCCTCCACAACCCCCGTATTAAAAGCTTGGGAAAGATTGTCAGAGAGACGGGGAAACCCGATCTGGCACTTAATTAATATTTCGATATGAACCAGAATCTGTCACGCGGTAGATCCTGAGAACCGGAAACCCCGGAGATGGATCCCGTTGGAACGACAATAACCGCACTTACAAGCGGAAGATCGAGAAATCCTAATCCAAGGAGACCAGAAACGGTGGCAGCTTGGGGCGACATGCTTAGCAGTCGCGAGGACCTAGCTGGCCGAGCAGCAGCAAGAATCAAAGCACCAAGCGTGCAACAAGGCGAACCCATGAGAAATAACAAAAACCGGGACACATGTCTACGGACCGCCATAGTTAACTAATACCACCAATGGTATACGTATTGACTGAGAATCTAGTCAAAGGTAGATGCACCCACCCTGCCACACCCAAAGAGGTTGCAGTACTTAACTGATAAAGCTTAGACAGCTACGAGCATAACTACGGAATAAACCCGAATAGGACTACAGAAGTAGTACCTAAATAAGTTAAACCTCGGTAACCACAGTAAAGACGTGAGAACGAGCAACGAGGTAGATCATGGAACTAAATAATTAAAGAACTCCTAGAGTGGAGAAGCACCTAAATGAATGACAGCCATGTCAAGATGAATATGAAGCAGCTCTAAGGAGTCTAGAAACCAGTAAGGTAACGGACCTAAGGACATAGCGTGGAGAAGTGCTAGAAGCACAGAGTATTAGGTATAGACATTGGATATGCCTTAGGAAATACATAATGACTGGGTGAATACCAGTGTAAACAATACGGCGAATGCCTAAATGAACTTATTGATGTACGATAAACGGGATAGAATTCCCACATTATACCTCACTGAAGAGAATAATGACCTGACCCAGAAGGTATTAGAAGGTACCAAGGATCTACCCAGTAATGGGAGACATTACAACCCTAAACGGGATAGTTAAGGACATAGCCGCAAGGCGAAGTCGCAACTGAACATAGCCATAAGTACAAGCCAGATGTAATGGCATTACTCAGTAACACCCAGGAGCAATCCGAGAAGGGTGCCGGAGTCAACAATAGTTGAACAAAACATCGTGTTGAGAACACAAGTGTTAAAGAGAACACTCGGTAGAACCCGAAGGGATCCCACGTAACACGGGGTACCCTAGATTGCCAGAAGGCATGAATTAATATCAAGAAACTTAGAGGGACTTCAATGTACAGAAGTGTGGTGAGACAACCATATCAAAAACCCAGTAATACCTCCAAACCATTTAATGGTATACGGAGAAGCTGAAACCTATATAAACAGCCCGCATGGAGCATGACTCGAGACAAGGTGGCTTGTAAGCCGATAGAACCAACTACAATTCGTAGATTCAAACGTTGCAAAACATATGCATTAAGGCATAAGAGTTATGGTGGAGCCGAACCACTACCTTAGAGTGGGGACACCACTTATTATTGTGGAGCCTATGGAGCGGCAATTGCGTGAATCCTCCAGAGAAAGGCTACCATCTAAGTATGTAATATGAAACCGCTAAAGCGGTGTAGTGAAACCTGAGCATGTGTATATTGCCAAGGAATTTATGAACACAAATAGCATGTAGAAAGGCTTTGATAGCAATGGAAGGAAACCGAGGGAGCAATCGGTTGAGAAGTAAACACGGTATGTGTGCAATATGAATTGCAGAATAAACGATACGCCATAAACGTGGAGAGTTAGAGTTGTATATGCAATTGAGCCATAGTATGAATGGCAGGAGTACATGAGCGGAAGCTAAAGTAGTAGCGGATGCCATATAAGCGAATGTTGTAATGAGTAGAGCATTATACGCAGTAACAGATAATGATACGAAGCTGATGAGAAAATGTGGTAAGGAGACATAATCATTCCTATCCCATGAGAGATTTACTGTCAAGGGTTTACGCTTCTGCACTCTGTATGACTGAGTGTTTTGGTATTGCACTTATGCGGTAATGATCGAGTGGGAGAGCCAGGAATTGAGAAATGTCAACGAAGCCTGTTGAGTGAGAATCTAGAGAGATAACCGTGCGGCCATTGGCTAAAGATGCGCAAAGAACGTGGGCAGTAACCCACAGGGCCCAGGATCGATGTGTGGAAAAAGGCAGAGTATGAAGGAGGAATTGTTGTACAGAAATAAATGAATAAACATAATTGAGAAGCACTATTAAACGAGGAAGCACTGCATACTAAGTAGTAGCTTGACCTCAACCGACAACAAGTCGGGAAAAGTAAGTGAATAATCACAAAGGTATACTGTGTTATACGAAATAGATTCCAGAGAATTGGAGAGAAAATCTATAACCCATCGAATTCGCATACGGTAAGAGATACCAAGCGACGATTGAAATACATTGAGAATACCAAAGAGCGAGTTAAGCTTTAGTTATCAGGTCACGTAGCTGAAACTAGTGGGCCGTAATTCAAGGTTAAGTATACCTGGTAAACCTGATTGAAGCCTTATAGGCTAGAACCGAACCCGGTTATAAGTTAAGTAACCGCACTGAAGTTAAAACACTTCATAATACTCGAATTAATGAACCAATGTTCAGTGATAACATATGGTTGGTTACGCGGGTGTAACCCCTTTTAAGGGGGGGTAGGGCGAGAAACCGCTTAGAGTATGTTTTACGTATAGATGCGTAAACTACTATGTGCATAGCACAAAGAAAATTGTTTTGATGTTTGGACCTCATGTTACATAAACATGTGTACCCATTCATTGTGCAATAATGATTATTGTGCATGAGTGATGCAAGTAACGAGTATGTAATATTTATGAAAAGAGGAGTAGAGAGACTCCTAGGGAATGAGAATCCCTATAGTATATGTCTAGTGAGATTAGACATGAGTTATGATGAGTATGAATCGGCATGAAACCGATGTGTAACCTAAGAGGGAGAGTTCCCTAGGTGATTTTAATTGAGAATGATTGATGGAGTGAGTTCCATCCTTTGGAGTTGTATGTTGCATGTTTTAAGTTGAGTAATAATTTGACTAATGAGGCCACAATTATGGAATGCCTAGGCAAGGTAAGTGAAACAAATTGAGAATAATGGATGACTTAAGTTCCATGATAAAGATAGATTGAAACAGATTGTTTTATGAATATGACTAGAAAGAGTAAAAGATAGAAAACGTAAATGTTTGACTATCTGATTGTTTGAAACTGACGTGGGAGGTGGAACTTGGTCTGCTAGCAATCAAGGGAAACCGAACACAAATTGGGGTGGAAGGATAGTTCAACACTGATGCTGATCACATCAGGGTTGGATGATTCTTGAAGCTCCCTATAAGTGGTCACAAGTAATCACGCTAAGAAAAGATACAGCTACCATAAATTTGATTTGGAGTTGTGTGATGTTTTAAAAAGAATTTTCAATAGATTTTGAAAAAGAATTTTCTTCAAGTATGAAGATGGAAACGGAAACTGGTTTTGAAACCGCTATCACCCGCCGATGGCTGTGGCCTTAAGTCTTGATGACCGGTAGAACGGTGGGCGTGTATTAGTTTTGAAACCATTGCACCGTACGTGCGGCGGTCCTAAGTGACCGGTTGGGGCGGTGTCAGTGTGTGATTTTTCCAAAGGCAGACGGGGAGAGTACCCTGAGATGTTCCTGTGTTGAGTGAGTCAACTAGAGTGCCTGAGGATATGTATATGTGTAATGTTTTGATCAGAACCGAAGGGACCGTGGGCGAGAGTAGTATGCCCATTTCATGAAACGGTCGTGAACCAGAAAGAGTAAGTGTTCACGGACGGTACCTGAGGGATCAGTAGTATATTACTCAACGTGGATTCGAGGACTGTAGTGCCTTCTTGTCTTCAGACCGATTCCATGAGAGAGTAAAAAGTATTTTTGATTGGTATACATGCTGTGATTTGTGTGTGGTATGTGTAGTATGAAATGATACAGACTTGTGAAGTCTGTAAGGTTGTACATGTATTATAACCTTGTGAAAATACCCCAAACCTTAATATACCAAAAGTGGTATCAGAGCGAAGTATCGCTCTGATGACTAGAATACCGAGCTTAGGAATACCGAGTTAGGAAACCTAACTACAGTTACCTAAGTGATCAGTTATGGAAAGGTTAACCACTAACTAAGTGTGGAAATACCTTATTGTCGGGAAGCGTTATGATCGTTGGACCGATAAGTGTGTAAGCATATTGCTAATGAATACTCATGTGAATACAGATGTCAGGTAGACCACGCGGTAGAGGCCGCGGAAGTGGTACTAGTACTGGGGGTGACCAGGGCGAGAACACTACGGCTCAGGTTATGGCTGAGGCTGTAGCAGCCGCTGTGGCCCAGATGGTACCCCTTGTAGCTGCGATCCAGCAGGGGCAGATGCCCGGAGTTCAGCCACCACCGCCACCGCCACGAGAGACCAATTGGGTCAAGGCATTGGCATCTGAGACCCCCTTCATTTCATGGGGAGACCGACCCGTAAGCTGGAGGCGTACATCTCCGAGTTGGAGACCGCCTACGAGACCTTGGCTGTGCCCGCAGAGGCTAAGGTCCGTCTTGCCGCTTACTACTGAAGGGTCGGCACAAATTGGTGGAAGCTGGTGAGGAGGACAGGATGACTGATCCTCAGTTTGGTTGGAGGGAGTACACGGCTCTGCTGCGAGCCAAATACTACCCTGCACGTTCAAGGCCAAGCGCCTCGAGCTGGATAGTCTGAGGCAGGGGGACAAGGTGTCGGTTGATGAGTACTACACCGCCTTCACCGGCCTTGTCCACCTGTTACCGGACCTGGGTACTCGAACCGGGTGCTGGTAAACCGTTTCTACAACGGTCTCAGCCACCGTCTTCGCTATGGGATGGGGCCAGCTGAGTATACTACCTTGCAGGTAATTTAAGTAAAGAGTGATGTGAATATGTGTAGTCTATAAGTGAGTAATAATGTGAGTTTGTGAGTATGTATTGCGGGCATGACTGATCATCCTAAATACAGGAGTGCTATCATGCCGCTGCTAAGGTGGAGATCACCGTCCGTCTGAGGGACGAGGAGAATGCGCACAAGCGCAAGGCCACGAGCGAGGCCAGAGTTCGCAGGGGTACGGGGGAGGAAAGAAGAAGAAATCCTATCCCCAGCCCCAGAAGAGTCAGCACCAGGGTGACAAGGGCCAAGCCCAAACCACCACCGCTGAGGAGCCACTGAAGCTCACATATGCTTATGCGGCGAAGCCCCTACGCTCTTACCCACCAAAGGGTAATTGTTTAATCCATGTTAATAGTTGATGTGTATGTTGATAAGTTGTGAAATGAGTACTGAGTGTGTATTGTGTTAGCAGCTAGCACGGGCTCTGGACCGGAGCGCCACTATTACTGTAAGTGGTGCAATGGAGACCACCCCGGCAAGGACTGCAAAGGGAATGAGGTGCAGTGTCGTTACTGCGAGAAGTGGGGCCACCGTGACCATGAGTGTTACCGGAACCCCAACAGCAGAGTCAACAAGCCCAAGGGGCAGTGGAAGGGTAAGGCCACAGCAGCTATTGATGGCCCGAAGACGGCTAACCAGCCACCCACCGATCAGAGGCATACGGATTCCCAGAAGGGGAAAGGGTCGGGACCTAGCAAGGCCACCCTGAATGTGGTGGACCGGTCTGAGGCGCCAGGGCCCTCTTCTAGACCAGGTACCGCCTAAACTGTTGAATGTAATAAGTGGTTGCATACCGCATTTCATGCTTATGTGTTAGTGAGTTCAAGTGTGTTATCATGTGAGTAAGGAGTTAAAGTATAGTGTGAAAGACACCTAATTAGTTAATTCTAAACTGAAAGGAACCTTCAATATATGTTATCCAATCCCACCCACACCAAACCCTGAAGAGACCACCATCAGCATCACCGACTTTCCAATGGAGCAATGTCAGGTTATCCAGCCAGGTATGATACTCTTAAGTGGATACCTGACACCGGAAGCACAAGTCCATATCATCAGACGATGCGACGAACTTGGAGCTAAACCTGGAGGTTTCTACACACCTGAATATCCGAACGGATCAAGAATGCAATTGAAGATGATGTGCATGGGTAAGGACTGGAACCCTTACACCAAGTCATATCAAGAAGTGCGAGCCGAAGATGGAGCACGGTACCAAGTATACCTGAGGAGTTCCGTGCGGTCGTTAATCACGCCGTGGGAATTGCTCAACAAGTTGAAACGGAATCAATTCCAAGTGTGGAAGCAGATTTATGTATTGTGAACTTCTACCAGAAAGGTGGACGGTTATTACACCAAGATAAGGACGAGTCACCCGAGTCTCTAAGTAAGGGAGTACCCGTGGTGTCTTGGTCCATTGGTGATACCGCAGTATTTGTATATGGCGAGCAGAAGCGTGCTGATCTTGCCAGGAAGTTAATGTTGAAGTCAGGAGATGTACTAATCATGGGTGGGCAGTCAAGGATGCTATATCATGGCATCAGGAAGATCAAACTGAATACCGCACCGTCGGCAGTGATCAATGCCACACACATGAAACCCGGACGTTTGAATTTGACCTTCAGACAATTCTAAACCTTGTATACCTTGTAATGTGTTAAGCCAGTATATGTTAAGGGAGTTATGTATGTGTTAAGTGATATCAATCATGTAAACCAACGATGTTGTAAAAAGGAGGTGTTAATGAATAAAGTGGAGTTATTGAAGTTTATCAACCGTGTTGTTACCCAGTACTTATTAGTTTGCCAATGAATTAGGCTGTGCACTCGAAACGGGAGGTACATTGAGTGTCTGCAATGAGGCAGAAGCCGGCAAGAGCGGCACAATCCTCACCGGTACCTTTCCAGTGAATGGCGTGGATGCATCGATCTTGTTCGACTCTGGGGCCTCACACATTTGTTTCGCTATCTTTTGCGAAGAGGCTGGGGTTAGATGGAGAAGAGATGCCAGACTTCTTGGTCACTCTCCCATCGAAAGAGCGGATCAGGTGTACCCGCTACCACCGAGATGTCATTGTACGAATCAGAGGTGAAGAGTTCCCGATCGACCTGATAGAGTTCGACGGACTTGGATTTGATGTGATTGTCGGGATGAACTGGTTGGAGCGGTACAAGGGCAGAATCCTGTGTGCCGAGCATCGACTGCTTCTTCGGAGTCCATCTGGGGTTACTATATCTTACCGCCAGAGGCCCAGGGAGCCTTCGACTCAGATCATCACCGCCATGGCCATGTATCGTGAGTTACGACGAGGGAGTGATGTGTACCTCTGCTATGTCCAGGACATAGAGAGAGACCCTGAGTTTAGCCCAGATGTGCCGGTAGTGTCGGAGTTTCCTGATGTATTTCCTAAGGAACTGCCGGGCATGCCGCCAGCACGAGAGGTTGAGTTTGAGATCGACTTAGTACCGGGCACTGGACCCATTGCGAAAGCACCTTATCGTATGGCTCCAGCAGAGATGACAGAGCTCAAGGAGCAGCTGAGAGACCTACTCGACAAGGGCTTCATCCGCCCTAGTGTGTCACCATGGGGAGCGCCAGTCCTCTTCGTGAAGAAGAAGGACGGTAGCCTCCGCCTGTGTATTGATTATCGGGAGCTGAATGCTGTTACGGTGAAAAACCGTTACCCTTACCACGCATCGACGATCTATTTGATCAGCTGAGGGTGCATCAGTATTCTCCAAGATAGACTTACGTTCCGGATACCATCAGATTGCCATCCGTGACAGAGATATCGAGAAAACAGCTTTCAGAACGAGGTATGGGCATTATGAGTTCACAGTTATGCCATTTGGCTTATCGAATGCACCAGCCAAGTTCATGGACTTAATGAACCGCTTGTTCCAAGATCAGTTGGACAAGTCAGTGGTAGTCTTCATCGATGACATTCTTGTGTATTCTAAATCTAGAGGTGAGCACGAAAGCCACCTGAGAGATGTGTTACAAACTCTAAGGAGAAACCAGTTGTATGCAAAATTTTCGAAATGTGAATTTTGGTTGAACCAAGTATCTTTCCTTGGGCATGTGATTTCTGATGCCGGGATCGCTGTTGATCCGGCAAAGATAGATGCAGTGCGCACCTGGCCTAGGCCGAAGACAGTCACTGATATCAGGAGCTTCCTCGGTCTGGCAGGATATTATAGGAGGTTTGTGAAGGACTTCTCCAGTATCTCGAAGCCGATGACTTCCTTGATGAAGAAGGATGCACCATTCGAGTGGACAGTTGACTGTGAGAGTTCTTTCGCGAGTCTCAAGGATGCTCTGACATCTGCACCAGTCCTGACTATACCAGACGGTCCAGATGGTTTTGAGGTCTACTGCGACGCATCAGGCAGAGGTATGGGTTGTGTATTGATGCAGCACGGGAAGGTCGTAGCTTACGCCTCCCGTCAGCTGAAGAAGCATGAGGAGAACTACCCTACCCACGACTTGGAACTGGGTGCCATTGTCTTCGCATTGAAGATATGGCGACATTATTTGTATGGGGTGAGTGTGACAATCTATTCTGATCATAAAAGCTTAAAGTACTTGTTCACTCAGAAAGAGTTGAACATGAGGCAAAGAAGGTGGGTTGAGTTTCTGAATGACTATGATATTAATCTGCAATACAAAGAGGGTAAGGCAAATGTGGTAGCTGACGCGCTGAGTCGCCGAGCACACTCTCTCCATTCGCTAGTCTCTTATACTGGCTTGGTTGAAGAGGTGCGGAGTGCTCAGATGACGGATCAGTACATGCTGGAGATCCGGCAGAAGCTTATTGATGGCACATTCGAGGGTCAGAAGTACGACTTCAGACTCCATGATGATGACCTGATTAGGCTGAATGGCCGCTTGTGTATACCTAGGGGTAGCGCTGAGTTGAAAGAGCGCATATTGAGTGAATCCCATTGTTCTACTACTTCGATTCACCCCGGAGCTTCAAAGATGTATAAAGGTATGAAAAGGTATTTTTGGTGGACTGGAATGAAGAAAGATGTTAGTGATTATGTATTGAGGTGTCTCACTTGCCAGAAGGTCAAGTTTGAGCACCGACGGCCTGGTGGTATGGTACAGCCAATGCCAGTGCCTGAGTGGAAGTTCCATGATATCTCCATGGACTTTGTAGTAGGGCTTCCGCCTACAAGGGGAGGTCTGAATATGATATGGGTGATAGTTGACCGACTGACCAAGGTGGCCCGATTCATTCCGATGAAGGACACTTGGAAAGTGGCAAGATTGGCGGAGTTGTTTGATAAGGAGATTGTAAGACATCATGGTGTACCGAAAACGATTGTATCTGACAGAGACACCAGATTCTTATCCAGATATTGGAAGTCCACACGAGAGGCATTGGGTACTGAATTGAAATTGAGTACGGCGTTTCACCCACAGACCGATGGTCAGAGTGAGCGCACCATTCAGACACTTGAGGATATGCTACGTGCTTGTGCACTTGACTTTCAGACCAGCTGGATTGATAAGTTACATCTGATCGAGTTTAGTTACAACAACAGTTATCATGCTTCGATCAAGATGTCTCCCTTCCAGGCCTTGTACGGTAGACCATGCCGCACGCCATTATGCTGGGATGAGTCGAGTGAGACGGTCATTATAGGACCAGAGTATCTTGAGCAAGTTCAGGCAGAAGTTCGCCAGATCAGGGCTAATATGAAAGCAGCTCAAGATAGGCAGAAGTCGTACGCAGATGTGCGCCGACGTGACCTGGAGTTCGCCGTGGGCGATCAGGTATTTCTGAGAGTGTCCCCCATGAAGGGAGTGTTTCGTTTTGGCCAGAAAGGCAAGTTGAGCCCAAAGTATGTGGGGCCTTACGTTGTGACGGAGCGGATCGGCCCGGTAGCCTATAGACTAGACCTACCCGCCGAGCTGGGCAAGGTACATGATGTATTTCATGTGTCCCAGTTGAAGAAGTATATGTCTCATCCGTCTCATGTGCTTCAGCCTGAAAGGCTAACCTTAGAGCCGACCATGCGATCAGTGGAGACTCCGGTACGGATTCTGGATGCTAAGACTCGAGACACTCGCCATAAGTCTGTGAGACTGGTGAAGGTTCTCTGGTCTAACCAGGACGTTGAGGAGGCCACTTGGGAGCTGGAAGATAAGATGAAGGCGAAGTACCCGTCATTGTTTACTTCTTAGTTCTTATGTGTATAGGGTACGGGGCGTACCCCTTTTTAAGGGGGGTAGAGCCGTTTCGGTTATGTGTGTACGACGTGTATTTGAATACATCGTCTATGTTATGTTGTTATGTTACAGACCGTTGTGTCTGAATGATGTGGATAATGTTGTATGGACCTTGTGTCCAATGTTATGTTATGTTGTATGGACCTTGTGTCCAATGTTATGTTATGTTGTATGGACCTGGAGTCCAATGTTATGTAAGTGTGTTGTTAGTAATATATGGAAGTATTGTTTATAAGTGTTCCCGTGTTCTAATATTTAGGATATGTGGAAGTATGAACTTTGAGGACAAAGTTCTTTTAAGGGGGGTAGATTGAAATACCCCAAACCTTAATATATTGTTTAAACACTTAAATATGGTGTATTAAGACAAAAAGAGTCTTAGAAACATTAGTAAACAAATTTAAACAAAAGGAAACACAAAATGTGCTTTAAAGTCAATAAGAGCCAAAATGTGCTCTAAGCTTGGGATAAACTTGGTTAAGACCTAATGAACTTACCAAGACCTCATCTATACACTAATGAACATATTAAACCAATTACCAAAGAAAACCAAGCTTGAAAACAAGTTTAAACACAAAATGTGCTTTAAGGAGTCTTAAAGCACATTTTTGAAAAATTGTCTTGTAAATGAGTTTTGAATGGCTAGATGTCCATCATTACTCTTAAATATATGTGTACTATATAATATCACATTTGGGTGTCTATATTAGTGGGAAATCAAAAATTTCACTTCTATGTGCCTTGTTTTATGAATAGTAACTTTTATAAGCTATTTTGTAACATATGTTTGTATAAGTATTTAAATTGACAAACAAAGACTATATTACCCTCCTACTACTATTTGGGGCCGGTTTTTAAGGTTGGTGACACACCACCTTTGTTAGCTTGTTAACAAAATAAGTAAACTACTTAAGTACCCTTTTTACTTTATAAGTATAAATATCTTCATAAAGTAAATTCTATCTCATTCTCTCATTTCCTTTCCTTGCTCACACGGTTTCCCACCTCTCTTCTTCCTTTCTTCTTTGTTCTCTCGATAGTAGAACCACTACCACCATTAAAACACAAGCTTTGATCTCTTGTAAAACCTTGCTCACTTGTCCAAATCAAAAACAAACACCACCAATCTCTTCCTCTCCTCAAGCTCTTCATTTCTATCTTCTCCAAACTTCAAGACAACCATTTCGGTGCCATGGAGTTTCTCCATTGAAGGAGCTTGAGCTTGTTTGACTACATATTATTACTCTCCTTGGATTCTAGGTAAGGAATCTCAAATAAAAACTTCCTTTCCTCCTTGTTTTTGTCATGTCCGAAAATATGTATTGAAGGAGCCTTTTATGTGACTTTGTTCTAGCTTCATTCCAACTCTTCATGGACTAGGTGGAGTCCTCTCTTGCTAGATATTCAAACTCTCTTCAAAGAGCAAGGTAAAACAACTACATTAATGTTTTTGAAACAATGTAAAACTAGGGTTTACAATGAGATGGAGCTTATAGCTTGAATACTCATTTCAATGTTTGTATATTGTTTAGAGCTTGTCAAAGAATCAAGTACTCTATTGGTTTTCTAAAGGAAACAAGAAAGAAGTTATTTTGCAAAAGAGGTAAATCTACTAACCTAATGTTATTTTAATGCCTTAGGAGAAATGAGCTCATAAATGCTTATTAAACTACCTAAAGAGCCAATGGTGAATGACTTAGTAAAGTGTTCCCAAGAGCTTAGTAAAAGGCATATGTGTTGTTGAGTGTATTTGCAGGTTAAAGGCAAATATATTGTGGAAATTCAGTGTTTATGATTTGTGCATTTTAAGGGCCTAAGAGCCATGTCATTTAAGGGCCTAAGTGCCATGCAATTTAAATTGTGCACTATATTGTGATGTAGTGCTTTGTAGGTGAAGTTTGTGTATAATAAGTACTTGATGGATTTTTAGTGTTCTTGGTTGTTTGTTGGTAAAAACAATGTGTTTTGGGTTAGTAATGTTCTAGGAGAACCTATGTCAAAATTTGGGTAACAAATGTGAAGTTCTAAGTGTTAAAATGAGTTAGATAAGTTAAGGAGTATTTAAAATGGTTAAGTGTTGTTCTTGTGTAAGAGACATGCATTAAGGTGATTTAGGATGTAATAAGGGCTTAGGCATGAGCTTGAGATCTTAGTATGTACCAAAGTCATTTTGGGACTTAGTAAAGACTTAGGCAAACTTTGGTAAACTAAGGAGAATGTATGAACTTGAGAAAGGGATTTGAAGTAATGATATAAGGAGTTAGTTGTGAGAGATGATGCTTGGGAGATGAGTTAAAACAAGGAGAAAGCATTTTGGGATAGTAGTTACCATAGGTGAGAAACACCATCTAGGAAACCTAGTATGAAATAACATAAGTGTTAAGGAATTTTTACAAGGAAATAAGTAAAGGCTTAAGGAGTTAGAAAATGAGTTTCATGGATGTTGTATGTGGATATAAAGTTACCAAATGTTGCTAGGAAGCATTAAGAGGCCTTAGGAGAAGTTTGGTAAAAATTGGCAAAGTTTGGGTAAGATTAGGAGGCGACCGACCCAGGGGCCGACCCAGTTTTTGGGTCGGTCGAGCCTCTGTAAAATGTTGGGAAAATGTTCGGTGATGGTCCGACCCAAAAGGGTGGGTCGGACATGGGTCGGTCGGTCAAGTTTCAAAGGAAGGAAAATGTTCGCACATGGACCGACCCAGAATGGTGGGTCGGACGTGGGTCGGACGGACATGATTATGAGGAAGTAAAAGGGTTCTGTAATGGACCGACCCAGAAGGTTGGGTCGGACATGGGTCGGTCAAGGTAAAGTTTTTCAGACCCGAAGACCACTGGGAGGGTCCGACCCAGTTGTGGGTCGGACGGTGGGTCGGTCGGACCAAAACTTGTAAAAAAAAAAACAGAAAAGAATGTGACTTATGTAGTTAACCCTAGGGTGTATAATGAAGGTAACCTAGGGTAAGATAGGCATTAAAACATGTCATACAATCATGTTAAATACTTAGTAAGCTTTGAGTTGAATAAATAATTAACCGACATTACTAATGTGTTTAGGATTCTCGCAAGGTGGAAATCAGTCGAGGCAAGGACCAAGGTATGGTTTTCTTGCAGTCTGTTGTCTAGCGGTTTACACCGGTTTGTGTGTTGTATGTTTTTCTGTGTGTTTACAACGTTATAAGATTTAAACATGTAATGAGTTTACAGTTGTTTATACTATTGTTATGTGTTGTTGTGACTCACTTTCCCTTGTGTGTGTGTCTAACAAGTCTTACCAACTATTGTGTGTTGGTCGTTAAGTTCCACTATGAACTTCTAACAAGTGTTAACTGGGAAGTGAGGAATCCGGTTGTCCGGTCATGCATGTAAGTTAAGAGTAGATATCTGAATCAGATTCGACTCTTATGTTGTTAAGATTGTTCACCTTAATTTGGCGTTCGATCTCCCGCTAGCTTCTTCCAAAGCTTACCTATTCTGACTTATGATCGGTTTAGTGGGAACCTGTGTTTGTGTGGTGTGTTCGGGTCACTAAATCCGAACCATCTGTTACTTAAGTTACTCGTTCGTCTAACAGAACGGTAATGAGTGTGTTTAACGAGCTTGACATGAGAGTGAATCACTCTCTAGGCTCTTATGTTATTTGACCCTTGTGGTTTGTTATCGTGGAGTGAAAATCCACTGTGTATGTGTTGTTGAGCTATGCACTATTGATGCCATGCACCATGTTATGTTATGCTATGTATATAATTGAATGCCATGTTATAATGACAAGTAGCTGCGCGTATCCCGGTAGCCGATGGGCTGCGCGTTAGCCATACCAGCCAAGGGTTGCTGACCCCCTCGGGGGATCCATATTTCTTATACTGCAGGATGAGGATCGAAGAAGCGGAGTGGCTCTAGATCCTAGGGTGCAGGTTTACTTTTGTATACTTTTGGGATGTTGGCCCGGGAAGCGCCTGTGCTCCCGTGGCGTTGTTGGATTTGGTTGAGACAGTTTACAGTGATGTTTAACAGTGGAGGATGTATATGTAAACACTCGGTATTGTATATGATGTAATTATGGTTTAGTTTTATTGCTCGGGAGTCTGATCATCAGACCGGTACAAGTGTATTGTTCTGCCTTGTCAACCACGTGGGTGGTTGGCGGCGTTGTAGCACCGAAGCGTTAGTTACTGTTTAGTTGTTTTGTTCCGCTGCGATTTCATTTAGTATCATGTGCGTATTAGGGGTGTTACACTAGAGGATGCTGTCAAACTCATGCTAAGCTCGTTTACATAACTCGTTACCGTTCTGTTAGGCGAACGAATAACTTAACATAAAGATGGATCGGGTTTAGTGACCCGAACACAACATACATAATCCCCAACAGACGTGAGTCAAGAGCCTTGGTTAAGCTCAGGGGTGATCGAAGACCAATGAAGGAAGACAATCAACAGAGAGGAAGCTGAAGAAACTGTATACAACAACTCCCAAACAACGCGCGACCGGAACAACCGGATTCCTCACCCCCATAATATATAAATATTCACAGTTAAAGACTCCGCTGTGGAACCTATCACATCAGCACACAATACAGTATTACAACTGAGTTAATCACGCAAAGGAGGGTCATACACTTACAGCAACATCACACACTAACTCACGCATAGCCGTGGTTAGAACGTTCCTTAGGTCGGAAACGTTATTACCGGATACCGTTCTCTTACGTTTACCTAATAGTGGTTAACTAGCCCTTCAAGCGCATTTGAGGTTACCGGTATCGGCACGTAAACACACTAACCATAATGACTGTAAACTCGTTTCATGATTTATCTCATAACGTGGCAACATACAGAAAACACATTGGCATACAGCCGGTGTAATCCGGTAGGACACAGGTTGCAAGAAAACCATACCTGTCACCGGAGTCCACTTTACCACGTCCACTTATGTTCCTCGAGCAATTCTCGAACAACTGTTAACATCACATGTGTTTTTATTAACATCGGGGTTGCTTGATTATTTAATGTCTAATGCTTAACTTTCCCCGTTAACTTAGTTACATAACTTTACATTTTTAACTTGTTTTCTTTTACATTTTGATACAACTTTTCACCCCACTTAATTTCCATTAAAACTCACCTAACATTTCCTTAACAACTTTATAACATCATTACTAATCAACCCCTCATTACATATCATTTTATAACCTTAAACATTTAAAGTATCTTACTTAACTTAATCTCTTAAGTCCTTTTATAATTATTTTTCTAATCACCAATACTCTTAATGGCATACCACTAATACCACTTAACATTCTTAAAATTTAATTTTTTTTTTAAGGTCCGACCGACCCACCGACCGACCCACCCCTGGGTAGGTCGGCTGCAGAGAACATCCAACTTCACAGTTTCAGCCCGACCGACCCAGACTGGGGTCGGTCCCCTGGGTAGGTTGGCTGCAGAAACTTCCCATACATTGTCAAATTTCTCCAAATTTTTCCTCAAGCCTCCTAATGTGTTCTAACATCATTTGGCACATCAAACAACCTTTAGCCATGTACTAAACTCTTTAAATCACACACACAAAACCATCTTATCATTCACAAATTCCTTACAAAATTCCTAGCACTTGGAATGTTTTCTCCTTAAGATTTCTAGGTGGTATTTCACCTATAATGACCACTATACCAAGGTGTTTCCTCTACACCTTAACATCACTCTCAAACTTCTTTTCTTACTAACTAAATCTCCTTTTCACATCTTACCTAAACATCATTTCTTCCTTGTACATCAACATTCTCAAAAACACACATTGAATTCCTAGAACTTCCAAGATAATACCTAAATCCTTGTATCACTATAAATCATCTTAGTACATGTTTTCTTCCCTAGTAAACATTTGTTCACCTTTAACACTTCCTAGTTAACCAAAATTTATTTAAAACACTTAGAACTTCTTACACATTTTCCAAATTTTGCCGTAGCTTCTCTTGTATATTCTCACATCCAAACACTTAGGTTTTTGCCTTATTCCATTCAAGAACACTTAAGTCCACCAAGAACTTTCTCACACACAAACTTCACCAATTTTACACTACATCACAATATAGTGCATAAACTTAATTGCTTGGCACTTAGGCCCTTAAATAACATGGCTCTTAGGCCCTTAAATAGCATAAACCTTAAACACTGAATTTCCCACATAAGTAATGCCTTTGACCTACAAACACCCAACAATACATATGCCCTTAATAAACTCCTTTTTGGATAGTTTGCTATCTCATTTCCCATTGGCTCTTTAGGTAGTTTTTAATAAGCATTTTAAAGCTCAATTTCCTAGGACACATAAAACTTCACTAAGATAGCTCATTTACCTCTCTTTCTCAAAACTTCCTCACTTGTTTTTCCTTGCCCTTCTTGATTAAAAATCGGCAACGGTGTTTTTGATTGCTTGTCAAATTCTAATCAATATACAAGTAAAGATAATGGCATAAGCATTATACTTAAGTCATGAACAAACCCTAGATTAACATAGTGTTTTAAACACTAAAATAGATATTTACCTGGATTTAATGAGAATTTGATTAAGTAGCAAGAGAGGACTCCACCAAGTCCTTTGAAATTTGGAATGAAGCTAAACAAAGCAAGAGAGACACCATTACAGGTGATTCTCGGCCATGAATAAAATGAGAGGAAATGCTAGTTTTCTTAGACTTTATTACCTTAGAACCAAGAAGAACAACAAGGTGCAAGAAATGGAGCTTCCTCAATCAAGGAGATTCTCCATGGAATCAAACTTGAGCTCTTGAAGTTTGAAAAGAGGGAAATGAGAGGGAAATGAAGGGCTGGTCTAACTAGCACAATATGCTCTTAGAATTGATTGGAGCATGGAGTTGGATTTGGCAAGGAAAGAGTTGAAGAAGAGTGGTTGCTGTAGCATGAACGGTTTGGAGTGGGAGAACCATGAGGAAGACGGTGGGAAAGAAAGGAAATGAAGAAAAGTGAGGTGAGAGGTAAAAGTGTGAGAATTTATGTTTATAAAGCAAATAGTCTTTTTACTTTATCCTTTCTCTTTAATTGACTTTGCTGGCCAAGTGTGATGACTCACACTTCAAAAATCGTCCCCCTTCTATATTAAAGATATATATGGCCTTGTTTGACCATTTAACATTATGTTGACTTATGACTTAAACTAGCACTATTGAGCACTATTCACAAACTAAGGCACATATTTGTGAAATTTTTGATTTCCCATTGATATAGACTTCCAAATGTGATACTATATAGTACACATGTTAACTAAAGAGTAATGATGGACATCTAGCCATTCAAAACTCATTTACAAGACAATTTTTTCAAAAACGTGCTTAAGACTCCTTAAAGCCACTTTTTGTGTTTTAACTTGTTTTCAAGCTTTGTTTTCTTTGTTAATGATTTAATATGTTCATTAACATATTATAAGGTATAGGTATGACCATTAGGTCTTATACAAATTTATCCCAAGCTTAGAGCACATTTTTGCTCTTATTGATTTAAGGTATTCTTGTGTTTTGTTTGGTTTAACTGTCTACCAAGGTTCCTAAGGACTTAATTAGCCTTATTAAATCATAATTGAATATATAAGTCTTGGTAGGCTCTTTGGGTCCTAACCAAGTCACTCCAAGCTTAGAGCATGTTTTTGCTCAAGCTGTGTCTTAGTGCTTTATTGCATTTTACTATGGTTTAAATATTCACTGATGTTCTAAGGCACTTTTAGCCTTTGCATACCATAGTCTAAATATTTAACAACATATCAAGGTTGGGGTATTTCAATCTACCCCCTTTAAAAGAAACTTCGTCCTCGAAGTTCACATTTCCACACATCATTAGATTAGAATACGGGGATTATACAGCCATAAGACTTCCATAACCAAACACACTTTACATCACAACCTCGGACTTAATGGTCCGGGCAACACATTCACATCCCACATAACAAACATATTCACATGAGAACTCGGACTCAATGGTCCGGGGTATCTTAACAACACTTACACATACATAACAACCCCTTGACTCACTGGTCTTGGGTAACATAACAACATTTGGACATAGGTCCCGATAACATAACAGTTTAGACACATAGGTCTATGTAACAACACATTTAGACATAGGTCTTGATAGCATAACTTTAGGAACTCAAGGTAAAATAATATTATTACACATACACACAACATGTCATAGCATGTATAACAATCAAAAATATCCTTGATACCACACTGTGATCCCGCAGAACCGGTCGCGATGGACACCTTCCGTCCCCGTGCCTTGGGAGATTAAAACAATCACTTAAGTTTAAAATTTTTCCTTGTGGGGGTAAGTAAGAAGACTTTAATTATGTAAAGTATCTATCAACGTTTTATAAATACCAATTGAAAATCCTTTTGAAAACACACACAACTCCAAGCCAACTTAAGCTCTTTGCTTCTTTTCTTAGCGTGGTTATTTGTGACCACTTATAGGGAGTTTCAAGAGTCATCCAACCCTGATGTGATCAGCATCAGTGTTGAACTGTCCTTCCACCCCAATTTGTGTTCGGCTTCCCTTGATCGCATGCAAATCAAGTTCCACCTCCCACTTCATTTTCAAGCATCAAATAAATCACTCATTTCCAATTTCTATCTTTTTAATCATTCTAATCATGATCATACATCTCCAAGGGATAGAACTCCGTCTATCAGTTATCTCCATTCACTTTAATCCCGTTGCCTATGGAATCTTATTCTCATCAGGTTTTATATCGGTCTCATACCCTTTCATGAATCACTATATAGTATATACATACACATATATTTATCAAAATAAACACACCGTTTCACATTTATACACTGTCAGGGTTTTGTTCCCCGGGAGTTCTCTACTCCCACACTTGTACTATCACATACAATTGTTAACAAATACACACACTTATCACAATGGTATTCGCATCTTCTGTGCGCAATTACCACAATTAAACGATGAATGAATGCGTATGTTTACATAACACACACCAATCATCAAAACAAATTATTTTGTGCTATGCACAACATAAATCACGACACTTGTACGGTAATACACACTAAGTGGTTTTGCGCTCTACCCCCTTAAAAGGGATTACGCCTACGTAATCAATCACTAAACATTGGCTAAAAGTTCTACCGTCGTGAAGTGTTTTAACTTCCACGCGGTCTATTACACAATGGATTCTGATTAGAGGATCTTAAGCATATTAGCGGTTTAGTTCCTAATCCAAGAATTCTCATTGGAGTTTGCTTTAACTCTTAGTTGGTTTCGATTCTGGCCTGTGAGGCTTCTAGGCGTTATAATTAGCCATTCACTCATGTTCACCATGTACATTCAACACTTGATCACTGGCTCACTAGTTTCTGCTGCGAAACTCTAATAACTATAGAGCTTAATTGCTCCATTTGTTATTCTTACTGTATTGTACATCCCCAATTGTCACCTTCATCTTGGTAACAATGGTTCTAACCAACGCGTGGTATCTCTTACCGTGTATAAAGCTATGTATTTCACAATGATTGACTTGTTCCCTTCCGACTTACTGTCGGTTGAGATTGAGCTACTACCTAGTGTGTAGTGCTCTCAGCTATTTACAGCATTTGGGGTATATCCATACCGATATTTGGCAGTTAGTGCTACTGTAGTCACTTACTGTTAATCATGTCTCCACATTTGGTTTTGTACATGTATTCTTTCATTAGTGTGGTCTTGCATTTCCTATGCATCGGCCATTATAACATTATTCCTCCACAATTAACATGTTTCCAATTCCTAGCTATCCCACTCGATCATTACTGCGCAAGTGCATTACCAAAACACTCAGTCATACAGAGTGCAGAGGCGTAAACTCTTGACAGTAAATCCCTTATGCGATTCGCCATGGAATTCACACTGAGTTTCCTTATCGCATAGTACCGACCATTGGCTTATTGCCCAGTCTGTGTATCATCACTTGCTTGCATGTCCATTGAGTTTAACTCATAACTGGTCTTATCTGCCACATCATTATTCAACAACACTTATACAACGGTCGCTTACTGCGCACCGTGCTTATGTATAACACTAACTTACATGGTATTTATTGTCACATTAACTTCCACACAATACTTACATCATTCGTATTATGGTTCATCACTCATTGGATGGCTACTGATGCTCCTTGAGCATCGATCATTCGAGTCATAAGCCGACATTATTCAGCTCGGTGTTTCACTTTATACACACATGTTACTAAGCTAACTGCTCTCTTTCAATAACAATATGGTCAATCCTTAACATATCTCTTGGGCTTGATACACATAACTACCGCTCCTGCGGTCTCACAATATCGAGAGGTATCCCCACTCTTAATGCAGTGGTTCATTTACACTCTATTCACTTATACAACATAAACTTCTACAATCAATTGAATTTATATAACATATCTGCTTATGGCTTATGAGCCTTGTTTGCCTTGAGCTGGGCTCATTGCAGGCTGTCCACAATATGTACTTCTCTGTACAACATTACATGGTTTGGGTATTATATTGAGCTCCATGACAAGGTCGTTACCTCACGTTTCCTTTTACGGGATGCCCCTTAGGATTGTCAGTCCGTCTCCTGACAACTTATGTCTAAAACTGGGTGTTGGTTTCAACCCTTGTGCTTCTGTCACGTTATTTCGAGCAACAATTGTTGATGTGAACACCCTTTAAGGATTGCTCCTGGGTGTTACTAAGTCATGCCATTACATCTGGTTCGCACTATTGGTATATACAGTTAGCCACACCGTTTGCGTTCTTACTGACTTATTATCCTCTTCTGTGAAGATCAACGCTTCCTGGTAGTGTAGGTACTCATTCTGGGAATTTCATCCCGTTCATTGCACATTAATGTGTCCACATTAGGCATCTGCTTAGCCATGGACAGGCTGGGTCACCGTTCCAGCTAACATGTTTATCCCTGAGGATCCTTAAGACGTATACGATGTTTTTACATTACAGTTAGTGCACTTCGCACCTCCTGACTGTTAAGCATTTCGTTGAAAGAAATTCACTAATTCCTTTAGTCTCGTTAACTTAACTGGGTTCCTTTACTTCAACCATTCATGGTAATCCTTAGCTCTTGTTTGATTTATACTGCTGACCGCAGACGGAGTTGACTACTTCCCGTGTTTCGGACTCCACTCGTATACATATGTGGGGTACCCTACTGATACATTACTACTTACCCAACTAACCCATAAGTAGGTCTGTCAGGCCCACAAGCTCCTATCGGAGTGCGGTCGTCCCACAATTCAGTTGGTACACTGGTAGTGTCGTCACATGCCTAGGTGAAGTATTCTGTTGTCAACTCCCTTATATTGTCCGTGACAATATTCATTCCATGCTTCCCGAACTTAATCGAGGGAAAGTTTATCCAATGCTGAATTCTTATCAACTGCCCTTGGTTTTACTGGTTTGGTTTAGAAGAAGGTTAGAAAGAAGTATTGGTTTGAAAGAAAATTTGGTTTTGAAAAGAAAAGGGTTTGAATAAATCTAGGTTTGAAAGAAAATTTTCATGGTTTCACAACATTCTTACCTTAACCAAGTCTAGCTTCTTGTTGACTGGTGTACTTACAATTACAGGGGTTAGGCTAACAGGCCCTTCCACTGTTATGACAATCACATTTAACTTTATGGTACTTTACCAAGTACTTTGTAGTGGTTATAAATTTCCCGAACAGCCCTGTTATTGCAGCACTTGCTATAGCAAGTGCGCCATGCTAACTGGCTATCGGTTAAGCACACATAGTGGTTGCGGTATTGTTTTTACCCGCACTGTCATCAGTGGCCTTGTTGGCCCTCACTGATCTTACTGTCTTGATAATAACTCCTCTAGGTGACTTCTCACTGTCTTCACATGATAATCATTAACTAGGGTGTTTCCCATTCTGGGAGACCCCTTTTTCTTTTATTGCTTCCTCTTCGTAGCCCGTTCCACCCATTTGTTGTGGTTACTGAGACTGGTCTCTTGTTTGGGCACTACGTTGTAGTTCCTTTGTCGGTTGGTGTACCGTTGGTGTATTATTTATCAATTGTGGTCCCGTAGACACTCGTCTCGGGTTTTATTAATCCACTTCTTGCCTGTTGCACGGTCGGTGCGTTGCAAGCTGGTTATTCTCGACTACTCGGCATGTCGACCCAGGTTGCCGGAAATTCTATTCTTCTATACACAAGATTCTTCATTCTTCGCTAAATGCGGTTAACATTATTCTGATGGGAAACCGTCTCCGGGATTCTCAGTTTTCGGGATCTACCGTATGACAGGTTCTCCGTACCTTTAGAGGTGTTTAATAACAGCCAGATCGGGTATTCCCGAGTAAGAGAGGACTTCCATCTCTCTGGCGTTCCTTCCCAAGTTATAAAACAGGGATGTGGAGGGCAGGAAGGATATAGTAGGTTTCCAGTACATACTGGTTACTCCTAACTAGCGTATCTCTCACGCTATCACTCAACCCTTAACCCAAAGTACTAAAATCCTAACTCGGTACTTCCTAAGCTCGGTAATTCAGTCATCAGAGCGATACTTCGCTCTGATACAACTTTTTGTAACACCCCATCCAACAATAACACACTTACAATAAACTGCAGCGGGAAACAACCTCATCACATTACTTATCTCGTTGGTGTTACACGCCGTTAGCAACCCACGTGGCTAACAAGGCTAATACATACACATTGTACCGGTCTGATGGGCTAAATTCCCGAGCGACTACACCTTACTATCCCTTTCCATTAACACAACAACAACATACCCCTTCCAACTATACCGAGTATTTATAACTAATGCCGATAACAATTTCAGTCTTACTACACCTACTGTATATATACAACATAAACGATTACCCATGTACAATGACTACCCCGTCCTACTCTCGAACGGCTTCCAGCTCCTTATACCTAAAATAGGAAAAGAAGAGAAAGGGTGGCCCCCAAGGGGCTCAGCACCTTTGCTGGTATGGTAATCCCGCAGCCCACATGCTACCGGGCCACGCACAACTAATTGTCGTCTTAGCATGCGGTTGATTATTTTTAAATCATACATGCAACTGTAAACACACAACACATAATCATTTCGCCTCAACGGGCTCAACAAACGGATAATATATCCTTACTTAATAAGTCAGTCATGGTATTCATTATCCCTAGAGTGTTCCTCCTCTAATGGAGCTACTTCCTTAATAGACGACACTTACCCTTAAATCGGGTTATCCTTAAACCCTCTTTTCTCAAACTGGGAATCATATCCTGATCCACACACTCCCATTATACAACATATACATACACTACATACACACCTAACAACACTTTGCACGTTTCCACGTGCACAACATAATACCGCATAGATATTGCATCACAACAAAATACATAACATAACGGGAATGGTTCTCTTAGGAACCGACCCAAACATAGTTAGTTCACTGGAGAGCCTAGAGGATGCTGTCAAACTCATGCTAAGCTCGTTTACATAACTCGTTACCGTTCTGTTAGGCGAACGAATAACTTAACATAAAGATGGATCGGGTTTAGTGACTCGAACACAACATACATAATCCCCAACAGACGTGAGTCAAGAGCCTTGGCTAAGCTCAGGGGTGATCGAAGACCAATGAAGGAAGACAATCAACAGAGAGGAAGCTGAGAAACTGTATACAACAACTCCCAAACAACGCGCGACCGGAACAACCGGATTCCTCACCCCCCATTATATATAAATATTCACAGTTAAAGACTCCGCTATGGAACCTATCACATCAGCACACAATACAGTATTACAACTGAGTTAATCACGCAAAGGAGGGTCATACACTTACAGCAACATTGATAAGCCGCAGACTTATCATATTTTATGCACTAGATTTAGTATTATATTTATCTAAATAAAGTTATATTTATGATTATTTATGCTAATTATGTGTTAAAGTATAATATTTGTGCAATCTTATGTTTTTATGAGTTTTCTGTGCAAGGAATGATTTTCTAGGCAAAAGTTAGTTGAAGCCGGACTCCATGCCGGGTAGTTACTGCACGGCATAAGTACAGAACAGAAAAGAGGCATTGCCGGACATAATGCCGGGTATATGCTATCCGGCATAAGTGAAGAGTCGCCACGGTTGACCAGACGATGGCCGTTATTGACCGTTGGAGATTTAGCCAATGCCGGGTGTGATGCCGGGTAACTTCTACCCGGCATATGCACTGTTTCGCGCGGAATCGACGGTTTCGACCGTTAGCAGTTGGGCGCATTTAACACGTGTGCCGGCTATTGGGGACCCGGCACGACGCCCGGCAAGAGTCACTTTGATGCCTATAAATAGGCCGAGGAAGGCTACAATTCAACACACTTCAACACCATATTATACTCCATTCACATCTCAGTTTCCGCCCCACTCCAAGTGTTGGTGTCCAAGGAACGTTTGCAGATCCATCCACGCAAGAGAAGAAGAAGACCTTGACGGGTTAAGGCTATTAACATCTCCTTCTCCCTCTTTGTATTCTCTTCTTGTAGTTGTGTGGATGGTGATGCAGAATCCTTGTTAGTTTTGGTTAGGGATGAGTTCTTCCTTGTAAACACTTTGATCATTCAATATATATATTCCCAAGTTTTTCTAAGATTCAGATTTCCATATAAGGCAGAATGAGTTCGCTACTTGTTCTCCTATCTTCTAAATTTCACTTGAGGTTCAAAAGACAAGAGTGTTTTTGGTTAAAGAATCTTAGTGGTCTTCCACCGTTGTTAGATGCAGAGGTGTAGATGACAACACCGAAAGAGTTGAATAACCTTATCCATTTTCATTATTTCAGTCGAATACTGACGAGAGATTGTTGGGTTCGAATTTGGATAGTGAGTCCTTGTTTTCGGGCTTCGAAACTGGGATAAAAATTCACATTTCGTTCTTGCCGGGTCTAGTGCCGGGTTGGTTCTGTCCGGCATATTCAACGTCTTTGAACATGCCGTGCAAAAACTATCCGGCAGGATATCCGGCACGTTCATTTGTTCGGGTGATTTCAGAGACTTGTTATGTATTAAGTGTTCACAGTGGTACTGGGGTTGATCTATTCCCGATCATACATTTAGTTAGGATTTAGTTAGTTATTTTAGATTAGAATTACATTTACTTTTCCCCCCTTGTTATTATAGAATAGGCTTCTGCCCGGATTAGGACTAATTTTCTATAAGTCCCTTGGGTACGATACTCTCGGTCGTAATATATTTACACTATACTCCGACCGGGTTTTATTTTGCTACCCGTAGTAGAGTTGTAGGATTAGTTATTTATTTTGTTCTTTTTGTATATATTTATCCTAACAAATTCTCTGTTAGCAAATTGGCGCCGTTGCCGGGGACTTGGAATTAGTCCAAGTCCTAAATTCGGTAAAACGCCCTATTCTTTATTCTTTGATTCTTTGATTCTTTGATTCTTTAATTTATTTTCGCCCTTAGTTTTGCAGACTTGAATGTGCCGTGCTTGGTGCCGGGCGTCCGTCACCCGGCAAACTCTGAGGAAGTCTGATGCCGGATATGTTTTACCCGGCACTGCGTCCGGCATGTTCAAAGTTTTCAAAATTTATTACAGTATGGAGTTCTTGGCAATTTAAAGTTGTTCTTGCTACTCCCATTCGTTATTTCCCTCTTCTAGTAGTCCCTATATCACGATTCTTTAATTTAGATTTCGAGTTTTGAACTTGCCGTGTATTATGCCGGGTTTTCTACACACGGCAGTTCGGAGGAAGTCCTATGCCGGACGAATCGCACCCGGCACGGCATCCGGCATGTTCAAATTCTCTCACTATTATTGTCGTAAATAAGTAGGGACAGTTAGTAATGATCCTCTACAATCCCTTATTTACTCTTACATTTATTTTCTTCCTTACTTTTTCTTTTAAATAAGTTATGTTCGATTTTTGGTCACGCCGGGTAGCGTGCCGGGTTGTACACACCCGGCATTAGTGGAGGAAGTCCACTGCCGAATAAGAACCACCCGGCACTCTGTCCGGCATAACAAAAAAATTTGTTCATTTGTGTATTTTCATAATTCTAATTATATCATTATATTATTTCTTTTATTATTACGAATATTATAACGTTTTCTCTTACTCCTCCTGAAGTTAACCAAGTGAATGCTTCTTCGGTCAACGAGTACTCCAGACAATTTAGCCAACTTTGATCCGGAGATCGAGAGAACCCTGCTTCAAACTTTAAGGCAACAACGAACCCTACAAGAAGCAGATCCTACACCAATGGCAGCACCTACCCCGTCCGAAATATAAACAGGCCTTCCAACCAAGGCCAAAAGCCCGCAATCGACCTCCCTCTCCTTCCACAAAACGAATACGATGAATGGCAAAAACTTAAGCCATATCATCAAATACGGTGCATCAAGGAATTGGGTATGTTCGATGGTACAAACCCGGACGATGCTTTGCTTCACATCACCAAATTCTTGCAACACACAAATAGCCTAACCTCCACAAACAATGTCCTCCAATACGCCAGACTTGCTCTCTTCCCCCATAGTCTTACGGGGAACGCCAGCAAATGGTACCACAGTCTATCCCCCAGTACCATCGCCACATGGGAGGACATGGCAACCAAGTTTTATGACAAATTCATGCCCCCTAGTCGCACCCTGGAGATGATCGCCGACATTTACAACTTTAGGCAACCAGGCTCGGAGAACATCTGTGAGACTTGGGACAGATTCAAAGGGTTGCTGCGCGCACATGTCCACACCACGGCCTCACCAAGGAACAACTATCTCAGTTGTTTTACAAGGGATTGGTCACCAATGCAAGACCATGATCCTTTCCTCCCTTGGTGCAGACATATTGAAGAAACCTGGAGATCAATTCCTTAGTGGGGTTGAATCTCTTTGTGAAGAGATAAGAGAATGGGCCACCGGTGGCACCAGGGGTAGTACCGCTGGTTTATATCAAGTCGGAGAGGGCGATGCTAAATTTGACAAACTTATGCAAAGTCATGAGCAGTTATTGGAGAGTAACGCCCAGACGTCAACGAAGGTTAGCGCTTTACAGAAAGTGGTGGAGCAATTAGCAATGAACAAACTTCCTCAACAAGCGAACGTGGTTAGTGCACGACCACACGCTTCGAGCCCGACATGTCAGACTTTCAGAATGTTGAGGAAGTCAATTATGTGAGTAACCAAGGTATCGGCAGCCATGGCAACAGGGAACCAACCCCCTCAACACTTTCAGAGTCACCGGCTACCAGGGAGGTCCAAGGCAATACAGACCATCCACCCACCCTATCATCATCAGAGGCTGAAATGGCTGAACTTCGTGACATGATGTCAGCCCTGATGACAAGACCCAGGATGCTCACAACGAGATCTCGACCATTCGCAAGGAGCACAAATCGTTGCAGTTGCAATTACAGCAACTTCTGATGCAACCAAGACAGCAAGGTCAGCTTCCGTCCCAAACGCAAACCAATCCACGGGAGCATGCGAATTCGGTCACCATCCTACAAGGATCTCAGATAACGCCAAGTAGCCTAAAAGGCTAAGTGTAGGGCGGGTCCTCCTCACACCTTCAATGTCAAACAGGGGAGCCTTTCTTACATTTAATTTCTTTTTTTTATATATGATTTGTTTTCGTCAATATTTTCAACCTAGTTATTTTAGTTTCTTATTAAAAAAAAAAAAAAAACATTTTTGTTCTCTTTCGAACACTGGGGACAGTGTTCCTGCCAAGTGTAGGGCAAGGACCCCCCTTAAAAAAATAATAAGTTTTAATAATATGCATAAGTTTTGCGTTTTATTCAATGTTTTACTAACTTCTTGCGTGTTTCTGATTAAGATAAGATTAGGAATGAATAAAAGCTTGTTCTCTCAAGAGGTAAGCTCTCTAATGACTTATAGATTCCTGTTTTTAACTTTTTGATTCTCTTTATTAACATGAGTATATGATCTTTCTCCTAATTCTTTCCTTATTATACTTCTGGGGTGTTATTCTTTTCTTTTTCAAAATGGTGAGAATTCTTTTGGGTGAAAATCTTAAGATAGGGTTTTTGTGCAAAAGAAAGAAGAAGAAAAAGAAAAAAAAAGAAAAAAATCTTCTTCCAAAGGAAAAGCAATATATTCCTTGAGGTTGCAAAAAAGTGCCTCAGAATAAAAGCAAGAAACGAGAGTTTTTCCTTTTATTTTTCTCCTAAATTCCCAGTTCTTCAATGCAAAAAAAAATCATGGTTGATTCAGAAACCCTTGCAAAATAGGGCTGATTCATAAAAACCATTGATGAGTCTTGGCCACATTCAGAAACTCTTGAAAAATAGAGCTGAATGATGGAAACCGGAAAAAGGAGAGATACAAAAATCCCTTATGCAAAATAGCCCAAAAGCTTTTGATCGGTTTTGAAAAATTCTTTGTTTTATACCCATTAGTATGTTTTGATAGAATAGGTAGATTAAGTGATACTTATGAATTAGAGTCTTAGAGTTGAGAATATTTATCTACATTTCATTTTAAAGTTTATCTGTTTTGTGCATAAGTAATTAGTTCTTTCTAATCTTGTTTTGCTCGAGGACTAGCAAAAGGTAAGTGTAGGGCCTTGATAAGCCGCAGACTTATCATATTTTATGCACTAGATTTAGTATTATATTTATCTAAATAAAGTTATATTTATGATTATTTATGCTAATTATGTGTTAAAGTATAATATTTGTGCAATCTTATGTTTTATGAGTTTTCTGTGCAAGGAATGATTTTCTAGGCAAAAGTTAGTTGAAGCCGGACTCCATGCCGGGTAGTTACTGCACGGCATAAGTACAAACAGAAAAGAGGCATTGCCGGACATAATGCCGGGTATATGCTATCCGGCATAAGTGAAGAGTCGCCACGGTTGACCAGACGATGGCCGTTATTGACCGTTGGAGATTTAGCCAATGCCGGGTGTGATGCCGGGTAACTTCTACCCGGCATATGCACTGTTTCGCGCGGAATCGACGGTTTCGACCGTTAGCATTGGGCGCATTTAACACGTGTGCCGGCTATTGGGGACCCGGCACGACGCCCGGCAAGAGTCACTTTGATGCCTATAAATAGGCCGAGGAAGGCTACAATTCAACACACTTCAACACCATATTATACTCCATTCACATCTCAGTTTCCGCCCCACTCCAAGTGTTGGTGTCCAAGGAACGTTTGCAGATCCATCCACGCAAGAGAAGAAGAAGACCTTGACGGGTTAAGGCTATTAACATCTCCTTCTCCCTCTTTGTATTCTCTTCTTGTAGTTGTGTGGATGGTGATGCAGAATCCTTGTTAGTTTTGGTTAGGGATGAGTTCTTCCTTGTAAACACTTTGATCATTCAATATATATATTCCCAAGTTTTTCTAAGATTCAGATTCCATATAAGGCAGAATGAGTTCGCTACTTGTTCTCCTATCTTCTAAATTTCACTTGAGGTTCAAAAGACAAGAGTGTTTTTGGTTAAAGAATCTTAGTGGTCTTCCACCGTTGTTAGATGCAGAGGTGTAGATGACAACACCGAAAGAGTTGAATAACCTTATCCATTTTCATTATTTCAGTCGAATACTGACGAGAGATTGTTGGGTTCGAATTTGGATAGTGAGTCCTTGTTTTCGGGCTTCGAAACTGGGATAAAAATTCACATTTCGTTCTTGCCGGGTCTAGTGCCGGGTTGGTTCTGTCCGGCATATTCAACGTCTTTGAACATGCCGTGCAAAAACTATCCGGCAGGATATCCGGCACGTTCATTTGTTCGGGTGATTTCAGAGACTTGTTATGTATTAAGTGTTCACAGTGGTACTGGGGTTGATCTATTCCCGAATCATACATTTAGTTAGGATTTTAGTTAGTTATTTTAGATTAGAATTACATTTACTTTTCCCCCCTTGTTATTATAGAATAGGCTTCTGCCCGGATTAGGACTAATTTTCTATAAGTCCCTTGGGTACGATACTCTCGGTCGTAATATATTTACACTATACTCCGACCGGGTTTTATTTTGCTACCCGTAGTAGAGTTGTAGGATTAGTTATTTATTTTGTTCTTTTTGTATATTTATCCTAACAAATAACTTAACATAAAGATGGATCGGGTTTAGTGACCCGAACACAACATACATAATCCCCAACAGACGTGAGTCAAGAGCCTTGGTTAAGCTCAGGGGTGATCGAAGACCAATGAAGGAAGACAAACAGAGAGGAAGCTGAAGAAACTGTATACAACAACTCCCAAACAACGCGCGACCGGAACAACCGGATTCCTCACCCCCCATAATATATAAATATTCACAGTTAAAGACTCCGCTATGGAACCTATCACATCAGCACACAATACAGTATTACAACTGAGTTAATCACGCAAAGGGGGTCATACACTTACAGCAACATCACACAACTAACTCACGCATAGCCGTGGTTAGAACGTTCCTTAGGTCGGAAACGTTATTACCGGATACCGTTCTCTTACGTTTACCTAATAGTGGTTAACTAGCCCTTCAAGCGCATTTGAGGTTACCGGTATCGGCACGTAACACACAATAACAATAACGACTGTAAACTCGTTTCATGATTTATCTCATAACGTGGCAAACATACAGAAAAACACATTGGCATACAAGCCGGTGTAATCCGGTAGGACACAGGTTGCAAGAAAACCATACCTGTCACCGGAGTCCACTTTACCACGTCCACTTATGTTCCTCGAGCAATTCTCGAACAACTGTTAACATCACATGTGTTTTTATTAACATCGGGGTTGCTTGATTATTTAATGTCTAATGCTTAACTTTCCCCGTTAACTTAGTTACATAACTTTACATTTTTAACTTGTTTTACTTTTACATTTTGATACAACTTTTCACCCACTTAATTTCCATTAAAACTCACCTAACATTTCCTTAACAACTTTATAACATCATTACTAATCAACCCCCATCATTACATATCATTTTAACCTTAAACATTTAAAGTATCTTACTTAACTTAATCTCTTAAGTCCTTTTATAATTATTTTTCTAATCACCAATACTCTCTTAATGGCATACCACTAATACCACTTAACATTCTTAAAATTTAATTTTTTTTTTTAAGGTCCGACCCCCACCGACCGACCCACCCCTGGGTAGGTCGGCTGCAGAGAACATCCAACTTCATAGTTTCAGCCCGACCGACCCAGACTGGGGTCGGTCCCCTGGGTAGGTCGGCTGCAGAAACTTCCCATACATTGTCAAATTTTCTCCAAATTTTTCCTCAAGCCTCCTAATGTGTTCTAACATCATTTGGCACATCAAACACACCTTTAGCCATGTACTAAACTCTTTAAATCACACACCAAAACCATCTTATCATTCACAAATTCCTTACAAAATTCCTAGCACTTGGAATGTTTTCCCCTTAAGATTTCTAGGTGGTATTTCACCTATAATGACCACTATACCAAGGTGTTTCCTCTACACCTTAACATCATCTCTCAAACTTCTTTTCTTACTAACTAAATCTCCTTTCACATCTTACCTAAACATCATTTCATCCTTGTACATCAACATTCTTAAAAACACACATTGAATTCCTAGAACTTCCAAGATAATACCTAAATCCTTGTATCACTATAAATCATCTTAGTACATGTTTTCTTCCCTAGTAAAACATTTGTTCACCTTTAACACTTCCTAGTTAACCAAAACTTATTTAAAACACTTAGAACTTCTTACACATTTTCCAATTTTGCCATAGCTTCTCTTGTATATTCTCACATCCAAACACTTAGGTTTTTGCCTTATTCCATTCAAGAACACTTAAGTCCACCAAGAACTTTCTCACACACAAACTTCACCAATTTTACACTACATCACAATATAGTGCATAAACTTAATTGCTTGGCACTTAGGCCCTTAAATAACATGGCTCTTAGGCCCTTAAATAGCATAAACCTTAAACTGAATTTCCCACATAAGTAATGCCTTTGACCTACAAATACACCCAACAATACATATGCCCTTAATAAACTCCTTTTTGGATAGTTTGCTATCTCATTTCCCATTGGCTCTATAGGTAGTTTTTAATAAGCATTTTAAAGCTCAATTTCCTAGGACACATAAAACTTCATTAAGATAGCTCATTTACCTCTCTTTCTTCAAAACTTCCTCACTTGTTTTTCCTTGCCCTTCTTGATTAAAAATCGGCAAGGTGTTTTTGATTGCTTGTCAAACTTCTAATCAATATACAAGTAAAGATAATGAGCATTAAGCATTATACTTAAGCTCATGAACAAACCCTAAATTAGCATAAGTGTTTTAAACACTAAAATAGATATTTACCTTGGATTTAAATGAGAATTTGATAAAGTAGCAAGAGAGGACTCCACCAAGTCCTTTGAAATTTGGAATGAAGCTAAACAAAAGCAAGAGAAGACACCATTACAAGGTGATTCTCGGCCATGAATAAAAATGAGAGGAAATGCTAGTTTTCTTAGACTTTTATTACCTTAGAACCAAGAAGAACAACAAGGTGCAAGAAATGGAGCTTTTCCTCAATCAATGGAGATTCTCCATGGAATCAAACTTGAGCTCTTGAAGTTTTGAAAAGAGGGAAATGAAGGGCTTGGTCTAACTAGCACAAATATGCTCTTAGAATTTGATTTGGAGCATGGAGTTGGATTTGGCAAGGAAATGAAGTTGAAGAAGAGTGGTTGCTGTAGCATGAACGGTTTGGAGTTGGGAGAACCATGAGGAAGACGGTGGGAAAGAAAGGAAATGAAGAAAAGTGAGGTGAGAGGTAAAAGTGTGAGATATTTATGTTTATAAAGCAAATAGTCTTTTTACTTTATCCTTTCTTCTTTAATTGACTTTGCTGGCCAAGTGTGATGACTCACACTTCAAAAATCGTCCCCCCTTCTATATTAAAGATATATATGGCCTTGTTTGACCATTTAACATCTTATGTTGACTTATGACTTAAACTAGCACTATTTGAGCACTATTCACAAACTAAGGCACATATTTGTGAAATTTTTGATTTCCCATTGATATAGACTTCCAAATGTGATACTATATAGTACACATGTTAACTAAAGAGTAATGATGGACATCTAGCCATTCAAAACTCATTTACAAGACAATTGTTTCAAAAACGTGCTTTAAGACTCCTTAAAGCACTTTTTGTGTTTTAACTTGTTTTCAAGCTTGGTTTTCTTTGGTAATTGATTTAATATGTTCATTAACATATTTATAAGGTATAGGTATGACCATTAGGTCTTATACAAATTTATCCCAAGCTTAGAGCACATTTTTGCTCTTATTGACTTTAAGGTATTTTCTTGTGTTTTGTTTGGTTTAACTGTCTACCAAAGTTTCCTAAGGACTTAATTAGCCTTATTAAATCATAATTGAATATTATTAAGTCTTGGTAGGCTCTTTGGGTCCTAACCAAGTTCACTCCAAGCTTAGAGCATGTTTTTGCTCAAGCTGTGTCTTAGTGCTTTATTGCATTTTACTATGGTTTAAATTATTCACTGATGTTTCTAAGGAACTTTTAGCCTTTACATACCATAGTCTAAATATTTAACAAATATCAAGGTTTGGGGTATTTCAGTACTCCAAGGATGGGAAACACCTAGTTAATGATTATTGCGAAGACAGTGAGAAGTCTCCCAGAGGATTCAATGTCTAGACTGTAAGGTCAAGTAAGGGCCAACAACCACTGATAACAGTGCGGGTAAGAACAATACCGCAACCAGTGTGTGTTTAACTGAGAGCTAGTTAGCATGGCGCACTTGCCATGGCAAGTGCCGCTATAACAGGGCTGTTCGGGAAAGTTTTACCAAATACGAAGTACTTAGTAAAGTACCACGAAGTTAACTGTGATCATCATAACTGTGGAAGGGCTTAACAGCCTAACCTTTGTAATTGGAAGTACACCAGTCAACAAGAAGCTAGATTTGGTTAAGGCAAGAAGACGTTGTAAAACCACGAGAATTTTCCTTTCAGCTCAGATAAATTTCAAACTCTTTTCTTTCAAAACCAAATTTTCTTTCAAACCAATACTTATTTCTAAAACCAAACCAGAAGACCTACACCGGCCTCAGCGCCACATGGTAGGTAAGTTACACCCAGTTCACTTTTGAATAACCGGAAGGAAACCAGTAAACACGGAATGCATATTATCACAGGATGATATAAGGGAGTTGACAATGGAATACTTCACCTAGGCGTGTGATAGACACTACGAGTGTACCAACTGTAATGTGGGACGACCGCACTCCGTTAGGAGCTTGTGGGCCTGATAGACCTACTTATGGGTTAGTCGGGTAAGTAGCAATGTATCAGTATGGTACCCCACATATGTATACGAGTAGAGTCCGGAACACGGGAAGTACTCGACTCCATACTACGGTCAGCAGTAAAAGTCAAACAAGAGTAACGGATTACCAAGAATGGTTAATGTAAAGGAACTCAGTTAAGTTAACGAGACTAAAGTAATTAGTGAATTCATTTCAAGGTAATGTTTAAGAGTTAGGAGGTGCGAAGTGCACTAATGTGGACACATTAATGTGCAATGAACGGGATGAAACTCCCGGAATGATCACCTGGACTACCAAGGAATATTGATCTTTACAGACGAGGATAGTAAACCCAGCTAAGCACGCAAAACGGCCTAGTTAACTAAACACACCAATAAGTGCAAGCCAGATGTAATGGCATAACCTAGTAATACCCAGGAGCAATCCTTGAAGGGTGTTTGCATCAACAGTTGTTGTATGAAATGACATGATAGAAACACAAGAGTTGAAACTTATACTCAGTAAAACAAAAGTCGTCAGGAGGAAGTCTGACATCCTTGAAGGGGCATCCCATGAAAGGAAGCGTGATGTAACGACCTTGTCATGGAGCCCAATACAACCTCTAAACCATGTAATGTGGTACAGAAAAGTAAATGTGTGTGAACAGCCTACAAAGAGCGGAGCTCAAGGCAATAAGGCTTATAAGCCACAAACAAGATATGTTATGTAAATTTGAAGCAATTGTAGAAGTTTATGTTGTACAAGAAAATAGAGCGGACAACCAACCACTGCTTTAAGAGTAGGGATACCTCTCGATATTGTGAAACCGCAGGAGCGGTAGTTATGTGAACCAAGTTCAAAAAAAATATGTTAAGGAGGGACTATGTTGTTATTGTGAGAGAGCAATTAGTTTAGTAGCAGGTGTGTATAAAGTGAAGCATCGGGCTGAATAACGCCGGCTTGTAACTCGAACAAGCAACGATCAAGGAGCATTCTGTAGCCATCCAATGAATGGCGAACCATAATACGAATGATGTATATATGTGTGGAAGTTAATGTGACAGTAAATACCATGTAAGTTTGTATTATATAAGGAGTAAGAGCACGGTGCGCTGTAAGCGACCGTTGTATAAGTATTGTTAAACAATAATATGGCAACTAAGCACAGTTACGAGTTAAACCCAGTGGAGATACAACAGTAAGTGATACCAAACGAACCGGGCAGTAAGCCGGTAGCTAGTACTATGAGATAATCAGTGAAACACAGTGTAAATTCCAATTGCAATCGCATAAGAGATTTACTGCCAAAGTTTACGCCTCTGCACTCTGTATGACTGAGTGTTTTGGTATTGCATTTGCGCAGTAATGATCGAGTGGGATAGCTAGGACCTGGGAAATGTTAATGGTGGTGGAAGTAGAAGGAGACTTATAACGCTATAATGACCGATGCATAGGAAATGCAAGGTCATACCAATGAAATGATACTTGTACAGAATCAAATATGGAGGTGTGATTAGCAATAAGTGACTATAGTAACACGGGATACCAAATATCGGTATGGAATATACCTCAAGTGTGGGAAATACCTGAGAGAGCACTACACATTGGGTAGTAGCTCAACCTCAACCGACAGTAAGTCGGAAGGAATCAAGTCAATCATTGTGAAATACGTAGCAATTTACGCAGTAAGTTATTAGAGAAGTGGATAGAAAGTTTTGTAACTCATCGAATTCGCTCACGGTAAGAGATACCACGCGTCAGTTGAGAAACCATTATTACCAAGATAAAGGTGATAAATGGGAGATGTACAATACATTAAGAATAACGAATGGGACAACTAAGCTCTAAAGTTGTCAGAGTTGCGCAGCAGAGGTCAGAGAACTCATGCTTCAGATACCGAATATGCATCGTGAATACGAAGAAATGGCTAATTATCAATGCCTAGAAGCCGCACAGGCCAGAACCGAAACCGGTTATGAGTTAAACAAACTACAATGGGAATCCTTGGTTTAGGACCTAAAACGCCAATTTGGTTAAGATCCTCTAACCAGAACGCATTGTATAACAGACCGCGTTGGAGTTAAAACACTTCACGACAGTAGAACATTTTAAACCAATGTTCAGTGGTTGATTACGTGGGCGTAATCCCTTTTGAGGGGGGGTGGAGCGCATAACCGCTTAGTTTGTTTTACCGTACAAGTGTATGTGAACTATGTTGTGCATAGCACAAAATAATTTGTTTGGATGATTGGTGCGTGCGTTACATAAACATACGCATTCATTCATGGTTTAATTGTGGTAATTTTGCACAGAAGATGCGAAATACCATTGTGATAAGTGTGACTGCTTTGTTAATTGTTGTGTGGTAGTACAAGTATAAGGGAGTAAAGAAACTCCCGGGGAACAAAACCCCGACAGTGTATAAATGTAAAACCGTGTGTTGTATTTTGATAAAATATATGTATATATGTAATATAGTGATTCATGAAAGAGTATGAAACCGACATAGAACCTAGTGGGAATGAGATTCCCTAGGTAACTGGATTAAAGTGAATGGAGATAACTGATGGACGGAGTTCTATCCTTTGGAGATGTAATGATTATGACTAGAAAGACTAAAAGATAGAAAATTGGAAATGAGTGTATTATTTGATGCTTGAAAATGAAGTGGGAGGTGGAACTTGATTTGCATGTGATCAAGGGAAGCCAAACACAAATTGGCGTGGAAGGATAGTTCAACACTGATGCGGATCACATCAGGGTTGGATGATACTTGAAGCTCCCTTAAGTGGTCACAATTAACCACGCTAAGAAAAGAAGCAAAGAGCATAAGTTGGACTTGGAGTATTATGTGTTTTCAAAAGGATTTTGAATCGGTATTTATAAAACGTCGATAGATACTTTACATAATGAAAGTCCTCTTACTTAACAAAGAATATTTTTGTAGTACTTGCTCACGAGCTGAGGACGTATGAGCCTTTGTCTTCGGACCGGTGACATGGGAAGTATATATGTTAAAGATTAAGTGATTATTTTGATCCCCCAGGGAATCTAAGGGATCACAGTGTATATAAAGGATATTTTTGGTTGCTATACATGCTAAGATATGTTGTGTGGTATGTGTAATAAATATTATTTTGACCTTGAGTCCTAATGTGGTTGAGTTCTAAAAGTTGTTATGTTACCTAGACCTATGTGTCTAAATGTTGTTATGTTACCCAGACCTATGTGTCTAAAAGTTGTTATGTTACCCAGACCTGAGAGTCTAAGGATTGTTATGTAAGTACAAATGTGAATATGTTACCTGGACCGTTAAGTCCGAGGTTGTGATGTAAAGTATGTTTGGTTACGATAGTTTTATTTTGCAAGTAATCCCCGTGTTCTAATCCAAATGATGCGTGGGAAGTATGAACTTCGAGGACGAAGTTATTTTAAGGGGGGTAGATTGAAATACCCCAAACCCTGATATGTTGTTTAAACATTAAAATATGGTATGTTTAGGCTGAAAAGTGCCTTAGAAATGATATTAAGTGAATTAAACCATAGTAAACACAGTAAGTGCTACTAAGACAGTTTGAGCAAAAACATGCTCTAAGCTTGGAGTGAACTTGGTAAGGACCCAAAGAACCTACCAAGACTTAATAATATTCAATTATGATTTGATAAGGCTGATTAAGTCCTTAGGAAACTTTGGTAGACAATTAAACCAAACAAAACACAAGAAAACACCTTAAAGTCAATTTAAGCAAATACTTGCTCTAGACTTGGTGTGACCTTGTTTAAGACCTAAAGGTCATTCCTAGAACTTATTTACATGTTAATGAACATATTAAATCAGTTACTAAAGAAAACCAAGCTTGAAAACAAGTTAAAACACAAAATGTGCTTTAAGGAGTCTTAAAGCACATTTTTGAAAAATTGCCTTGGAAATGAGTTTTGAGTGGCTAAATGTCCATCATTACTCTTTAATCAACATGAGTACTACTTAATATCACATTAGAAAGTCATCAATGGGAAATCAAAATTTTCACAATTATGTGCCGTAATTTGTGAATAGTACTAAAATAGTGCTAGTTTAAGTTATAAGTCAACATAAGTCAATTAATTAGTCAACAAAGACCACAAATATCCCATTACACTAAAGGGGGCCGGTTTTCTATGTGGTGACTCACCACCATGTGCTAGTTAATTAAAGGAATGAAGAAAAGTAAGTAAAAGTTACTATTTACCTTTTATAACATAAATATCTTAACTAAAGGCTTACCTCTCACCTCCTCTCTTTTTTCCTTCACTCACCACCGTATTCATCTTCATCCTCCCTTCTCCATCTCATTTTGCTACAGCAAGTAACCATTCTCCATCTTTGAATGCTTGTAACTCATGTCTCCATGAGCCAAATTCAATTTCAAGACTACCATTCTTCTAGTTGGAGCAAGCTCTTCATTTTCCTCTTTTCAAATCATCAAAAGCTTCATTTCGGTGCCATGGAGATTCACCATTTAAGGAGCTTGAGCTCATATTTTCATGCCTTTCATTCTCCTTTGCTTCAAGGTAAGGAAAACCAAAGAAAATCTAAGTTTCCTCTCATTTTTGTATATGTCCGAAATTCACCTTACAATGGTGCTTTGTCTTGCTCTCTTCATAGCTTAATTCCAACTTCAAAGGACTAGGAGGAGTCCTATCTTGCTACTTAACCAAGCTCTCTTTCGAATTCCAAAGGTAATCATCAAAATTTGGTGTTTTAAGACACATATGTAAACCTAGGGTTTAACAATGAGTTTGGGTATTAAACTTAATGCTCATTACCCTTATATGTGTAATGGTTAGAAGATTGACAAGTGATAAAAGCTCCTTGCCGATTTTCAATCAAGAAAGAACAAGAGAAAACAAGTGAGAAAACTTGGAAAACAAAGAGGTAAATGATCTCTCTTGGTGTGGTTTTATGTACTAGGAAATTGAGCTATATTTGCTTAATAAATAACCTAAGGAGCCAATGGGAAGTGAGATAGAACACTATCCACAAGGTGGACTAAAGGACATGGGAGCATTGTTGTGTGTATTCGCAGGTTGAAGGCATTTAAATGTGGAAATTCAGTGTTTAAGTTTAATGCAATTTAAGGGCCTAAGAGCCATGCTATTTAAGGGCCTAAGTGCCAAGCAATTTAAGTTTATGCACTATATTGTGATGTAGTGTTGTTTAAGGGTTTAGTTGTGTGTAAAGAACATCTCTTGTGAAGATGAATATCTTGGATGGTTAAAGGATGAAAAAAACAATATGTTTATGCGTAAGGAATGTGTATTAAGTGATTAAGTGTTCTTGGTTGTCAAAAGGTCAAAACCTAAGTGTTTGGGTGTGAGAATATACAAGAGAATCTATGGCAAAATTTAGTCGATAAACAAGGGAGTTTATGTGTAGTAATGAGATTTTATGACTTAGAATGTACTAGGAATTGTTAAGTGTTTAGATGGTGAAAGAAAGTGAATTAAGGTGTTCTTAGGTGTTAAGATGCCATGAGCATTGTCTTGGAGGATTTAGAACAAAATGGGTGTTTTAAACACGCCAAGGAATTGTAATGTGAAGGGTTAACTCTTGTTCAAGATTTGGTAAACAAAGGAAAGGAAATGCCTTGTGAAGGTCTAAGTGTAAACTTGTGGAAATAGAAGGAGTTTTGTAAAGGAGATGTTTGTGAGAGATAATGATTTTGGAGTGGTGGTAATGTTTGTGAGATAGCACTTTGCTTAGTTGAGGTAGTAGGCATGATATACCACTTAGAAGTCTAAGGAAAAATGTTATAAGTGTTAGGAATTGTTGTAAGGAATTGAGTAACAAGTTAGTGATGATTTAGGAAGGTTTAGTGCTTGTTTTAAGGTGTTTAAACATGTAGAAAACATGTGGGAAGTATATGGAATGATTAGGTAAGGTTTAAGATTGGTTTAGGGGTTGAAAAATGATGTTTTGACAAGTTATTAACATGGTCCGGGACATAGCCCTTGTATAGGTACCCGGACCCCCATAAAAACATGCCGAGAGTGAATGCAGGAATTGGTCCGGGACTTAAGTCCAGGACCAAGTGAGAAATAAGGCCGAGAGTACGAATAAGTGATGGTCCAGGAACTTGGGTCCGGACCAAGTCCTAGACCAGGTCAAAAATGTTGCAAAATGTGTTTTAAAGACTTCTAATCATGGGGGATTGAATGGTAATGGTTTTAGATGATGTTTAGGCCTTGTTTGATGACATATAATGGCCTTAAAATGTGTGAACAAGTGTTAGGTTTGATGTGAGAGTTGTGAACTTAAGATCACAAGAGTAAACTAAGTGTAACGGGATGACGGGGTAAACTATGGGCGCATTAAACGTTAAGCAATCATGTTACCCCAATGTTAATGAAAGTAATTGTGATGCTACCAGTTGTACGGGATTTGTTCGAGGAACCTAAAAGGGCACAATGTAGTGGACCACGATGACAGGTATGGTTTTCTTGCAACCTGTGTCCTACCGGATTACACCGGCTTGTATGCCAATGTGTTTTCTGAATGTTTGCCACGTTATAAGTTAAAAGTATGTAATGAGTTTACAGTAATTCATATATGTGGCGTGTCTAGTTCCGATACCGTTTAACCTCGAAAGTGTTAAACCTTAGCTAACTGAGTCTAGGATCACATAAGAGATCGGTATTCGGATTTAACGACCTGAACCATGGGACGTTCTAACCACGGCTATGCGTGAGTTAGTTGTGTGATGTTTGTGTTTGAATGTACGAACCTCCCTTGTGTGTCTAACCCAGTTGTAATACTGTAAGGTGTATGGATGTGATAGGTTCCACAGTGGAGCCCTTAACTATGTTATATATATATTATGGGGGGTAAGGAATCCGGTTATTCCGGTCGCGCGTTGTTTGGGAGTTGATGTATACAGTTTCTTTAGATCCCTCTCTGTTGGTTGTCTTCCTTCGTTGGTCTTCAATCACCCTTAAGCTTAACCAAGGCTTTTCTAACTCACGTCGGTTGGGGATTATGTACGGTGTGTTCGGATCACTATATCCGATCCATCTTTAAGTTAAGTTACTCGTCCGACTAACAGGACGGTAATGAGTGATGTAACGAGCTTATCATGAGGGTGTATTCATTCTCTAGGTTTCTAAGTTAACTAACTATGTTTGAGTCGGTTCGTAAAGAGAACCGTTACAGTTATGTTATGTGTTGTTTATTACGATGTGATGTTATAAGTACGATCAAAAGCGGAATATGTGGATCATGGATATAAATCCCAGTTTATAATAAGAGGCGTTTGAGGATAAACCCGATTATTGGGTAAGAGGCGTCTATTAAGGAAATAGCTTCACTAGAGGAGAAACCCTCTAGGGTTAAAGAACACAATGGTGATTTATCAAGTATAGATGTGTTGTCTGTTTTGTTGAGCCCCATTGTTGTGGAATGTAATGTGTTGTGTGTTTTTAGTTTACATGCATGATTCAAATATAATCAACCGCATGCCTAGACGACAATTAGTTGTGCGTGGCCCGGTAGCATGCGGGCTGCGGGATTACAATACCAGCAAAGGTGCTGAGCCCCCTGGGGGGCCACCCTTTCTTCTCTTTCCAATTTCAGGTACATGGAGCTGGAAGCCGTTCGAGAGTAGGACAGGGTAGTTATTTATACACGAATAGCCATTTCAATTGTATATGTATTGTAGGTGTATTAAGACCGAAATTATTATCGGCATTAGTTGGTAAATACTCGGTACAGTTGGAATGTATATGTATAATGGTAGTTGTTAATGGAAAGGGATAGTAGTGTGTAGTTGCTCGGGAATTTAGTCCATCAGACCGATACAATGTAAATGTATTAGCCTTGTTAGCCACGTGGGTGGTTAACGGCGTGTAACACCAATGAGTTAAGTAATGTGATGAGTTAAGTTTTCCGTTGCAGTTTGTTATTAAGTGTGTTGTTGTTAGTTGGGGTGTTACAAAAAGTGGTATCAGAGCGAAGTATTGCTCTGATGACTGAATTACCGAGCTTAGGAAGTACCGAGTTAGGATTTAAGCACTTTGGGTTAAGGGTTGAGTGATAGCGTGAGAGATACGCTAGTTAGGAACTACCAGTGAATACTGGAAACCTACTATATCCTTCCCGCCCTCCACAAACCCTGTTTTATAACTTGGGAAAGAACGCCAAAGAGAAGGAAGTCCTCTCTTACTCGGGAAAGCACGATCTGGCTGTTATTAAACATCGCTGTAAGGAGAACCTGTCATACGGTTGATTCCGAAAAGTGGGTATCCCGGAGACGGTTTCCATCTGAACAATGTTAACCGCATTTGATAGTAAAGAATGAAGAAACCTATACATAGGAGAATGGAATTTCCGGAACCTGGGTCGACATGCCGAGCAGTCGAGAACAACCAGCTTGCAACGCACCAACCGTGTAACAAGTGAAGTAATGAAACCTGAGACGAGTGTCTACGGGACTTCAAACGTTAAATAATACACTGACGGTATACCAACCGACTAAAGAATTACAACGTATAGTACCCAAACAAGGGACAAGTCTCAGTAACCACAACAAATGGGTGGAACGGGCTACGAAGAAGATACAGTACTAAGAAAAAGGGTACTCCAAGGATGGGAAACACCTAGTTAATGATTATTATGCGAAGACAGTGAGAAGTCACCCAGAGGATTCAATGTCTAGACTGTAAGGTCAAGTAAGGGCCAACAAGGCCACTGATAACAGTGCGGGTAAGAACAATACCGCAACCAGTGTGTGTTTCACCGAGAGCTAGTTAGCATGGCGCACTTGCCATGGCAAGTGCCGCTATAACAGGGCTGTTCGGGAAAGTTTTAACAAATACGAAGTACTTAGTAAAGTACCACGAAGTTAACTGTGATCATCATAACTGTGGAAGGGCTTAACAGCCTAACCTTTGTAATTGGAAGTACACCACAGCAAGAAGCTAGATTTGGTTAAGGCAAGAAGACGTTGTAAAACCACGAGAATTTTCCTTTCAGCTCAGATTTATTTCAAACTCTTTTCTTTCAAAACCAAATTTTCTTTCAAACCAATACTTATTTCTAAAACCAAACCAGAAGACCTACACCGGCCTCAGCGCCACATGGTAAGTGAGTTACACCCAGTTCACTTTTGAATAACCGGAAGGAAACCGGTAAACACAGAATGCCTATTATCACAGGATGATATAAGGGAGTTGACAACGGAATACTTCACCTAGGCGTGTGACAGACACTACGAGTGTACCAACTGTAATGTGGGACGACCGCACTCCGTTAGGAGCTTGTGGGCCTGATAGACCTACTTATGGGTTAGTCGGGTAAGTAGCAATGTATCAGTATGGTACCCCACATATGTATACGAGTAGAGTCCGGAACTCGGGAAGTACTCGACTCCATACTACGGTCAGCAGTAAAAGTCAAACAAGAGTAACGAATTACCAAGAATGGTTAAAGTAAAGGAACTCAGTTAAGTTAACGAGACTAAAGGAATTAGTGAATTCATTTCAAGGAAATGTTTAAGAGTTAGGAGGTGCGAAGTGCACTAATGGTTATGTAAAGACATAGCATATGTCTTAAGGATCCTCAGGGATAAACATGATAGCTGGAACGGTGACCCAGCCTGTGCATGGCAAGGCAGATACCTAATGTGGACACATTAATGTGCAATGAACGGGATGAAACTCCCGGAATGATCACCTGGACTTCCTAGGAATATCGATCTTTACAGACGAGGATAGTAAACCCAGCTAAGCACGCAAAACGGCCTAGTTAACTAAACACACCAATAAGTGCAAGCCAGATGTAATGGCATAACCTAGTAATACCCAGGAGCAATCCTTGAAGGGTGTTTGCATCAACAGTTGTTGTACGAAATGACATGATAGAAACACAAGAGTTGAAACTTATACTCAGTAAAAAAAAAGTCGTCAGGAGGAAGTCTGACATCCTTGAAGGGGCATCCCATGAAAGGAAGCGTGATGTAACGACCTTGTCATGGAGCCCAATACAGCCTCTAAACCATGTAATGTGGTACATAAAAGTAAATGTGTGTGAACAACCTACAATGAGCGGAGCTCAAGGCAATAAGGCTTATAAGCCACAAACAAGATATGTTATGTAAATTTGAAGCAATTGTAGAAGTTTATGTTGTACAAGAAAATAGAGCGGAGAACCAACCATTGCTTTAAGAGTGGGGATACCTCTCGATATTGTGAAACCCCAGGAGCGGTAGTTATGTGAACCAAGTTCAAAAAAAATATGTTAAGGAGGGACTATGTTGTTATTGCGAGAGAGCAGTTAGTTTAGTAGCAGGTGTGTATAAAGTGAACCATCGGGCTGAATAACGCCGGCTTGTAACTCGAACAAGCAATGCTCAAGGAGCATTCTGTAGCCATCCAAATGTATGGCGAACCATAATACGAATGATGTAAGTATATGTGTGGAAGTTAATGTGACAGTAAATACCATGTAAGTTTGTATATATAAGGAGTAAAGCACGGTGCGTTGTAAGCGACCGTTGTATAAGTATTGTAAAACAATAATATGGAAACTAAGCACAGTTACGAGTTAAACCCAGTGGAGATACAACAGTAAGTGATACCAAACGAACCGGGCAGTAAGCCGGTAGCTAGTACTATGAGATCGTGAGTGAAACGTGTAAAGTCCTATTGCAATCGCATAAGAGATTTACTGCCAAGATTTACGCCTCTGCACTCGGTATGACTGAGTGTTTTGGTATTGCATTTGCGCAGTAATGATCGAGTGGGATAGCTAGGACCTGGGAAATGTTAATGGTGGTGGAAGTAGAAGGAGACTTATAACGATATAATGACCGATGCATAGGAAATGCAAGGTCATACCAATGAAATGATACTTGTACAAATCAAATATGGAGGTGTGATTAGCAATAAGTGACTGTAGTACACGGGATACCAAATATCGGTATGGAATATACCTCAAGTGTGGGAAATAACCGAGAGAGCACTACACATTGGGTAGTAGCTCAACCTCAACCGACAGTAAGTCGGAAGGAATCAAGTCAATCATTGTGAAATACGTAACAGTTACGCAGTAAGTTATTAGAGAAGTGGATGAAAAGTTTTGTAACTCACCGAATTTGCTCACGGTAAGAGATACCACGCGTCGGATGAGAAACCATTATTACCAAGATAAAGGTGATAAATGGGAGATGACAATACATTAAGAATAACGAATGGGGCAACTAAGCTCTAAAGTTGTTAGAGTTGCGCAGCAGTGGTCAGTGAACCATGCTTCAGATACTGAATATGCATCGTGAATACGAAGAAATGACTAATTATCAACGCCTAAAAGCCGCACAGGCCAGAACCGAAACCGGTTATGAGTTAAACAAACTCCAATGGGAATTCTTGGTTTAGGAACTAAACCGCCAATTTGGTTAAGATCCTCTAACCAGAACGCATTGTATAACAGACCGCGTTGGAGTTAAAACACTTCACGACGGTAGAACATTTTAAACCAATGTTCAGTGGTTGATTACGTGGGCGTAATCCCTTTTAAGGGGGGTGGAGCGCATAACCGCTTAGTTTGTTTACCGTACAAGTGTACGTGAACTATGTTGTGCATAGCACAAAATAATTGTTTGGATGATTGGTGCGTGCGTTACATAAACATACGCATTCATTCATGGTTTAATTGTGGTAATTTTGCACAGAAGATGCGAAATACCATTGTGATAAGTGTGACTGCTTTGTTAATTGTGTGTGTGGTAGTACAAGTATAAGGGAGTAAAGAAACTCTCGGGGAACAAAAACCCCGACAGTGTATAAATGTAAAACCGTGTGTTGTATTTTGATAAAAATATGTATATATGTAATATAGTGATTCATGAAAGAGTATGAAACCGACATAGAACCTAGTGGAATGAGATTCCCTAGGTAACTGGATTAAAGTGAATGGAGATAACTGATGGACGGAGTTCTATCCTTGGAGATGTAATGATTATGACTAGAAAGACTAAAAGATAGAAAATTGGAAATGAGTGTATTATTTGATGCTTGAAAATGAAGTGGGGGGTGGAACTTGATTTGCATGTGATCAAGGAGAAAACACAATTTGGCGTGGAAGGATAGTTCAACACTGATGCGGATCACATCAGGGTTGGATGATTCTTGAAGCTCCCTTAAGTGGTCACAATTAACCACGCTAAGAAAAGAAGCAAAGAGCATAAGTTGGACTTGGAGTTTTATGTGTTTTCAAAAGGATTTTGAATTGGTATTTATAAAACGTCGATAGATACTTTACATAATGAAAGTCCTCTTACATAACAAAGAATATTTTTGTAGTACTTGCTCACGAGCCGAGGACGTATGAGCCTTTGTCTTCGGACCGGTGACATGGGAAGTATATAGTTAAAGATTAAGTGATTGTTTTGATCCCCCAGGGAATCTGCGGGATCACAGTGTATATAAAGGATATTTTTGGTTGCTATACATGATAAGACATGTTGTGGGGTATGTGTAATAAATATTATTTTGACCTTGAGTTCTAATGTGGTTGAGTTCTGAAAGTTGTTGTGTTACCCAGACCTATGTGTCTAAATGTTGTTATGTTACCCAGACCTATATGTCTAAAAGTTGTTATGTTACCCAGACCTGAGAGTCTAAGGGTTGTTATGTAAGTACAAATGTGAATATGTTACCCGTACCGTTAAGTCCGAGGGTGTGATGTAAGTATGTTTGGTTATGAAAGTTTTATTTTGCAAGTAATCCCCGTGTTCTAATCCAAATGATGCGTGGGAAGTGTGAACTTCGTGGACGAAGTTCTTTTAAGGGGGGGGGGGGGTAGATTGAAATACCCCAAACCCTGATATGTTGTTTAAACATTAAAATATGGTATGTTTAGGCTGAAAAGTGCCTTAGAAATGATATTAAGTGAATTAAACCATAGTAAAACAGTAAGTGCTACTAAGACAGTTTGAGCAAAAACATGCTCTAAGCTTGGAGTGAACTTGGTTAGGACCCAAAGAGCCTACCAAGACTTAATAATATTCAATTATGATTTGATAAGGCTGATTAAGTCCTTAGGAAACTTTGGTAGACAATTAAACCAAACAAAACACAAGAAAACACTTTAAGTCAATTTAAGCAAATACTTGCTCTAGACTTGGTGTGACCTTGTTTAAGACATAAAGGTCATTCCTAGAACTTATTTACATGTTAATGAACATATTAAATCAATTACTAAGAAAACCAAGCTTGAAAACAAGTTAAAACACAAAATGTGCTTTAAGGAGTCTTAAAGCACATTTTTGAAAAACTGTCTTGGAAATGAGTTTTGAGTGGCTAAATATCCATCATTACTCTTTAATCAACATGGGTACTACTTAATATCACATTAGAAAGTCTAAATCAACGGAAAATCAAAAATTTCACAATTATGTGCCTTAATTTATGAATAGTACTAAAATAGTGCTAGTTTAGTTTAGTTATAAGTCAACATAAGTCAATTAATTGGTCAACAAAGACCACAGATATCCCATTATACTAAAGGGGGCCGGTTTTCTATGTGGTGACTCACCATCATGTGCTAGTTAATTAAAGGAATGAAGAAAAGTAAGTAAAAGTTACTATTTACCTTTATAACATAAATATCTTAACTATAGGCTTACCTCTCACCTCCTCTCTTTATTTCCTTCACTCACCACCGTATTCATCTTCATCCTCCCTTCTCCATCTCGTTTTGCTACAGCAAGTAACCATTCTCCATCTTTGAATGCATGTAACTCATGACTCCATGAGCCAAATTCAATTTCAAGACTACCATTCTTCTAGTTGGAGCAAGCTCTTCATTTTCCTCTTTTCAAATCATCAAAAGCTTCATTTCGGTGCCATGGAGATTCACCATTGAAGGAGATTGAGCTCATATTTCATGCCTTGTCATTCTCCTTTGCTTCAAGGAAGGAGGAAAACCAAAGAAAATCTAAGTTTCCTCTCATTTTGTATATGTCCGAAAATTCACCTTACAATGGTGCTTGTCTTGATCTCTTCATAGCTTAATTCAAACTTCAAAGGACTAGGAGGAGTCCTATCTTGCTACTTAACCAAGCTCTCTTTCGAATTCCAAAGGTAATCATCAAATTTTGGTGTTTTAAGACACATATGTAAACCAAGGGTTTAACTATGAGTTTGGGTATTAAACTTAATGCTCATTACCCTTATATGTGTATTGGTTAGAAGATTGACAAGTCATAAAAGCTCCTTGCCGATTTTCAATCAAGAAAGAACAAGAGAAAACAAGTGAGAAAACTTGGAAAACAAGAGGTAAATGATTTCTCTTGGTGTGGTTTTATGTACTAGGAAATTGAGCTATATTTGCTTAATAAATAACGTAAGGAGCCAATGGGAAGTGAGATAGAAAACTATCCACAAGGTGGACTAAAAGGACATGAGAGCATTGTTGTGTGTATTCGAAGGTTGAAGGCAGTTAAATGTGGAAATTCAGTGTTTAAGTTTAATGCAATTTAAGGGCCTAAGAGCCATGCTATTTAAGGGCCTAAGTGCCAAGCAATTTAAGTTTATGCACTATATTATGATGTAGTGTTGTTTAAGGGTTTAGTTGTGTGTAAAGAACATCTCTTGTGAAGATGAATATCTTGGATGGTTAAAGGATGAAAAAAAAACAATATGTTTGTGCGTAAGGAATGTGTATTAAGTGATTAAGTGTTCTTGGTTGTCAAAAGGTGAAAACCTAAGTGTTTGGGTGTGAGAATATACAAGAGAAGCTATGGCGAAATTTAGTCGATAAACAAGGGAGTTTATGTGTAGTAATGAGATTTTATGACTTAGAAGGTACTAGGAATTATTAAGTGTTAAGATGGTGGAAAGAAAGTGAATTAAGGTGATCTTAGGTGTTAAGATGCCATGAGCATTGTCTTGGAGGATTTAGAACTCAAATGGGTGTTTTAAACACGCCAAGGAATTGTTATGTGAAGTTAAGTCTTGTTCAAGATTTGGTAAACAAAGGAAAGGAAATGCCTTATGAAGGTCTAAGTGTAACTTGTGGAAATAGAAGGAGTTTTGTAAAGGAGATGTTTGTGAGAGATAATGCTTTTGGAGTGGTGGTATTGTTTGTGAGACAACACTTTGGTTAGTTGAGGTAGTAGGCATGATATACCACTTAGAAGTCTAAGGAAAAATGTTATAAGTGTTAGGAATTGTTGTAAGGAATTGAGTAACAAGTTAATGATGATTTAGGAAGGTTTAGTGCTTGTTTTAAGGTGTTTAAACATGTAGGAAACATGTGGGAAGTTTATGGAATGATTAGGTAAGGTTTAAGGTTGGTTTAGGGGTTTAAAAATGATGTTTTGACAAGTTATTAACATGGTCCGGGACCTAGCCCTTGTATAGGTACCCAGACCACCCATAAAAACATGCCGAGAGTGAATGCAGGAATTGGTCCGGGACTTAAGTCCAGGACCAAGTCCAGGACCAAGTGAGAAATAAGCCCGAGAGTACAAATCAGTGATGGTCTGGGACCTTGGGTTTGGACCAAGTCCCGGACCAGGTCAAAAATGTTGCAAAATGTGTTTTAAAGACTTCTAATCATGGGGGATTGAATGTTAATGGTTTTAGATGATGTTTAGGCCTTGTTTGATGACATATAATGGCCTTAAAATGTGTGAACAAGCGTTAGGTTTGATGTAAGAGTTGTGAACTTAAGATCACAAGAGTAAACCAAGTGTAACGGGATGACGGGGTAAACTATGGGCGCATTAAACGTTAAGCAATCATGTTACCCCAATGTTAATGAAAGTAATTGTGATGCTACCAGTTGTACGGGATTTGTTCGAGGAACCTAAAAGGGCACAATGTAGTGGACCGCGATGACAGGTATGGTTTTCTTGCAACCTGTGTCCTACCGGATTACACCGGCTTGTATGCCAATATGTTTTCTGAATGTTTGCCACGTTATAAGTTAAAAGTATATAATGAGTTTACAGTAATTCATATATGTGGGTGTCTAGTTCTGATACCGTTTAACCTCGAAAGTGTTAAACCTTAGCTAACTGAGTCTAGGATCACATAAGAGATCGGTATTCGGATTTAACGCCCGAACCATGGGACGTTCTAACCACGGCTATGCGTGAGTTAGTTGCGTGATGTTTGTGTGTGAATGTATGAACCTCCCATGTGTGTCTAACCAATTGTAATACTGTAAGGTGTATGGATGTGATAGGTTCCACAGTGGAGCCTTAACTATGTTTATATATATTATGGGGGGTGAGAAATCCGGTTGTTCCGGTCGCGCGTTGTTTGGGAGTTGATGTATACAGTTTCTTTAGCTCCCTCTCTATTGGTTGTCTTCCTTCATTGGTCTTCAATCACCCTTAAGCTTAACCAAGGCTTTTTTGACTCACGTCGGTTGGGGATTATGTACGGTGTGTTCGGATCACTATATCCGATCCATCATTAAGTTAAGTTACTCGTCCGACTAACAAGATGGTAATGAGTGATGTAACGAGCTTATCATGAGGGTGTATTCATTCTCTAGGTTTCTAAGTAACTAACTATGTTTGAGTCGGTTCGTAAATAGAACCGTTACGTTATGTTATGTGTTATTATTGCGATGTGATGTTATAAGTACGATAAAATGCGGAATATGTGGATCATGGATATGAATCCCAGTTATAATAAGAGGCGTTTGAGGATAAGCCCGATTATTGGGTAAGAGGCGTCTATCAAGGAAATAGCTCCATTAGAGGAGAAACCCTCTAGGGTTAAAGAACACATTGGGTGATTTATCAAGTATAGATGTGTTGTCTTTTTGTTGAACCCCATTGTTGTGGAATGTAATGTGTTGTGTGTTTATTGTTTACATGCATGATTCAAATATAATCAACCGCATGCCTAGACGACAATTAGTTGTGCGTGGCCCGGAAGCATGCGGGTTGTGGGATTACCATACCAGTAAAGGTGCTGAGCCCCCTGGGGGGCCACCCTTTCTTCTCTTTCCTATTTCAGGTACAAGGAGCTGGAAGCCGTTCGAGAGTAGGACGGGGTAATTGTTTATACACGAATAGCCATTTCAATTGTATATGTTGTAGATCTAGTAAGACCGAAATTGTTATCGGCATTAGTTGGAAATACTCGGTACAGTTGGAATGTATATGTATAATGGTTGTTTAATGGAAAGGGATAGCAGTGTGTAGTTGCTCGGGAATTTAGTCCATCAGACCGATACAATGTATATGTATTAGCCTTGTTAGCCACGTGGGTGGTTAACGGCGTGTAACACCAATGAGTTAAGTAATGTGATGAGTTAAGTTTTCCGCTGCAGTTTGTTATTAAGTGTGTGTTGTTAGTTGGGGTGTTACACCCGTAGCTTGTGTAATACCCCTTAATTCGAAAAGGACAACCACATTTCTTTGTACCCAATGATCTGCGCCGGTTGATGACACCAGATCGTGATGTCCTTCGTGGTTTCCAATACCTCTCGCATGTTATGTGGAAATCTTGGACCGACCAGGAACTTTGAATTATGGTGTTGATATGGTTGGGATGGCCAACACTATCTACCCAAGCTCTCGCTTCTTCTTTACTCCTAAAGGTATGGTTTGTTTGACATAAGTAACCTATATCCACCACCGGAGGTCGATTATACATTTGTTGCATGTAGTCATCCATCTCTGCATTATGATCTTGAACGCCTTCATCAAATTCATCCCAATCTGAATCAGTGGTTGAGTCACTTTCCTGCAATAAGGTCGAGGGAATGTTAGATGAATATTGAATATGAAATATTAGTGTGAATATGATTTACAAAGACAATAAACTAAATACTTATTGGGCTTCATACTGGAACATACTCATGATCAGAATCTGAAGATTGACTCATGTTTAGATAGCTTGCACAGTTTTACGAAATTATTTTTGGAAGAGAGTGAGGAGATAGAGAGCTTCGAGAATATGGAGAGTGAGTGTGTGAAGACGAAATGGAGGAGGCATCCCTTATATAGAGGTTGGTCATGAACTAGCCACAAGGTTACAAGTTCAAAAACGGTAACCTGGTACGTGCACAGTGACCTGGTACGTGTACCTTTCCTGACAAAAGTAATTACCTATGGTAACTTTGAATTCACTTTGTACTGGATACGGTAACCTGGTACGTGCACAGTGACCTGGTACGTGTACCTTTCCCTCACAAAAGTAATTACCTATGGTAACTTTGAATTCACTTTGTACTGGAAACGGTAACCTGGTACGTGCACAGTGATCTGGTACGTGTACCTTTCCTGACAAAAGTAATTACCTATGGTAACTTTGAATTCACTTTGTACAGGAAACGGTAACCTGGTACGTGCACAGTGACTTGGTACGTGTACCTTTCCCTGACAAAAGTAATTACCTATGATAACTTCGAATTCACTTTGTACTGGAAACGGTAACTTGGTACGTGCACAGTGACCTAGTACGTGTACCTTTCCCTGACAAAAGTAATTACCTATACTAACTTTGAATTCACTTTGTACTGGAAACAGTAACCTGGTACGTGCACAGTGACCTGGTACGTGTACCTTTCCCTCACTTTGTACTGGAAGTTGTAACCTGGTACGTGCACAACTGGTACGTGTACCTTTCCTGACAAAAGTAATTACCTATGGTAACTTTCAATTCACTTTGTACTGGAAACGGTAACTTGGTACGTGCACAGTGACCTAGTACGTGTACCTTTCCCTGACAAAAGTAATTACCTATGGTAACTTTGAATTCATTTTGTACTAGAAACGGTAACCTGCTACGTGCACAGTGACCTGGTATGTAACACCCCTCACCACAAACACGATATAATCTCTCAGTAGCAATAATTAAAACGTCTCGCAACGGAAAATAAATAACAATTACAAAACTCACTTGGGTGTCACCGGCCATTACTCGCCCATGCGAGTAACGTAGCCAAACTACATCCAACTTCCAAAATAAACAAACTGCTAACCGCAGTGATAACGAGAAACTCCTATACATCATACTAAGTCCATAACCATAAACATCGACAAGTGAGCGTCTACCCAATCCTGAAAAAAACATAACCTTACCATAAAACCATACATCATCTTCATTACTATACCACATCTCCAATTACCCTGTTCTTGCTCTTCAGCTCCGACAATGATCAACAACCTGAAATGGTGTAGTATAGCGATAGACGCTGAGTATGCCGGGCCTGGACCCTAATGGTCACTTGTCATTTTAGCCATCTTATTATAGATTGGTTTCATGCTTTTCCTTTTTACAGTTATAATCAAAACTGAAGCATAAATGTATAATATACATAATCAACCATCCAAATATCCATAAACATTTAACCATCCATCCAATCCAAACATTCATTTAATATTCCATACAACATTTATATATCGAACGTATCGAGTAATAACAATATAATGTACAATGTACATTCGCCGTAGCGTACAGTTTTCATATTTAATTTACCTTAGCCTTGTAGGCTCCATCCAACCATCAACACACAATAAAATAACCACAAGTATAACCAATGAACAACAAAGCGAAACAACGAGAATAAAAACAAGTATTAAGTCTCGTCCATGGTATTGTTCGCCACTGTATAAGTCTCAATTGTTTTAGTTGTTCAGTTATACCTAGTGACAGTGTCTCGTTAAAACGACATGTCTCTAGTTACCCATATATTATGGCGGGTCACCCACGGCAGTAGCCACTCCAACGGTAGAGTCTCCGACCAACGAGCCATTCTAGCTCACGGGAAATTTTCTTGATACTTACGGACCCGTACGCGGACATCCTGGTATCGTTTTTGTGATCACAGCGCGCACCAAGAGCCACATCCTCTTGGCTTTACTTCCATTCCATTAATTAATTAATTATACCATCGCATCGCATTACCAAATTTTCTACCACAGCAGACTAAGGTCATTAGTCCAATCCGGAGTCTGTAAACTCGGGATCCAGTGCTAGATACAAGAGCGGCGTATAGAAAAGGCCAATGCTCCGTACAAAAGTCTCAGATAATATGTATGTGTTATTATCATAGTGCTACAACGTTTTACTTACGTTCCTTATATTTCTTATAAGATAGCACCATAGCCGCTAGTTCGTTTTATAATATTGGTTCATATATACGAACCGATACTGTTAACTCAACAACAGTAAATAATAAGCAACTATAAATATACAATTCATGCATATTAATTAACACATTCAGACAAACGATCTTATCACAGATCACACAGAAGTCTGAACTGAGGAAGCCCTCAGAGACAACCAGAGACACATAACAACACACAAGTTATATCAACCAAATCCGAGCCCAAGGAGCAACCTTAGGTCAACTCGGCAAACCCCTTTACATACCGTTCACCCTGACTGTATTACATGGAGTATGAATCAGCAAGATCCTACGCTCCGTGTTAGTCCGTTAGCTCGTCAAGCGTCCTTGTCAGAGTGTACTCTAAATGGTATTAAAAACTATAAGTCAGTCTCCATGACTAACTACATCCGGTATTTCCGAATAATAAGTAACCCGACAGTTCACCCCTGTTTTCTACAGTTTTGTTACGGGTTTCTCTAAAACAGTCGGCTTTGTTACTTAAAACGCGTACGTCAAAACTATTTCAACTGTTAAGTTTAATTCCTTATACTTCTTTTAATCTATCCACATCCAGTTAGGTACGTAACCTATAGTTGCATGTATGCATGCATTCTTGTATTATACTGCATTCTAAAATTCATAACTTATAGTTCGTAACTATCTTTATTATTATTTTTTTAAATAACCACCACCATTAAATCATATGGTTTTCAACCAAAATATATATATCCACCTTATATACATTATTCCTGTGTATGTATATATTTACCACGTAGGTAATTCCCATGAGTTTAATAAACTCTTATATTTTATGTTATTTTTATCATCTTTTATCAGATGATTATTCCCATTAGTTGTATCATATTGTACAACTTATATTAAGATTATTATCCTAACATGAGTAACATTTTATGTTGTATAATTACAACTTCTAAGGTTTATTCCATAAACACCTTAGTTTAAAAATCTCATTTATTTATAGTTTGTCACATTCTTTTATGTGAGTACCCTTCCTTATATTAATTCCATCTAAACCATATAATTGTTATATCATTTATAACATTATAGACCTTAGTCTAAAATTCATCTTTCAACTCTTATTAACTCAGTATAGCCCTTAACTTAATTTAAATTCCGTTTTGACCACATAACATTATGTAATGTTATACCATATACTAATATCATACTATGTGATATTTTTATTCCCTTTAACTTATAACTTATAGTTTTTATACAAAACTATTTATTATTGCCTCTTAGGCACCATAAGAAAATCTTATTCTTTTCCATAAACCATAGTTTCCTTAATTTACAAAATCACCCCTTTCTTTTTACCATGTTATATATCCCATTTAATATAACATTTCTAACTTATAAAAGAGCGTAACCTATGGTTATTTTTGTAAATTCCGAACAACCCTTGTGCTATTCTATAATTGCCATTTGGCCCAATTTATAACTTATAGTTTTACCATATCATTAAAATCATATCTTAAACACATATCTCAATAAATTCTCTTAATAATTCTAAAAATCACCAAATTCCACCAAAGGGTTATAAATATCCTTATTAACCCATATACTCTGGTATTTACCATTCCACCATCTATTTTTCTCCAAAGTGTCATAATGACATAATAACTATATATTATACATATGTAGTTTATTTTAATTCCAAAAACAACCCATTAAATTCCTAAAAATTCCTAATAGCCCATGGGTGTTTTAAAATACCATTGTACACCCTTTATTTTTGGTAATAACATATTTACCACATATGTTATAAAATATTACCATTAAATACCTAACTTATTATGAAACCTTAAATAAGTTATCTAACTTATTTATTTTGGTCAAAACCTAGCATATGGTCAAGGTTGACCACCTTAATATTTCCTTGACCACCAATTCCTTATAATTACGGTTTAGTACCCAAAACTTTCTAGAATTCACCATTTAACCCCAAAACTTTATAACATCTTATAAACTTTATTTTAACTCATTTTTAACTCTAATTTTCGGCCTTATTATTCTAAAACCCCCAAATTTAATTTAATTACACCTAATACCCCATTTATTTTCGGTAATGCATTAATACTACTTAAACTTAATTAAAAGCTTGTAAATGCATAAATAAAATGGCCTAAAATACATGGCCTTATTACAAACATTGGCTTGCAAAATAAATTACAAATAAATGTCCCAAAAACACTTATAAATTTCGGCCTCACCACACACTTTCCATTTAATTACCAAACTTCCACATAATGTCTTAAATTTGACAATTATGCTTGTTTAATTAGTTATAAAATTTATTAAACCATTCCTTAAACATTTTAAGGTCAAACAAGACCTTGTTTTGCTCCTTCACTCACGGCAATTAACATACACACACTTAAACTGGTGTTAATGTATCAAGTTAAGGTTTTAAGTGATTTATACCTTGATTTAGCTTAGGTAAAGCCTTGTTTGAGTTCGCCACCTTAAGGAGAAATTCTACACAGCTTGTTTTACATGTTTTCAACAGAAACCAAGGCCTAGTTAGTCCCAAGAAAGATCTAACCATAAGAAGTAATTTAATGTAAGATTTAAGGCAAAAATCACCTTAAAAATGCAAGGAGAGTTCAAGATGGTTTCAACCTGAATCAAACAAACCACAAGGTGTTAGATCCACCATATTGACATAGGAAATAGCTAGATCTCAACAAGCTACCTTGTTATTAGGTTTTACCTTGGAAAAATGCCTTAAAAGAGGGTATTTCCTTTGGATCTCGGCCACCCTTGCTCCAAATGGCTTACCAACAGATTCCACATGAAAAGGAGAAGAAAATGAGGCTATGACCAAAGTTTCACAGCCGAACTTGAAGGGAATCAAAAGTTATGAGCTTAAAGCACATTTTTACCTTAAATGGTCAAGACTTGAACATCCATCCTTAGATCTGGTTATGTACGAAACCAACACTTCCTATAACCTCCAAATCACTCTAAATAGATTTATAGAAAAGGTTGGAGTGTAGATCAATCGAAAAAGGAGAGAAAGATGAAGAAAATGGGCATTTTTATGCCTTAAGAGCTTACCTAGAGCTTGAGATCTCATCAATGGTGCTTGGGAACCTTACCTACGGTGGAGGGGAGCCAAAGAGAGCTCATGGACAGAGAAAACTCGGCTCAAGAGAAGAAATGAGAGGAAATGACCTATTATTAAGCTTAAAGCACTTTTTTGAATATTTTAGGTCATTATTGGTTTGATGACTCTCAAGTCTGATTGGAGCTGCATAATTGATGGAGAATTAGGTGGAGACAAGGAGGATACAATGATAAAGGCAGCCGTCCTTGATTGAGAGGTAGGGTAGGGTAGTGTTTGATTCAAATTTGAATGAAAATGGAGTTATAATGTTACTTTAGTCCATTTAATGAATGTGTGACTCATCTCTTGTCTTGTACTGTTGGGAGCCACGAATACAAGGGGAAGAGGAGCAAATGGAGGCTCCAAATCAGTTGGCTCACATGGGTAAGGTAAGTGGAGCCCACTTGTTTTGTTTTATAAGGTAAAGTTTGTCTTTTTTTTGTTATTTTATGTAAAAGTAAGAGCATAATTTAATTGTCACATGCTCTTGTCTCTTGGTCTGTTAAGAGACTTAATTATCTGATTTCTTGTAGTCCATTTCGTGGTCAATGGTCAACATTGACCAACTTAGTCAATGTTGACCCAAACGGGCCCCACATTAGGGTTTTATTAATATTTTAATATTAAATTGTAAAATTTGTAAATTTCTGGAATTAAATTCCTAATATCATATAATATGATATTTTATTATATTAAAGGTAATTATAACCTTTTAGCCCATTTAAAACCAATTTAAAGACAATTTCACAAAAACGTGCTTTAAAGAGTTTTAGCGCACATTTTGTGTTGCCTGATGTTTCTGAGCTCTGTTTCTTTGACAACGGTCTTGTTGTTTTCCTTACATGATATTTGATCATGTAATTCAATTTTATACCATTTAGAGGTCATTTGATTTTTAAGGTTTTCCTAGAGCACCTTTTTGCCCTTTTTGACCTTGAAGCATGTAAATGTTTTTTCTTTGTGTTGGAGTGTTGTCCAACGGTTATAATATGTTTAGTAGTATGTTAATACACTTAGGACAAATTTTTAGGTCCTAAGAAGTTTATTTGGGTATTTATTTACCCTTAACAGTCAAAGGGTGCAACATCTTGTTTTATGTTGACCACTGTTGTTCTCAGTTGACTTTTAAGGCATGTTTAGGCTTAATTAATGTGATTAGGTATTTAATCCATGTTTAATAAGTTTGGGGTATTTCATGGTACGTGTACCTTTCCTGACAAAAGTAATTACCTATGGTAACTTTGAATTCACTTTGTACTGGAAACGGTAACCTGGTACGTGCACAGTGACCTGGTACATGTACCTTTCCCTGACAAAAGTAATTACCTATGGTAACTTTGAATTCACTTTGTACTGGAAACGGTAACCTGGTACGTACACAGTGACCTGGTACGTGCACCTTTCCTGACAAAAGTAATTACCTATGGTAACTTTGAATTCACTTTGTACTGGAAATGGTAACCTGGTACGTGCACAGTGACCTGGTACGTGTACCTTTCCTGACAAAAGTAATTACCTACGGTAACTTTGAATTCACTTTGTACTGGAAACAGTAACCTGGTACGTGCATAGTGACCTGGTACGTGTACCTTTCCTGACAAAAGTAATTACCTACGTTAACTTTGAATTCACTTTGTACTACAAACGGTAACCTGGTATGTGCACAGTGTGACCTGGTACATGTACCTTTCCCTGACAAAAGTAATTACCTTCGGTAACTTTGAATTCACTTTGTACTGGAAACGGTAACCTGGTACGTGCACAGTGACCTGGTACGTGTACCTTTCCTAACAAAAGTAATTACCTATGGTAACTTTGAATTCACTTTGTACAGGAAACGGTAACCTGGTACGTGCACAGTGACTTGGTACATGTACCTTTCCCTGACAAAAGTAATTACCTATGGTAACTTTGAATTCACTTTGTACTGGAAACGGTAAACTGGTACGTGCATAGTGACCTGGTACGTGTGCCTTTCCCTGACAAAAGTAATTACCTATGGTAACTTAGAATTCACTTTGTACTAGAAACGATAACCTGGTACATGCATAGTGACCTGGAACGTGTACCTTTCATAACAAAAGTAATTACCTATGGTAACTTTGAATTCACTGTGTACTGGAAATGGTAACCTGGTAAGTGCACAATGACCTGGTACGTTTACCTTTCCCTAAAAAGTATTACCTATGGTAACTTTGAATTCATTTGTACTGGAAACGGTAACCTGGTACGTGCACAGTGACCTGGTACGTGCACAATACCTGGTACGGGTACCTTTCCCTGACAAAAGTAATTACATATGGTAACTTCGAATTCACTTTGTACTGGAAACGGTAACCTGGTACGTGCACAGTGACCTGATACGTGTACCTTTCCCTGACAAAGTAATTACCTATGGTAACTTTGAATTCACTTTGTACTGGAAACGGTAACCTGGTACGTGCACAGTGACCTGGTACGCGTACCTTTCCCTGACAAAAGTAATTACCTATGGTAACTTTGAATTCACTTTGTACTGGAATGGTAACCTGGTACGTGCACGGTGACCTGGTACGCGTACCTTTCCTGACAAAAGTAATTACCTATGGTAACTTTGAATTCACTTTGTACTGGATACGGTAACTTGGTACGTGCACAGTGACCTGGTACGTGTACCTTTCTGAAAAAAGTAATTACCTATGGTAACTTTGAATTCACTTTGTACTGGAAACGATAACCTGGTACGTGCACAGTGACCTGGTACATGTACCTTTCCCGGACAAAAGTAATTACCAATGGTAACTTTGAATTCACTTTGTACTAGAAACGGTAACCTGGTACGTGCACAGTGACCTGGTACGGGTACCTTTCCCTGACAAAAGTAATTACCAATGGTAACTTTGAATTCACTTTGTACCGGATCATCAACTTCTCCATGGTGTGTTTGGTACGCTTCCTTCGGCTAGAATCTAATTTGAATAGTGGGGGTGAATTCTTTTTAGGGAAAAATTCACGATAAACCTTGTTTTCTTTCAGTAGCGTTGAACCCGTTGGACATGTCAGTGACCGTTACTCAAATATTATAAAAGAGGGTATTAGTGTCCCAACATACTCATTCCTTACCCTGTGCTCTCAGAATCTGCTAATTACAACTTGCTTGAACTCTTCATACCTTAATTCCCATTTCGCTCTCAAAATCAAATGGAGTTTCCTTTCTGTTTGCACGTTAATTATGTAGCTACTTTTGGTCGTCATAGAGCACAATTTGATAGAAGAAGGAGCACAAACGCGTAGAAGTTACTATGCCATATCCTAGTAATCTCCGTGATCTACAACGACGAGTAATCCGAGCACTACAGTCCCTCCTTCGGCAGAATAAACATAACAACAATGGTGTATTTGGGGCTAGAGGGCGACTACGAGTGGACTTTTATTCATGTACGAAATGATACATCAGTTCGCCGGATGATGGAGAATTACATGGAGTATAATGATCTCATCGCTCATATTCCATTACTTGTTATTTATGATCCTATTGAGCCCGATGATGATGATTTTCAACACCAAGAACCAATTTATGAGATGTGACGTAATGTAATAGCATAGGGAATAGAGAGACAAAGGTTAGAAAATAATTAGGTTATTGGTTATTGCGTAATTGATCTTGTTAGTCTTCGTGTTGTTATACTTTTCGGGATTTATAATCTTGGTAGATGTTTGGATGTGGAATAAACGTATTGTTATAGTTATTCACTTTTAATTATGTGTTTCATCATAGATTTGAATTCTGGGACTTCTCTTTCTTAGGAATTTCTACATTTTGATATATTTCATTTCTCGTGACACACCGTATTATCAATAAGGGAGGGGACATTATCAGGGCATCCACCACAAACTTGGGGTTCCAGCTTTCATCCAAAAATTTGCAAGCCTCAATAATTTGGTCAAGCTTGATGTTTAGAACATGGTTGAACTGAGACTCACTCACACCATCCCTAAATATAATAATCTGCTCAAGCTTCCTTTTCTCAATTATGTGTTTCATAGGATTTGAATTTGGGGACTTTTCTTTCTTAGGAATTTCTACATTTTGATATATTTCATTTCTCGTGACATATATAATCTTTGGTACATGTTAGATATTTCATTTCGACACTATCATTGCTGGAGAACACTCAACAGCCAACAAATAATTTAGACCACCCAGACTGGCATTGATCTTAAGAAGCACATTTGTCAAATACAGATCGTTAACTTTGAAAGGAGCCATGCATTGTGTGACGACACCAATTCTACCAAAGTCTTCTTCTGCAAAGGCCCATAGATATCACAATTCTTTCTCTTAGGCAGCAAGCACAATAGAAACAAAGGCATTCCGGGAAGTTTAGATTGAAGCTGGTCACACATCTTTTGTTTCTTAGGAATTTCTACATTTTGATATATTTCATTCTCGTGGCATATACAATCTTGGTACATGTTAGATAGTTATTCACTTTCAATCATGTGATTCATAGGATTTGAATTCAGGGACATTCTTTCTTAGGAATTTCTACATTTTGATATATTTCATTTCTCGTGACATATACAATCTTTGGTACATTTTAGATATTTCATTTCTCGTGACATATACGTGCTTGCTCTCCAATCATGAAATACCCAAACCTTGATATGTGGTTTAAATATTAAACTATGGTATGTAAAGGCAAAAAAGTGCCTTAGAAACATCAGTGAACAATTTAAAACCATAGTAAAATGCAATAAAACACTAGAGACAGTTTGAGCAAAAACATGCTCTAAGCTTGGAGTGAACTTGGTTAGGACCCAAAGAGCCTACCAAGACTTAATAATATTCAATTATGATTTAATAAGGCTAATTAAGTCCTTAGGAAACTTGGTAGACAGTTAAACCAAATAAAAAAAAGAATATACCTTAAAGTCAATAAGAGCAAAAATGTGCTCTAAGCTTGGGATAAATTTGTATAAGACCTAATGGTCATACCTATACCTTATAAATATGTTAATGAACATATTAAATCAATTACTAAAGAAAACCAAGCTTGAAAACAAGTTAAGACACAAAAAGTGCTTTAAGGAGTCTTAAAGCACGTTTTTGAAAAATTATCTTCTAAATGAGTTTTGAATGGCTAGATGTCCATTATTACTCTTTAATTAACATGTTACTATATAGTATCACATTTGGAAGTCTATATCAATGGGAAATCAAAAATTTCACATCTATGTGCCTTATTTTAGTGAATAGTAACTAAAATAAGCTAGTTTGTAACATATGTTGTTATAAGTAATTAAATTGGTCAACAAAGACTATTATACCCCTAGACTACTATGGGGGCCGGTTTTTATGAGGTGAGTCATCCTTATAAGTTAACAAAACAATACTACTAATGATAAAGCAAGTTACTATTTGCTTTATTACATAATATCTTCCAAAAAGCAAACTTACCTTCTCATTCTCTTCTTCCTTCTCATTTCACACGGTTCTTCATCTCTCCCAAGCTCCATTCTCGGTTAGCTACAGACCCATCTCATTCTTCATCTTCTTTCACTTGTAACTTATGATTCCATGGTCTAAATTCTATTTCAAGACCACCATTCTTCTAGTTGGAGCAAGCTCTACACTTCTACCTTTTCAAATCTTCAAGAGCTCAATTTTGGTGCCATGGAGATTCACCATTGAAGGAGCTTGAGCTAATATTTTCACACCTTGTTGTTCTCCTTGCTTTAGGTAAGGAATCTCAAAGAAAAATAATGTTTCCTCCATGTTTGTATGATGTCCGAAAATTCACCTCACCATGGTGTCTTTACCTTGCTTGTTTAGCTTCATTTGAATCTTCCAAGGGCTAGGAGGAGTCCCTCTTGATACTCATTCAAGCATCTTCCATTCAAAGGTAAAACAATTACCTTAATGTGTTAGTAATATATGTACTAGGGTTTACAATGAGATGAGCTTAAAGCATGTATACTCATTACATTATTGTATAATGTTTAGAAGTTGACAAGAAACCAAAAGCCTTGCCAATTTAGTCAAGGAAACAAGAAAGATGTTTGTGAGGAAAAGAGGTGAATGTGAACCGAAGGTGGTTTAAAGTCTTAGGAGAAATGAGCTTATATTGCTTATGAAAATGATTTAAGGAGCCAAGGGAGATGACTTAGGAGAATGCTCTCAAGGGCTTAGTAAAAGGCATATATATTATTGAGTGTATTGCAGGTCAAAGGCAAATACAATGTGGGAATTCAGTGTTTTATGATTTATGCATCTTAAGGGCCTAAGAGCCATGTTATTTAAGGGCCTAAGTGCCAAGCAATTAAGTTTATGTACTATATTGTGATGTAGTGTAAATTTGGTGAAGTTATGTGTGTGAGAATACTGTTGATGGATTTTAGGTGTTCTTGAAAAAATAAGGTAAAAACCTAAGTGTTTGGATGTGAGTATATACAAGAGAAGCTATGGCAAAATTTGGAGAATGTGTAGAAGTTCTAAGTGATTTAAACAAGTTAAAGGTGAAACAAGTGTTCTACTAGGGAAGAAAGCATGTATTAAGGTGATTTAGAGTGATACATTGACTTTGGTATTATTGGAAGTTCTAGGAATTCAATGAGTGTTTTTGGGATGTAATAAAGTCTTGGAGAAGTTTGTTTAAGGTTTAGGAATGTTGGTGTACAAGGAAGAAAATGATGTTTAGGTAAGATGTGAAAAAGGAGATTTAGTTAGTAAGAAAAGAAGTTTGAGAGATGATGCTAAGGTGTAGAGGAAACATCTTGGTATAGTGGTCATATAGGTGAAATACCACTTAGAAAACCAATGAAAAATGTACAAGTATAAAGAGGTTTTGTAAGGAGTTTGTGGAATGATAAAGATGGTTTTGGTGTGTGATTTAAAGAGTTTAGTACATGGCTAAAGGTGTGTTTGAAGTGCCCAAATGAGGTTAGGACATAACTAGGATATATGAGGTGAAGTTTGGAGTTAAATGGCAATGGAAAATAAGGGTCTGGAGCAGACCGACCTTGCGACCGAACTAGCCAAGGTCGGTCGAGCAGTTTACCCTGCGAGAATTGGTTTCTGGAATGGACCGACCTTGGGGACCGGACTTGCAAGGTCGGTCGGGCTTGTATTTTGTGTACGAATTAAGTTTCTGGATCAGAACGAACATGGGACCGGACTTGGCAAGTTCAGTCGGCTGATTTTCAAAGGGAAGAAACTCTCGGGAATGGACCGAACATGCGACCCGAACTTACAAGGTCGGTCGGAGTAAAAAATTTTGACGGTAAAGGTTCTAGAATGGACCGACCTTGTGTAAGGTCGGTCGGCAAGGTCGGTCGGACCAAAACATTGTTTAAGGTTATAAAATGATATGTAATGATGGGGATTGATAGTAATGATGTTATAAGGTTGTTCAAGACATGTTAGGTGAGTTATAATGACATTTAGTGAGGGAAAAGATGTATTAAAATGTAAAAGTAAAACAAGTTAAAAAGTGAAGTTCATGTAACTAAGTTAACGGGGAAAGTTATAAGCATTAACTTTAAATATCATGATACCCCAATGTTAATAAAAATACATGTAATGTATCAGTTTGTTCGAGGATTGCTCGAGGAACCATAAGTGGACAGGATAAGTGGACTCCGGTGACAGGTATGGTTTTTCTGCAACCTGTGTCCTACCGGATTACACCGGCTTGTATGCCAATGTTTTTTTGTATGTTTGCCACGTTGTAAGATAAAACATGTAATGAGTTTACAGTAATTCATTTATGTGGCGTGTTCAACTCCGATACCATTAACCTCGGAAGTGTTAACCTTAGTTAACTGAGTCTAGGATCACATGAGAGTTCGGTATTCGGAGTAACGACCCGAACCATGGGACGTATAACCACGGCTATGCGTGTGTTAATTGTGTGATATGTGTCTGTGAATGTAGGGATCTCCCTTGTATGTTTAAACCCAGTTGTAATACGTATGGTGTGTAGATGTGATAGACTCCATAGTGGGGTTCTAACTAATATCTAAAAGTAAGTATGTACTAACAGTGGTGAGGAATCCGGTTGGCCGGTCCGCATGTTGTTTGGGAGTGGGTATCCTTCTTAGCCTTACCCTTCTCTCTATTATGGTTGTTTCCCTCACGGGTTAGAGATCTCCCATTAGCTTATCCAAAGCTTAGCATTCGGACTTATGATCGGTTTAGGGAACATGTGTTGTGTGGTGTGCTTCGGCCACCAAACCCGAACCATCTTAATTAAGTTACTCGTCCGACTATTAGGACGGTCATGAGTGTTGTTGTTGTTTGATTAACGGAGTTTATCATGAGGGTGACATCTTCTCTAGGCTCACCAGTGAATTAAACAATTATGGGTCGGTCCTAAGAGACCGTTCCCGTTATGTTTATTGATGTTGTTGTATGCAATTTCTATTGCGCTGTGTTATTATGTGCACGTCGAAACGTGAAAAGTGTTGTTATGTCTTTTATGAGTGCATGTTATATTTTGTAACAATGTGGAGTATGTGGATCATGGATATGAATCCCATTTTGGTGATCAGAGGCGCTTAAGGATAACCCGAATAATGGTAGTTGTGTCGTCTATTAGGAAGTAGCTCCATTGGAGGAGAAACAGCCTAGGGGTAATGAAGTACCATGAGTGACCTATCAAGTATGGATATGTTAACTGTGCTGGAGCCCTTTGAGGCGGAATGTTTCGTGTTGTGTGTTTTAAGTTCCATGCATGATTCAAATAAAATCAATCGAATGCTAGACGACAATAGTTGTGCGTGGCCCGGTAGCATGTGGGCTGCGGGATTACCATACCAGCAAAGGTTGCCTGAGCCCCCTTGGGGGCCACCCTTTCTCTCTTTTCCTCTTTCAGGTCCACAAAGAGCAGGAGGCCGTTCGAGGTAGATGGGTAGTCGTTGTAACATGGGTATACATTAAGTTGTATGATAGTTGCAGTAGGTGTAGTCAGACCGAAAGTGTTATCGGCATCATTGCAAATACTTGGTACAGTTGGAAGGTATGTGTATTGTTTGTTGTTAATGGAAAGGGAAAATAAGTGTACTCGCTGGGAAGATCTATGTCCCATCAGACCGGTAACAATGTTTATGTAATAGCCTTGTTAAGCCACGTGGGGTGGTTAACGGCGTGTAAACACCACGAGTTAAGTAATGTGAAGTAGTATATTTTTCCGCTGACAGAATGTTGTTATGTTGTTGTTGTTGGAGGGGTGTTACAAATCATCAAGCTACAATCTTGGTGTTTAAAAGCACTTCAGAAACGATACATTCTAGAAAAATTTCAGCATAGTCTCCCTTGTTTCTTATCTCCACCAGTTCTAAGAACCTCCAACAAAATCAACAAAAGATCATCAACAAGGTCACCAGGATTGTCAGCAATAATTCCACCATCACAAGTCCACCAGAAAAAAACTACAACCACACAAATTGTACTAATGTCTAATACACCAAGTAAAAATGAAAGACAACAAATAGTTCCAAGATGATACTAAAGTTTATTACATCCAAATCCAAGATGACAACCACTAGGGTGCACCATGCTGGCGCTGCTAACTATCCTATATGTATAAAGAGCTGAACACATCCTCAAGACATGAGTTGCAGCCCCTTTGTTTCTTCTTTGGCATACCCCGACGTATAGTATGACCAGTCCCATGCATTGTTTACTTGGTAGTACGGGCGTGCAAGAGCTCACTTGCCTCAGACAGTAGCTGTAACACACTTGGTCAGGTAAGTACACATAAAAAATAAAAGTGATATGTCATGAAGTACTATGAAAATATGACTTACTAGACAGGATCTGGATGATGAACCAGGGTGGTCTGATAACTCTCAGAGTTAGGATCTTCGAGTGTGTATGCTTGGTGTACCAATCTAGGTAGAGTGGGTCGCAAGCATGCAACCGCGCATTGTGGGCGTATACCCTGGAACCAGCAATTTAGGAGTGTTTTCCCATAAACTATACAGGGGGGGGGGGTATACACAGGTGTGGTTGGGGTTTTTCCTCTTTTTTCAGACCTTGGGTTGGGTTTAATTGGAGGTTCAGTGATACCCTGAATGTAACCAAACTGGCGTAGACAACGCCCGGGCAAGTACGGCTCATTCAACCCCATAACCTATATGTACCTCTATACCATGTGCGCCCTCCATGAACATTAACATTATCCAGAGTAGGGCAACCAATCAATCTATAATGAACATTAATAGTAAGATGTAACCAACAACGAAAGACAAAAATAATAATGGTTCAATGTGTTAGCAACTACAAACACTTACATTTAGAGCAGTCAAAGCATCTAGATGCTCACGATAGCCTTGCAGTGAACGATGATCATGCACTTGAGAGGTAGATCTCACCCATCTTAGAGCCCAAGGTCTGTCATCATTAGCGCGCCAGTCTGGGCTAATCGTTGGTCTTAATGTAAGGAAGTACCCATAAATCCAGAACTGTGCATATAAAACACTAGAATGATTAAGCAGTACCAAATATTAATACTCGGTGGGTTATCATATACTAGATGCACATTAGGACACATACCTCAAGTAACGTCATAGAACCTGCTATCCACTAGAGCCGACACGAGAGGCTATCCCTAGCTAGCGATATAACCATGCAAGAGTACCAACTCCCTATGCATATTTTCGAAGCTTCGTAGCTTTCTTCATGGAAGCTACTAACGAGAACAGCTGTGGACTCAGACGACCATTTGATTTTCCAGCTAATATGGTCTTACCGATCAGATGATAAAACCAACCATATGCCTGCTTCATTGGCTCTTCATTTACATCCCTACATTGCTGCAACAAGCTCGCAATCGATACAACACTGGTATTCCACAGTGTCTCTGTCATAGTCTGTACATCTCCCCCCAAATTAAGACAATCAGCCTTACCTCCTTCAACCCAGAAGTGGATGAATCCCCTATCAATGGACGACTGACGATGGGATTTGCAGTATCATCCACACATCATGCAGGGTGATCGTCATCTCACCGAATGACATATGGAATGAGTTTGTATCAGGCTGCCACCTCTCCACAAAAGCACTGATGAGGGACATGTTATTGTATGGCATCATAATATCCTAGGTGCTCTATTCCAGAATACTTAAGCATGTTCCTTGCTCTTTTGCTGGAAATTTGATATTTTGGCCAGCAGGTAAGCATCACCTTACGGGATTTGAAACTCAAAACCCACGATCCTACATAATGACCAATATTTAACACTTACAAAACGTAGTATGATATTAAATGATCAAATACAAGAGAAGATAGAGAACATACCTTAGTTGAGGTCCATAAGTAAAGCGCTACATGACCCGCGATGCTAGTGATAACACTAGTGAGTAGTGAACTGTCAGGAACTGGCACCTCTATCAACTTCCAAGAGGTAGGAATGACTGGAACCATCGCTAGCGCTGCTTCCTCGTTAGTGTCATCCTCCTTATCCATGACTTCATCATCTTCATTATCCTGCTCCTCATCCACGTCGGGTGAGTCTCATCATCAGCACCATGACCATCGTCATCAGCATGTGGCAAACACTCAGTCATCACATGGTCCTCATCAGCACGGGCGGGTGATGGGCGTGGTGGACGTGATGAACTACCACCGCCTGACATCTGAGCTTCTACCGGACCAATCTGGTGGCTTGCTTCGCCCGAGATGTTGTAGCTAGCGATGTGCAGTGATCTGTCAGACCAAGCACTACTGGATGATGACACCACTAGCATGCGTCTACTCGATATATCGTACATCGCCGAGTCATCCTTTGCTATAATTGGTGGTGCAGGTACTTGAAACGTCGGGTCGTTGAAAGATTGACCCGTATGGAATGATGAATGGCGTGCTGCTTCCATGTGGGGGGCAGGATTACTCGGCCCTTCACCAGGAGCACGTACACCACGACGGTACGAGGCCGTCATAGGCTGATCCGTACCCCGGTCTTTATTCTCCTCTTCGTGTATACATGTTGCACTGCTTTTTTCAGACAATCCATCACTGCATATGAATATCACACAGTTATATTCCTCATTCATAACATAAAAATTCAAACATTTATAAATCATATCATTCACAATATTAGAATTCAAAAAAAATTCAAACATGTATAATCATTCACAATATTTACTAGAATTCAAAAAAATAACAAATTAAAACATTTAAAAATCATTTACAATATTAGAATTCAAAATAAACAAATTAAAACATTTAAAAATCATTCACAATGTTAGAATAAAAAAAAAAACAAATTCAAACATTTAAAAATCATTCACAATATTAGAATTAAAAAAAAACAAATTCAAACATTTCAATAATTCATTCACAATATTAGAATTAAAAATAAATAAGGGAAATTGCAAGCCCCACCCATGACATTTGGCGCAATTACACACTCCACCCACATGGTTTCACAAATTACTTTCCCCACCTATGTGGTTTCCCTTTTTACATCCAGCAACTTTTCTAATTTTTGTTCAATTCAAAAGATGCTTAAACGTTGTCCGAAATTAATGAAACTTTACATAGACGATGTTAAAGTGTTATATTTTGGTTCAATGAGAAATCTAAAGTTTTTAAGCTTAAATGTGACATGTGGGGCCCAATGAACATGTCCCATGTTTCATTGGGTCCCACGGATCACATTTAAACTTAAAAAACTTCAGATTTGACACAAAATCAAAATATCACTTTAGCATCATCCATGTGAAGTTTCATCAATTTTGGACAACGTTTAAGCATCTTTTGAATTGAACAAAATTAGAAAATTTGCTGGATGTAAACAGAGGGAAACCACATGGGTGGGGAAAGTAATTTGTGAAACCACGTGGGTGGAGTATGTAATTGCGCCAAACATCATGGGTGGAGCAAGCTCGCCTTCCACCGGGTAGAGCAGCGCAGCTGCTCTGTTTGCTCCACTGCGAGCAGCGCAGGTGCTCCATCTTCTCCGAGGCGAGCAACGCCACTACTCGATAAAGCCTCGGGCGAGCAGCGCCACAACTCGCGTCCCTGTGTCGCTGGAGAACTGTAGGAGCGAGTCGCACTCCTCCTCACGGTATTGTCAATCGAGCGCCGGTAGTCCTCGCCTCTCTTCCAGTTGAGCAGCACTTGTAGTCGCAGGTCTCCGAGTAGAGCAGCGGCGGTGCTCGCCCTAGCGCGAGTAGAGCCGCCCTGCTCCTCGCCTGCCTTTTTTTTTTTAATTTCGAATCTTTCATGCTAGATCTAGCTCAAATGATGTTGAATTTCAAAAAAACTAACACCAAATTCATACTCAGGACCCAAATCTATAAGTTGCAAAAATAAAAATTCGAAAAACTCACCGGAAAAATTTTCCGGCGGTGGTTGGCGGCGGCAGGTGGCTGCTCCGGCAGTCAGAAGAGAGCTTCTTGAGGAAGAGATAGGAGAGGAGAGAGAGTGAGGAAGAGAGAAATGAATAATCCAAGGAAGATTAGACTATATATAGTCCGAGCGTTTTTTAGCCGAAATTGACGTTTTCAACTGCAATTTCAGTACGACGTTCGGAAAATGTAACAATGTTTGTAATTTAGTCAAACACAACATAAAATGTCTTTAACTTACATGGAGTCACAATTTGTAACACCCCTACTATGCACTTAACATTAAATGAAATCGCAGCGGAAAAATAACTGAACAATAACCAACGATTCGGTGCTACAACGCCGTCAACCACCCACGTGGTTAACAAGGCAGAATAAATACAAGTGTACCGGTCTGATGATCAGACTCCCAAGCATTAGGTACTAACATCAACCATATATACATAATCAACATACCGAGTATTTAATACAACTGTCACTGAAAACTGTACATAAACTCCACTGTCAACTGTAAACGACCATCACTGTAATACAACTGTGCCAAAACTGAAATACCCCAAACCTTAATAAGTTATTTAAATATTAAATTATGATATATTAAGACTAAAAAGAGTCTTAGAAATGTTAGTAAACAATTTAAAAGATAGTAAATACAATAAAATGAACCTATTAAATCAATTACCAAAGAAAACCAAGCTTGAAAACAAGTTAAAACACAAATGTGCTTTAAGGAGTCTTAAAGCACGTTTTTGAGAAACTGTCTTGTAAATGAGTTTTGAATGGCTAAATGTCTATCAATACTCTTTAATTAATATGTGCACTACTTAGTATCACATTTGGAAGTTTAAATCAATGAGAAATCAAAGATTTCACTTGTGTGCTTGTTTTAGTAAATAGTAACTAAAATAAGCTAGTTTGTAACATATGTCAACATATGTAATTTAATTGATCAATAAAGACTGGGTAACCCCTTATAACATATGGGGGCCGGTTTTTAAGAGGTGAGTCACCACCCTTATCAATTAACAAGCAAACAAATAAATGAGTAATTAAGAAAGCACTATTTGCTTTATGTAACAAATATCTTCAAAAGCAATTACAATCAGTGAATCCTCTTCATTCCTTCATTTCTCATTCTCACGTATCCCATCTTCCTTGCTCTCTTTCACGGTTGAACCAGACCACCACCAACACCATCTTCAATCCTTGTAACTCCTACTCACTTGGCCAAAAAAAACTAAGACCACCAATCTCTTAGTCTCATCAAGCTCTTCAACTTGGTCCTTTCAAATCTTCAAGAGCTCCATTTTGGTGCCAAGAGGAATCTCCATGGAAGGAGCTTGAGCTCATCTTTCACATATTATTGTTCTCCTTTGCTTCAAGGTAAGGAAACTCAAAGAAAAATGATGTTTCCTCCATGTTTTGTGTTGTCCGAAAATTGCCTTAAATGGTGTCCTTATGTTGCCTTGTTCTAGCTTCATTCCAACCATTCAAGGACTGGGTGGAGTCCCTCTTGACAAATATCAAACTCTCTTCAAGATCTAAGATTAACTAAGTGAAGAATATGTGAGGAAAGGAGGTAATTATGCTAACCTAAAATAGCTTATAATTCCTTTGGAAAATGAACTTATGTTGTTTATTGAAACTACTTAAAGAGCCAATGGTAAAAGACTTAGAAAAATGTTCTCAAAGAGACTAGTAAAAGGACATATGTATTGTTGTGTGTATTTGCAGGTCAAAGGCAAATATATTGTGGGAAATTCAGTGTTTAAGATTTATGCATTTTAAGAGCCTAAGTGCTATGCAATTTAAATTGTGCACTATGTTGTAATGTGGTGTATATTTGGTGAAGTTTTGTGTATAAGAGTGTTCTTGATGGATCTTAGTGTTCTAGTATGTTTAATGGTGAAAACAATGTGTTATGGCTTAGTGAAATTCTAGGAGAATCCATGTCGAAAATTGGGTAAGTGTAAGAAGTTATAAGTGTTTAAATGAGTTTGGTGAACTAGGAAAGTCTTGGAAATGACTTATGCATTATCTTGGGAATTTTTGAAATCAATGGGTGTTTTGGGATACACCAAAGTCATCTTAGAGTTGTTCTAGGATTTATACAAACTTTGGTAAAAAGGAGAAGGTATAAACTTGTAAAAGGGTATTACAAGAATGACATAAGGAATTTAGGTTGAAAGAAAGATGCTTGGGAGATGATGTTTGAATGATGAGGAAATACTTTGGTATAATGGTTAAAATAGGCATGAAACACCACTTAGTAACCTAGGAGAAAATACTATAAGTGTTGGAGATTTTGTTAGGAATTGGTTAAGTGTTGAAAGGCTTAGGAAAATGAAGGTTTTGCCTTGTCCGAACATCCGTCCGGACATGGACGTTCGGACAGGCTCTGTTGCGAGAAAATTTTCAGAATCCGGCTTGAGTCCGAACTTCCGTCCGAACATGGAAGTTCGGACACACCCGTCTTTTCCTCAGAACTAGCCTCGAACTGTGTCCAAACTTCGGAAGTCCGGACACATGTTCGGACACAACAGATTTTTCTTTCAATTTTGCCTCGACCCATGTCCGAACTTCCGAAGTCTGGACCAATGTTCGGACATGCGTCTGTTTTCAGTTTAGAGTCTCGACTTGCGTCCGAACTTCGGAAGCTCGGACACAAGTTCGGACAGGCCACTGTATGGACCAAAAATGTTGTTTTAAAGTTAGGAAATGTTGTCAAAAAATAGTGATTAACTAGCAATGGTTAAATGAGGTTATTCAAGACATGTTGGATGAGTTATAATGACAAATAAAGGTGAAGAGTTATAACAAAGTGTGAAGAATAAAATAAACTAGTTATGTGAAGTAATAAGTTAACAATGGACTAGTACGTTAATTAACCGACGTTACTAAATGTGTATAGGATTCTTCAACGGTGGAAATCAAACGAAGCAAGGACCAAGGTATGGTTTTCTTGCAGTCTGTTGCCTACCGGTTTACACCGGCTTGTGTGTTGTTTGTTTTTGTGTGTTTATGACCTTGTAAGACTTAAGTCATGTAATGAGTTTACAGTTGTTACAATATTATGTTGTTGAGATGCGACTCATTTCCTTTGTGTGTGTCTAACAAGACTTAATCACTTGATTGTGATCTGTGTATTGTGTTACAATGTTAAGCTACTAACAAGTGCTAATAAGGGAAGTGAGGAGTCCGGTAGTTCCGGCCACGCGTGTGAGTATGGGAGTCGATGTCATTTACCGGTTCGATTCTCTTTGTATGTTGAGGTTGTTTTCCAATTTGGTTTCAATCTTCCCTTTAGCTTATCCAAGGCTATTTTACTGACTCACGTCGGGCCACAGGGGCATACTATGTTTATTCGGCGTGCTTGGGATCACTATATCCGACACACCTTGTGATTAAGTTATCCGTCCAATTTAAAATGGCGGTAACGAGTTATGTAACGAGCTTAGTATGAGTATGGCAACATCCTCTAGGCTCTCCATGTGATCTAACTTTGTTGGTTCGTTTCCTAAAAGGATTCGTTCTTGTGTGTTATGTGTGATGTTATTTGCTATGCGATATTCTTGCTATATGTATATATGTTGTTGTTGTGTAAAATGAATGCCATGTTATCATGACAAATGGTTGCGCGTATCCCGGTAGCCGATGGGCTGCGCGTTAGCCATACCAGCAAAGGGTTGCTGACCCCCTTTGGGGGCTATGTTTATTGCAGGATGAGGATCGAAGAAGCGGAGTGGCTTTAGATCTAGGCTGATGTAATACTTTGGCTAAATTTTGGATATCGGGCCCGGCGATTAGTGCGCCTGTGCTCCCGTGGCTATATATATTTTCAGGTTGTTGACAGTATACAATGGAAGTTTACTGGTTGATTTCAGTGTATTATGGAATTATGGTGTATGTATGGTTGTAAGCTAGATACTCGGTAATATAAATATGTACTTATGGTTTTAGTTTTTATGCTCGGAGTTGATCATCAGACCGATAAACTTGTATTTATTCAGCCTTGTTAACCACGTGGGTGGTTGACGGCGTGTAGCACCAATCGTTTAGTTAATGTTTAGTGTTTATTTCCGCTGCGATTCAGTTATTATTAAGTGCGTAGTAGGGGTGTTACAAAAAGTGGTATCAGAGCGAAGTGTCGCTCTGATGACAAGAATACCGAGCTTAGGTATATACCGAGTTGGAAGCTAGCATAGTTACCAAGTAAACAGTTATGGGTAGGTTAACCACTAACTAAGTGTGGAAATACCTTTAAGTCGGGAAAGCATTACAACCGTTGGACCGATAGTGTGTAAGCATATTGCTAATAAATGTTGGTGTGAATTCAGATGTCAGGTAGACCACGTGGTAGAGGCCGCGGACGCGGGTACTGATGAAACTGGGGACCAGGGAGAGAACCCTACGGCGCAAGTTATGGCCGACGCTGTTGTTGCGGCGCCGTAACCCGATGGTCCCACAATTAGTAGCTACGGTGCAGCAGGGGCAACAGCCGGAGTTCAACACCACCGCCACCGCCAAGAGAGACCAACTGGGTCAAGGCGTTGGCTGATCTGAGACCACCGTCATTCGGAGGGAGAGACCGACCCTGGTAAGCTGGAGGCGTACATCTCTGAGATGGAGACCGCCTACGAGACCTTGAATGTGCCTGAGGAGGTCAAGGTCCGTCTTGCCGCTTACTACTGAAGGGTTCGGCACAGAGTTGGTGGAAGCTAGTGAGGGAGGGCAGAGTTGCTGACACCCGACCTTTCAGTGGAGGGAGTACACGGCTCTGCTGCGAGCCAAGTATTACCCGATACACGTGCAAGAGGCTAAGCTCCTGGAGCTGGACAATCTGAGGCAAGGGGATAAGATGACGGTAGATGAGTACTACTCAGCCTTCATCGGACTTATCCACCTGCTACCGGATCTGGGTTACTCAGACCGAATCCTAGTGAACCGTTTCTACAACGGATTGAGCTACCGCCTACGCTATGGCATGGGGCCTAGTGGATATACTACTTTGCAGGTAATAGAACTACAGGGTGATGTGAATAAGTGTGTACAATGTGTTAATGTGATTGTGAGTTTGTTTGCGGGGCACAACTAACACCCTAAACAATAGGAGTGCTATCATGCCGCTGCTATAGTAGAGATCACCGTCCGTCTGAGGGACGAGGAAAATGCGCTCAAGCGCAAGGCCACGAGCGAGGGTCAAGGCACGCAAGGGTCCGGGGTGGAAAGAAGAAAAAGCCATACCCTCAGCCCAGAAAGGACAGCAACAGGGTGGCAAGGGCCAGGCCCAGACCACCACTGCTGAGGAGCCGTTGCAGCTCACCACCTATGCATATGCGGCTAAGCCCCTGCGCTCTCAGCCATTAAAGGGTAACCAATTAGTTCTGAATAATGAGTTTAAGTGTGTGATATTTTGATGTGAAGTGTGTGCTGAGTGTGTGATATGTTGGCAGCTAGCACGGGCTCTGGACCGGAGCGCCACTATTACTGTAAGTGTGCAACGGAGACCACCCCGGCAAGGACTGCAAGGGAAACGATGTGTGCAGTGCAGATTCTGCAAGAAGATGGGGCATCGTGACTACGAGTGCTTCCAGAACCCGAATGGCAGAAACTATAAGCCTAGGGGACAGTGGAAGGGTAAGGCCGTTGCGATTACCGAAGGCCCGAAGTCGGCTAATCAGCCACCTACCGACCAGAGGTATACTGAAGCCCAGAAAGGGAAGGGATCGGGATCCAACAAGGCCGCCCTGAATGTGGTGGACCGGTCTGAGGCACCAGAACCCTCTTCTAGACCAGGTACCGCCTAAACCGTTAAATGAAATAAGTGATTGTATACCGCATTACATGCATGCGTGTTAGCGAGTCTAAGTGTACTACCATGTGAGTAAAGGATTAAAGTATGATGTGAAAGTCACCTAAGTGAGGTAAATTGAAAACCTAGGAACCTTCAATATTTGCTATCCAATCCCGCCCACACCAAACCCTGAAGAAACCACCATTAGCATCACCGACTTTCCAATGGAGCAATGTCAGGTCATCCAGCCAGGTATGATACTCTTAAATGGATACCTGACACCGGAAGCACAAATCCACATCATCCGACGATGCGACAAACTGGGAGTAGCACCCGGAGGTTTCTACACACCCGAATACCCGAACGGGTCAAAAGATGAAATTAAAAATGATGTGCATGGGTAAGGACTGGAATCCTTACACCAAGACATATCAAGACAAGCGAGCTGAAAATGGAGCAACTGTACCGAGTATACCGAGGAGTTCCTTGCGGGTTGTAACCACACCGTGGGAATTGCTCAGCAAGTTGAATCTGATTCAATACCAAGTGTGAAAGCAGATCTATGTTATGTGAACTTACCAAAAAGGAGGACGTTTAGGTTTACACCAAGATAAGGACGAGTCACCCGAGTCTCTAAGTAAGGGAGTACCCGTGGTGTCTTGGTCCATTGGTGATACCGCAGTGTTTATGTACGGCGAGCAGAAGCGTGGTGACCTCGCAAAGAAGTTGATACTGAAATCAGGAGATGTGTTAATCATGGGTGGCCAGTCAAGGATGTTATACCACGGTATCAAGAAGATCAAACTGAATACCGCACCTTCGACAGTGATCAATACCACACACATGAAACCAGGACGTTTGAATTTGACCTTCAGACAGTTTTAAGCCCGTGAAATATTGTAATGTGTTAAATCAGTGTATGTTGGGGATGTATTATGTGATAGTTATGACCAGCAGTGTAAACCAACTTATGTTGTAAAGAAAATGTTAATGAATAAAGTGGAGTTGTTTTGAAGTTTGTGAACCGTGTGCTATTATCAAATACTTATAAGTTTGCCAATAAATTAGGCTGTGCACTCGGAACGGGAGGTGTACTGGGTGTCTGCAATGAAGCAGAAGCCGGCAAAAGCGGCACAATCCTCACCGGTACCTTCCCAGTCAATGGCGTGGATGCATCGATCTTGTTCGACTCCGGAGCCTCACACACTTACATTTCGCTATCTTTTGCGAAGAGGCTGGGTTAGGCGGTGAAAGAGATGCCTGACTTCTTAGTCACTCTCCCGTCGAAAGAGCGGATCAGGTGTACCCGCTACCACCGAGGTGTTGTTGTACGAATTAGAGATGAGGAGTTTCCAATCGACTTGATAGAGTTCGATGGACTTGGTTTTGATGTGATTATCGGGATGAACTGGTTGGAGCGGTACAAGGGCAGAATCCTGTGTGCCGAGCATCGACTGCTTCTTCGGAGTCCGTCTGGGGTTACTATATCATACCGCCAGAGGCCCAGAGAGCCTTCGACACAGATCATCACCGCCATGGCTATGTATCGTGAATTACGATGAGGGAATGATGTATACCTCTGCTATGTCCAGGACATAGAGAGAGACCCAGAGTTTAGCCCAGATGTGCCGGTAGTGTCGGAGTTTCCTGATGTATTTCCTAAGGAACTGCCGGGCATGCCGCCAGCACGGGAAGTTGAGTTTGAGATTGATTTGGTTCCGGGCACCGGACCAATAGCGAAGGCGCCCTATCGAATGGCTCCAGCAGAGATGACTGAGCTCAAGGAGCAGCTGAGAGACCTACTTGACAAGGGATTTATCCGCCCTAGCGTTTCACCATGGGAGCGCCGGTCCTCTTCGTGAAGAAGAAGGACGGTAGCCTCCGCCTGTGTATTGACTATCGAGAGCTGAATGCAGTTACGGTGAAGAACCGTTATCCTTTACCGCGCATCGACGACTTATTTGATCAGTGTTGAGGAGCATCAGTGTTCTCCAAGATAGATCTACGATCCGGTTATCATCAGATTGCCGTCAAGGACAGTGATATTGAGAAGACAGCGTTCAGAACCAGATATGGACATTATGAGTTTACGGTTATGCCGTTTGGTTTATCCAATGCACCAGCTAAGTTCATGGACTTAATGAATCGCTTGTTCCAAGATCAGTTGGACAAGTCAGTGGTAGTCTTCATCGATGACATACTTGTGTATTGAAATCGAGAGGTGAGCATGAAAGCCACCTGAGAGAAGTGTGTTACAGACGTTGAGAAAGAATCAGTTGTATGCGAAATTTTCTAAGTGTGAATTTTGGTTGAACCAAGTTTCCTTTCTTGGCCATGTGATTTCTGAGGCCGGGATCGCTGTTGATCCGGCAAAGATAGATGCAGTACGCACCTGGCCTAGGCCGAAGACAGTTACCGACATCCGGAGCTTCCTCGGTCTGGCAGGATATTATAGGAGATTTGTAAAGAACTTCTCCAGTGTCTCGAAGCCGATGACTTCCTTGATGAAAAAGGATGCTCCATTCGAGTGGACAGCTGACTGCGAGATTTCTTTTCAGAGGCTTAAAGATGCTCTGACATCTGCACCAGTCCTGACTATACCAGACGGTCCAGATGGTTTTGAGGTCTATTGTGATGCATCAGGTAAGGGTATGGGTTGTGTGTTGATGCAACACGGGAAGGTCGTAGCATACGCCTCCCGACAGCTGAAGAAACACGAAGAGAACTACCCTACCCACGATTTAGAACTGGGTGCCATTGTCTTCGCATTGAAGATATGGCGACATCATTTGTATGGGGTAAGTGTGACAATATATTCCGACCACAAGAGTTTAAAGTACTTGTTCACTCAGAAGGAGTTGAACATGAGACAAAGAAGGTGGGTTGAGTTTTTAAACGATTATGACATTAACTTACAATACAAAGAAGGAAAAGCAAATGTGGTAGCTGACGCACTGAGTCACCGAGCACACTCTCTCCATTCGCTGGTCTCTCATACTAGCTTGGTTGAAGAGGTGCGGAGTGCTCAGATGACGGATCAGTATATGTTGGAGATTAGACAGAAACTTATTGATGGAACATTTGAGGGTCAGAAGTACGACTTCAGACTCCATGACGATGACTTGATTAGGCTTAATGGCCGACTGTGTATTCCGAGGAGTAGCGCTGAACTGAAAGAGCGCATACTGAGTGAATCCCATTGTTCTACGACATCGATTCACCCCGGAGCTTCAAAGATGTATAAGGGTATGAAACGTTATTTTTGGTGGGCTGGAATGAAAAAGGATGTAAATGATTATGTGTTAAGGTGTCTCACTTGTAGAAGGTCAAGTTTGAGCACCGACAGCCTGGTGGTATGGTGCAGCCAATGCCAGTGCCTGAGTGGAAGTTCCATGACATTTCTATGGACTTTGTAGTAGGGCTTCCGCCTACAAGGGGAGGTCTGAATATGATTTGGGTTGTTGTTGACCGACTGACCAAGGTGGCCCGATTCATTCCGATGAAGGACACCTGGAAAGTGGCAAGACTTGCAGAGCTCTTCGACAGAGAAATTGTAAGACATCATGGGGTACCAAAAACGATTGTATCTGACAGAGATACAAGATTCTTATCGAGGTATTGGAGATCCACACGAGAAGCACTGGGTACCGAACTGAAATTGAGTACGGCGTTTCACCCACAGACAGATGGTCAGAGTGAGCGCACTATCCAGACACTTGAGGATATGTTACGTGCATGTGCACTTGACTTTCAGACCAGCTGGATTGATAAGTTACATCTGATTGAGTTTAGCTATAACAACAGTTATCATGCTTCGATCAAGATGTCTCCCTTCCAGGCTTGTACGGTAGACCATGCCGCACGCCATTATGCTGGGATGAGTCGAGTGAGACGGTCATAATAGGACCAGAGTATCTGGAACAAGTTCAGGCAGAAGTTCGCCAGATCCGGGCTAACATGAAAGCAACTCAGGATAGACAGAAGTCGTACGCAGATGTACGCAGACGTGACTTGGAGTTCGCCGTGGGCGATCAGGTATTTCTTAGAGTGTCCCCCATGAAGGGAGTGTTTCGTTTTGGCCAGAAAGGCAAGTTGAGCCCAAAATATGTGGGGCCTTATGTTGTGACGGAGCGGATAGGACCGGTAGCTTACCGACTTGATTTACCTGCTGAGCTGGGCAAGGTACATGATGTATTTCATGTGTCCCAGTTGAAGAAATATATGTCTCATCCATCTCATGTACTTCAGCCTGAGAGGCTAACCTTAGAGCCGACCTTGCGATCAGTGGAGACTCCCGTACGGATTCTGGATACTAAGACTCGAGACACTCGCCATAAGTCTGTGAGACTGGTGAAGGTCCTCTGGTCTAACCAGGACGTCAAGGAGGCCACTTGGGAGCTGGAAGATAGGATGAAGGCGAAGTACCCGTCGTTGTTCACTTCTTAGTGTTTATACGTATAGGGTACGGGGCGTACCCCTATTTTAAGGGGGTAGAGCCGTTTCGTTATATGTGTATGGCATGTATTTGAATACATTGTCCATGTTGTTGTTTATGTCATGTTGTTATATTGTTATGTTACAGACCGTTGTGTCTGAATGACGTTATGTTTGGACCTTGAGTCCCATGTTATTGAAGTATGTTGTTGATGTCGATATGGAAGTATTGTTTTGTAAGTGATCCCCATGTTTTAATGTTTAAGATATGTGGGAAGTGTGAACTTTGGGGACAAAGTTCTTTTAAGGGGGGTAGATTGAAATACCCCAAACCTTAATAAGTTGTTTAAATATTAAATTATGATATATTAAGACTAAAAAGAGTCTTAGAAATGTTAGTAAACAATTTAAAAGATAGTAAATACAATAAAATGAACCTATTAAATCAATTACCAAAGAAAACCAAGCTTGAAAACAAGTTAAAACACAAATGTGCTTTAAGGAGTCTTAAAGCACATTTTTGAGAAACTGTCTTGTAAATGAGTTTTGAATGGCTAAATGTCTATCAATACTCTTTAATTAATATGTGTACTACTTAGTATCACATTTGGAAGTTTAAATCAATGAGAAATCAAAGATTTCACTTCTGTGTGCTTTGTTTTAGTGAATAGTAACTAAAATAAGCTAGTTTGTAACATATGTCAACATATGTAATTTAATTGATCAATAAAGACTGGGTAACCCCTTATAACATATGGGGGCCGGTTTTTTAAGAGGTGAGTCACCACCCTTATCAATTAACAAGCAAACAAATAAATGAGTAATTAAGAAAGCACTATTTGCTTTATGTAACAAATATCTTCCAAAGCAATTACAATCAGTGAATCCTCTTCATTCCTTCATTTCCTCATTCTCACGTATCCCATCTCCTTCCTTGCTCTCTTTCACGGTTGAACCAGACCACCACCAACACCATCTTCAAATCCTTGTAACTCCTAGCTCACTTGGCCAAATCAAAAACTAAGACCACCAATCTCTTAGTCTCATCAAGCTCTTCAACTTGGTCCTTTCAAATCTTCAAGAGCTCCATTTTGGTGCCAAGAGGAATCTCCATGGAAGGAGCTTGAGCTCATTTTCACATATTATTGTTCTCCTTTGCTTCAAGGTAAGGAAACTCAAAGAAAAATGATGTTTCCTCCATGTTTTGTGTTGTCCGAAAATTGCCTTAAATGGTGTCCTTATGTTGCCTTGTTCTAGCTTCATTCCAACCATTCAAGGACTGGGTGGAGTCCTCTCTTGACAAATATCCAAACTCTCTTCAAGATCTAAGGTAAAACGATTACCTAAGTGTTCTAAGACGATATGTGAGGAAAGGAGGTAATTATGCTAACCTAAAATAGCTTATAATTCCTTTGGAAACGAACTTATGTTGTTTATTGAAACTACTTAAAGAGCCAATGGTAAATGACTTAGAAAAATGTTCTCAAAGAGACTAGTAAAGGACATATGTATTGTTGTGTGTATTTGCAGGTCAAAGGCAAATATATTGTGGGAAATTCAGTGTTTAAGATTTATGCATTTTAAGAGCCTAAGTGCTATGCAATTTAAATTGTGCACTATGTTGTAATGTGGTGTATATTTGGTGAAGTTTTGTGTATAAGAGTGTTCTTGATGGATCTTAGTGTTCTAGTATGTTTAATGGTGAAAACAATGTGTTATGGCTTAGTGAAATTCTAGGAGAATCCATGTCGAAAATTGGGTAAGTGTAAGAAGTTATAAGTGTTTAAATGAGTTTGGTGAACTAGGAAAGTCTTGGAAATGACTTATGCATTATCTTGGGAATTTTAGAAATCAATGGGTGTTTTGGGATACACCAAAGTCATCTTAGAGTTGTTCTAGGATTTATACAAACTTTGGTAAAACAAGGAGAAGGTATAAACTTGTAAAAGGGTATTACAAGAATGACATAAGGAATTTAGGTTGAAAGAAAGATGCTTGGGAGATGATGTTTGAATGATGAGGAAATACTTTGGTATAATGGTTAAAATAGGCATGAAACACCACTTAGTAACCTAGGAGAAAATACTATAAGTGTTGGAGATTTTGTTAGGAATTGGTTAAGTGTTGAAAGGCTTAGGAAAATGAAGGTTTTGCCTTGTCCGAACATCCGTCCGGACATGGACGTTCGGACAGGCTCTGTTGCGAGAAAATTTTCAGAATCTCGGCTTGACGTCCGTCCGAACATGGAAGTTCGGACACACCCGTCTTTTCCTCAGAACTAGCCTCGAACTGTGTCCGAACTTCGGAAGTCCGGACACATGTTCGGACACAACAGGTTTTCTTTTCTATTTTGCCTCGACCCATGTCCGAACTTCCGAAGTCCGGACCAATGTTCGGACATGCGTCTGTTTTCAGTTTAGGGTCTCGACTTGCGTCCGAACTTCGGAAGCTCGGACACAAGTTCGGACAGGCCACTGTATGGACCAAAAATGTTGTTTTAAAGTTAGGAAATGTTGTAAAAATAGTGATTAACTAGCAATGGTTAAATGAGGTTATTCAAGACATGTTGGATGAGTTATAATGACAAATAAAGGTGAAGAGTTATAACAAAGTGTGAAGAATAAAATAAACTAGTTATGTGAAGTAATAAGTTAACAATGGACTAGTACGTTAATTAACCGACGTTACTAAATGTGTATAGGATTCTTCAACGGTGGAAATCAAACGAAGCAAGGACCAAGGTATGGTTTTCTTGCAGTCTGTTGCCTACCGGTTTACACCGGCTTGTGTGTTGTTTGTTTTTGTGTGTTTATGACCTTGTAAGACTTAAGTCATGTAATGAGTTTACAGTTGTTATATATTATGTTGTTGAGATGCGACTCATTTCCTTTGTGTGTCTAACAAGACTTAATCACTTGATTGTGATCTGTGTATTGTGTTACAATGTTAAGCTACTAACAAGTGCTAACGGGGAAGTGAGGAGTCCGGTAGTTCCGGCCCACGCTGTGAGTATGGGAGTCGATGTCATTTACCGGTTCGATTCTCTTTGTATGTTGAGGTTGTTTTCCAATTTGGTTTCAATCTTCCCTTTAGCTTATCCAAGGCTATTTTACTGACTCACGTCGGGCCACAGGGGCATACTATGTTTATTCGGCGTGCTTGGGATCACTATATCCGACACACCTTGTGATTAAGTTATCCGTCCAATTTAAAATGGCGGTAACGAGTTATGTAACGAGCTTAGTATGAGTATGGCAACATCCTCTAGGCTCTCCATGTGATCTAACTTTGTTGGTTCGTTTCCTAAAAGGATTCGTTCTTGTGTGTTATGTGATGTTTTTGCTATGCGATATTCTTGCTATGCTAATGTATATGTTGTTGTTGTGTAAAATGAATGCCATGTTATCATGACAAATGGTTGCGCGTATCCCGGTAGCCGATGGGCTGCGCGTTAGCCATACCAGCAAAGGGTTGCTGACCCCCTTTGGGGGCTATGTTTATTGCAGGATGAGGATCGAAGAAGCGGAGTGGCTTTAGATCTAGGATGTAATACTTTGGCTAAATTTTGGATATCGGGCCCGGGATGCGCCTGTGCTCCCGTGGCAATATATATTTCAGTTGTTGACAGTATACAATGGAAGTTTACGGTGACAGTGTATAATTATGGGTTGTAAGCTAGATACTCGGTAATATAAATATGTACTTATGGTTTTAGTTTTTATGCTCGGGAGTTTGATCATCAGACCGATACAACTTGTATTTATTCAGCCTTGTTAACCACGTGGGTGGTTGACGGCGTTGTAGCACCAATCGTTTAGTTAATGTTTAGTTGTTTAATTTCCGCTGCGATTCCAGTTATTATTTAGTGCACAGTAGGGGTGTTACAATTCCCGAGAGTTTCCCCGTGGGATATTTAAGCCCGACCAAACTTGCCAAGTTCGGTCCCAAGTTCGGTCGATTCCAGAGACTCAATTCGTACACAAAATACAAGCCCGACCGAACTTGTAAGTCCGGTCCCCAAGTTCGGTCGATTCCAGAAACTCTTTCCGGTAGTGTAAACTGAGCTCGACCGACCTTGCAGGTTCGGTCCCTAAGGTCGGTCGGCTCTAGGACCATGTTTCTAAATTCCCATTTGACTCCAAACTTCTCCACATGTTCCCCCATGTGTCCTAATACCATTTAGGCACTTAAACTCACCTTAGAACTCCCACCAAACTCTCTAAACAATTTCCAATGATCTACTTAAACATTCACTCAAACCTTTTAAAACTCCTAACACTTAGCACTTACTTCCTTACATTCCCAACTTGTAACCTTACCAAAACTTCAACCAACCCTAGTGCTCCCTCCTTAACAGTTTGACCACTTCATAAACATCGTTTTTCCATCTTTAACCTATCCATCTTTCCTTTGCTAAACCTTCAAAGGTTATCTTGCATTTCCATGCAAATTCTCTTCTTTCATTGTTGCCCAACACTCCTAAACTCTTGAGCTTACTTATACATTCTTTCCCATTACCTTAACACCTTGACATGTCTTCATTTACCTTCACCATGCAACACCTTTCTCCCACACCTTCCTCTTCCATCACCTAAATCCACCCATTACCATCTAAACTAAACCTCATTAGTCCACTACTAGCTTCATCACACTTACACAAGCTTCTCAAAACTCTCGTTGTTATACTCCCTAGTTCATACCTAAGTCTCAAAGCATTGTACACCTTCTCCTCCAAATTTGCACAAGTCTTACCACTCCTTATACCAAGACTTTGGTGTGTTCAATACACCCATCTAAACTCCAATTTCCTCATAGACCATTCTAGGTCATTCTCATTCTCAAGAACTTCTTAGTTAACTCATTTCCACTCAAATTCCTTTTCATGCTCCCTAGTAAACCCTAGGGCATATTAACTCACCACTACCACTTAAACACTTTGTTTTCTACTCAAATTTCGCCATAGCTTCTCTAGCATCTTATCATGCCCAAATGCATTGTTTTCCTCATTCATCCATCTCACACACATCAAGTTCTTTCCCATCATATCTTCTCACCCAAACCAACTCAATCACATCAAACTCAATATATTGCAATAACCTTAAATTGCATAGCACTAAGGCTCTTAAATGACATGGCTCTTAGGCCCTTAAATGACTTAAACTTAAACACTGAATTTCCCACATATAAAAGCTTTCAACCTACAAATACACACAACAATGCTCCCAAGCAATATAAGTGTTCTCTTAATTCACCTTAAACTTATCTTACTAACTTATTTCCTTTGGCTCCTTAGTCACAAGTTCACAAGCTTGTTTAAATTCTTTTTCCTAGGTTATATAACCCATTACACAATGTAAGCTCTAAGCCACATTAGTACTTATTCAAATACCATCCCTTAAACCTTAAACCACCATTAGGTAAGTAATTTACCTTGTTTTCTCAAGCTTATCTTATCTTCCTCCTTAGACCTTCTTCTTGAATGAATATCGGCCACCACTTAAACTTCCTTTGCCAATGTTCTAACCAATATTCAATGACTCACATGAGTACTAAACAATACACTAACCTCAAGGAATGAAAACCTAGGTTAGAAATGTGTTCCAAGACATAAAAGCGGATGATTACCTTTGAAGTCTCAAGGTAAACTTGGGCATTGAATGAAATAGGCCTCCACTAGTCCTTGGTGAATAAAACAAGCTAGAACAAGGCATAAAAACAAAGCCCCATGAGTAGTAAATTTTCGGCCATGTAGAAGAAGTGGTGGAAAACATGGTTTTTCTTACATTTTCCTTACCTTGAATGAATGGAGAACCAAATGGGCTCTTCAAACTTGATTTTCCTCCATCAATGGAGTTTTATCTTGGCACCAAAATGGAGCTTTGAAGTATTTGAAAAGATAGAAAGGAGGGCCTTGACTTAACTAAGACAAATATGCAATTTGTTTTGGATTTGGAGCTTGGAGTTGCACTTGGCAAGTGAATGAAGGTGAGGAGCCAGAATGGAGCTCTCTCTCGGTTTGGAGCAGGAGAGGGAAGGAGAAATTGTGGAAGTAAGGAGGAATGAAGAGAGAGAGGAAGAAAGGTAACTTATGTGAAGATATTTGTTATAAAAAGGTGAATAGTCTTTGCTTTTACTTTCCTTCCCTTTTTCCTTCTTAATTTGATGAAGTCTTTAATGACTCACCTTAGAAACCGGCCCCCATCTTAAATAAGGCTAGTCATGGTCTTTGTTGACCAACTAATTAACTTATATTGATTAAAACTTAAACTAGTCACTATTTGGCACTATTCACTAATTAGTGCACATATTTCTGAAATTTTTGATTTCCCATTGATTTAGGCTTCCTAATGTGATACTAATTAGTACTCATGTTGATTAAAGAGTAATGATGGACATTTAGCCACTCAAAACTCAATTCTAAGACAATTCCTCAAAAATGTGCTTTAAGACTTCTTAAAGCACATTTTGTGTTTTAACTTGTTTTCAAGCTTGGTTTTCTTTGGTAATTGGTTTAAAATGACCATTAGAATATTACTAAGGTCTTATCATGATATTTGGGTACTCACCCAAGTCTCTCCAAGCTTAGAGCACATTTTTGCCCTAATTGCCCTTAAGGCATTTTATTGCGTTTTCCTTGGTTTAAATTGTCTACCAATCTTTCTAAGGCATATTTTAGCGTTACTACATCATAATTTGATGTTTACTTAGCATACTTAGGTTTGGGGTATTTCACCTACTTGGGACCAGCAACCTATGATACAACCTCTAGCGATTGAAAAATCCCAGAAAGCACATCTTCTGGGCTCCAAGATTTCAAGACTGTTCTTGGATTTGGCTGATAATATTAGCTTTAGTCTGGGCTGGATTCGGAACTTGACATCCTAATTGTCTTAGTAACTTGATGTATTCATCTGCTTCCGCATCTGGATTGATAATTCTACCTTTTTCATCCCTTGCTGGAATATTTTCCTTTGACTGAGTAGGTGATGGGGTATTGTGGAATAAATCAATAAATAGGTCTATCCCTTCTTCTTCCACAAACCCAGAAGCCATCTCCCTATTTTTCTTCTTTGGCGGCTTCGTCTTTAATTCCTCTAGCTTTTGAGCATTGGGATTTGGTCCATGTCGCACATCATTAATTGTTTCTGACGTTATCCCAATAAAACTCAAAGGGGAGGGAGAGATTTTACTGCTCCTCTGCAGCTTGGAATTTGGGTCGTTTTCCGAATCCTCAAAAAGCTTTTCCGTTTCATAAAAGTGGCTCTCGGGTAATAGCACTTGTTGCATCTAGATTGATAATTCTACCTTTTTCATCCCTTGCTGGAATATTTTCCTTTGACTGAGTAGGTAATGGGGTATTGTGGAATAAATCAATAAATAGGTCTATCCCATTTTCTTCCACAAACCCGGAAGCCGTCTCCCAATTTTTCTTCTTTGGCGGCTTCATCTTTAATTCCTCTGGCTTTTGAGCATTGGGATTTGGTCCATGTCGCACATCATTAATTGTTTCTGACGTTATCCCAGTAAAACTCAAAGGGGAGGGAGAGATTTTACTGCTCCTCTGCAGCTTGGAATTTGGGCTGTTTTCCGAATCCTCAAAAAGCTTTTCCGTTTCGTAAAAGTGGCTCTCGGGTAATAGCACCTGTTGTTTACCATCATCTGGTTGATTTACCAATTGTGTCCCCCTGCTAGGAGAATTTAATTGCCCACCTGAGTCCAGCTTGTTGCCCGGTGTACTGATCATATCAAATAAATTCTCTTTATCACCATCTCCTTTCTCTTCTACTTGTCTTGGCCCTACCACTGGGCTACTACTATCTTAAAAAAAAGCGCCCAACTTTTGTAATAAGTTTTCATGCGACCATACCAGCACTAATGCACCAGATCCTATCACAATCAGATAATTATCACGCTTTGTTAAAGCGCTCAGAACCTAACAAATTATTATAATGATTCTATGAGTAATCTTAAAAGGATTTTTAACTTTAATTTTCTATATTTCTCCTATTTCTTGATGTTTACATATATAGCCGCTGGACAAAAAATGATAAAAAGTAAAATGATAAAGGTGAAATATAAGATTAAAGATGAAAGATATATACTCTGAGAAGGAGACTTCCAGAAAGGATGAAGCCATTTCAGATGTGCACTAGGAAGATGTAGAGGATCGAAGTTTCTATGTCATCTGCCCCTAGCCCAAGTTATTTTATTCCCACTTTATATGTTCTTATGTTGACACATGTATATAGACCGTTACTAGCCGTCTCTAGTGTGAGAGTTTAGTCCATTAAGAGTTAGTGATATAAATAGTTCTATTACCAATCTAGTTCCACTTAACTTTCTTTCTCACAAAGTAATATCAGAAGTCTAGTATTCTTTTAGATTGTGCAAGAACACCATAAATTTTCATGGTATCAGAGTAAAGATCTATGAGGATCTCACTTTTTCTTTTCTCTCATCACCTGCTCTTGATCTTCCTTCTAGAATCGATGGTAAGTGCAACTCCAGAACCTTAAACCAATGACAAACAGAAAGGTATGGCCGGTTTGAGGGGGGAAATGATGGAAACTTACTGTACCAGGGGATCCAATGTTTCTCAGCAATTTGGACCACTCAGTGTGCTCGCCAACAAATATGAGGGTGAAGGTTTCTTATGCTTGAGAAGTCATATGTACATAGTGCTGGGATCGAAAAATAAGCTAGGGCTTATCGATGGCTCCATCAAGCAACCCACTGATTTTCTAATCAAGGCTCAGGCGTGGAAATGTTGTGACCCTATGGTCATCGCTTGGATTTTGTGGCGCTAGATAAAAGGATTGTTGATAGCGTAATATTTGGGAACTTTACGGCTCAAATCTGGAAAGAATTGCGCTCAAGATTTGACCAGAGCGACGCCACCAAGATTTATGACCTTGGAACAACAAGTGAGTGCCACTGTTCAAGGAAACGACTATAACACCCCAAAAACTAGCTGGTATTTATTAAGGTTGAAGTTAAATTAACGTCAATTTATTTTCCTATCATCTACTTAGCAGCGGAAGTCAAAACCTAAAGGGGTGTTACCGCCACACTCACCAACCTAGTGAGTGCTAAGGTTAAATAAAAAAACTTCAACCTTAACTGGAAAATAAATGTAGATAAAAGTAATAACATCTCAAACTTAATTCAAACCTTCAACGCAAAGCTATAACCATCTAAATAATTTAAATGAATTGAAGTGGAATCTATATCAATTCTCAAACCCAACTCTCACGCTTTTACATCCAGGTCAACTTCATTACCTACGGTTACAAAACATAACAACACACAAGAAAGGACTGCACAAATTAGAGAAACTGAGTAAACCATGCAACACCTTGTCAAATACATTTTGAAAACCCATTGAGTATAGACATCAATAGCCACATAACTAATCAAACAATAACATCACAACAATCTCAATCACCAGTTAACAATATCACAACCAATTCTGGAATGACAAGAGTCACCAAAGTTCCACAAGTCACAAATTCCAATAATTGGTACCATAATAGAGTTGGGTCCAATCCAGTTCACTCTCACTCTAAGTCCTTAAGTGTGCACACCCCCAATAGTTTTTCTAACTAATGGAGTAGATCATAGAACTTAGCTGCGGTTTGAGATTCAATAGCGCCAATAGATATAAATTAGCCAGAGGCCTTTTCCAATTCCAAAAGTCAATTTCCCATCAATTCCAGAATAAAATAGCCATACATGTAATATCAAATTTCTCAAACCATTCCAAACATTCCATACAATCAATATCGTATAAGCATAATTTTACAATCACAACCAATATGACCAATTTCAAAATACAACACACAATCACAAAGTAAAAAGGTGATGAAATACCCAAACCTTAATGTGTTGTTTAAATGTTAAAATATAGTATATTAAGGCTAAAAAGTGCCTTAGGAACATTAGTGAACAATTTAAACCATAGTAAAAACAATAAAGTACCATTAAGACAGTTTGAGCAAAAACATGCTCTAAGTTTGGAATGAACTTAGTTAGGATCCAAAGAGCCTACCAAGGCTTAATGACATGCAATTATGATTTGATAAGACTAATTAAGTCCTTAAGAAATGTTGGTAGAAATTTAAACCAAACAAAACACAAGAAAACACCATAAAGTCAATTTAAGCAAATACTTGCTCTAGACTTGGTGTAACCTTGTATAAGACCTAAAGGTCATTCCTAGACCTTATTAACATGCTAATGAACATGTTAAATCAATTACTAAAGAAAACCAAGCTTGAAAACAAGTTAAAACACAAAATGTGCTTTAAGGAGCCTTAAAGCACATTTTTGAAAAAATTGTCTTAGAAATAGGTTTTGAGTGGCTAAATGCCCATCATTACTCTTTAATCAACATGTGTACTACTTAGTATCACATTAGGAAGCCTAAATCAATGGGAAATAAAAAATTTCACAAATATCTGCACTAATTAGTGAATAGTGCTCAAATAGTGCTAGTTTTGACTTAAGTCAACTTTAATTAGTTAAATGGTTGTAACGCCCCTATTTAACATATTCATAGCGGAAATAAAATACTAAAGGCGTACAGACCATCGGGTTCCAAACACCCGGCACCAAACCTCACCAATTACAACTAAAAGATTACAATTGTCACGGCCTGAACCTCGAGAAAACTTAACAAAAATAAAACAGAAATAAAACACATAAACTCTCCACAACACCTAATCCCATCCCAATCACTCGTTCTCTTCGTGGCCACCTGTAAAGTAACTCGTACCTGCAAGATAAAACCAAGCCGCCCACCCCGGGAGGGGTGAGTCAGTTCCCTGGAATGGAACTGGTACAATCCTCCAAAAACAAACTTATAATACAACTCTTAAATAAATAATAGCTTGAAAGCAATCACTTAAACCACACAGAGGAGCAAGGCATTCCACAAATCACCAAATCAAGATAACAAGTTAAGAATAAAGATGAATAACAGAAAGGTAAAGTTAGTGAAACAAAACCACACCATGTGTTAGTGAACATCCAATGCCTTAGTTAAACCCAATTCCCGTTAGGAGTAGAAAGACTCGGATAGTCACAAAGGACTAGGAATGATAAGATAGATCCAAGAACCAATAACTCAAGAGTGGAATAATTCATGTAACACCCCAACTAAGGACAACACACTTATCAACAAACTGCAGCGGAAAACATACTTCATCACATTACTTAACTCGTTGGTGTTACACGCCGTTAACCACCCACGTGGCTAACAAGGCTATTACATATACATTGTATCGGTCTGATGGACTAGATTCCCGAGCGACTACACATTACTATCCCTTTTCACTAACGACAACAACATACATATACCTTCCAACTGTACCGAGTATTTACAAACTATTGCCGATAACAATTTTGGTCTTACTACACCTACTGTACATATACAACTTAAATGGCTACCCATGTACAAATGACTACCCCGTCCTACTCTCGAACGGCTTCCAGCTCCTTGTACCTGAAATAGGAAAGAGAAGAAAGGGTGGCCCCCAAGGGGCTCAGCACCTTTGCTGGTATGGTAATCCCGCAGCCCGCATGCTACCGGGCCACGCACAACTATTTGTCGTCTTAGCATGCGGTTGATTACATTTGAATCATGCATGTACTCCAATAACACAAATCACATTACAATCCATAACAGAGGTCACAACAAAAACAAACAACACATCTACACCTAATAAATCACTCTTTGTGTTCTTTGACCCTAGAGTGTTTCTCCCTTAATGGAGCTATTTCCTTACTAGACGACACTTACCCACTAGTCGGGTTTCCATAAACGTCTCTTTTATAAACTGGGATTCATATCCATGATCCACATATTTCACATTTAAACAACATATAACATCACATCGCAAATAACATTGCAGTACATCAATAACACATAACATAACGGGTACGGATCTCTTTAGGAACCGCCCCCAAACATTGTTAGTTCACTGGGAGAGCCTAGAGGATGCAGTCAAACTCATGCTAAGCTCATTTACATAACTCGTTACCGTCCTGTTAGACGAACGGATAACTTAACATAAAGATGGATCGGATATAGTGATCCGAACACAACATACATAATCCCCAACAGACGTGAGTCAAGAGCCTTGGTTAAGCTCAGGGGTGATCGAAGACCAATGAAGGAAGACAACCAATAGAGAGGAAGCTGAAGAAACTGTATACAACAACTCCCAAACAATGCGTGACCGGAACTACCGGATTCCTCACCCCCCATAATATATAAATATTCATAGATAAAGACTCCGATGTGGAGCCTATCACATCAGCACACAATACGGTATTATAACTGAGTTAACCACACAAAGGAGGGTCGTACATTTACAGCAAAATCACACACAACATCACACAACTAACTCACACATAGCCGTGGTTAGAACGTTCCTTAGGTCGGAAACATTATTACCGGATACCGTTCTCTTACGTTTACCTAATAATGGTTAACTAGCCTTTCATGTGCATTCGAGGTTACCGGTATCGGTACGCAACACACATCAACGATAAAGATTGTAAACTCGTTTCATGATTTATCTTATAACGTGGCAAACATACAGAAAAACACATTGGCATACAAGCCGGTGTAATCCAGTAGGACACAGGTTGCAAGAAAACCATACCTGTCACCGGGGTCCACTCTATCATGTCCACTTATGTTCCTCGAACAATTCTCGAACAACTGGTAACATTAAAGTTGCTTTCATTATCATTGGGGGTAACATGTTTGTGTAACGTTGAACGACCATGGTTAACACCGTTAACTAGTTAAATAACTTCACATTTTTAACTTGTTTTACTCTCATATTTTACTATAACTTTTCACCCACTTAATTGTCCTTATAACTCACCTAACATGTCCTTAACAACTTTATAACATCATTACTTATCAATCCCCATCATTTAACATCATTATTTAACCCTAAACTCAACTTTTAAAGTGGTCCGGGACTTGGTCCCCAACTAAGGTCCCGGACCTTGTCTTTGTAAAATCATCGGGCTGTTTTCATGGGGTGGTCCGGGACTTCATACAAGTCCTAGGTCCCGGACCAATACAAGCAAAAACTCTCAGGGGTAAATCAGGGGGTGGTCCGGGACTTCCTACAAGACCTAAGTCCCGGACCAAGGTAGTGTAAGAACTCTCGGCCCCTTTTTAATGCATGGTCCGGGACATTAATCCAAGACCGAAGTCCCGGACCACTGCTACAGATTTTGCATTTTGACATTTTCTAAGTCTTGTTGCAATGGTTCTCCACATCCATTAAATGTATAAACTTCCCAAATGATCTTAGGTATATTCTAAATCCAAAATATCATCTTACACTCACCTAGTTCCTTGTCCAACTTGTTACTCAATTTCTTACAAAATTTACCAACACTTATAACATTTCTTACTAGGTTTCTAAATGGTGTTTCCCACCTATGACAACAACTATCCCTAAATGTTTTCGCAGCAAGACTTTGAAGTATCCCAAACACTCATTTGCATTCTAAATCCTCCAAGACAATGCCTAAACCCTTATTGCATCCTAGTACACTTTAAGACATGTTTTCCTCTCTAGTAAAATACTTGTTCATTTCTAACACTTCCTAGTTCACCAAAACTCATTTAAAACACTTAGAACTTCTTATACATTTTCCAAATTTTACCATGGGTTCTCCTAGCACATCAACACTCCAAAACACATAGTTTTCACCATTAAACATTCAAGAACACCTAAATCCATCAAGAACTTTCTCACACACAAAACTTCACCAAACTTACACTACATCACAACATAGTGCATAATTTAAATTGCTTGGCACTTAGGCCCTTAAATAACATGGCTCTTAGGCCCTTAAATAACATAAACCTTAAACACTGAATTTCCCACATATATATTGCCTTTGACCTGCAAATACACTCAACATCACATATGCCTTTAATAATCTCTTTGAGAGCTTTTACTAACTCATTCACCATTGGCTCTTTAGGTATTTCATTAAGCACATCAAGCTCATTTTTTTCCTAAGGCATTTAAACCACAATGAGATAGTTTATTTACCTCCTTTACTCAAGATTTTTACTTGAACACTCTTGTCCTTTCTTGATTAGAAATCGGCAAGGGAACTTGGTTACTTGTCAATGTTCTAGTCAATACACAAATAAAACAATGAGCATTCAAGCTTCATGCTTCAACTCATCATAAACCCTAAGTTATATATATATATATTGTCTTAACACATTAGGATAGTTGTTTTACCTTGGAATAAAAAGAGAGCTTGAATAAGCATCAAGAGAGGACTCATCCTTGCCCTTTGAAGATTGAAATGGAGCTATGGAAGAACAAGAGAAGACACCATTAATGGTGAATTTTCGGACATATACAAAAACAAGGGGAAATGTTGTTTTTCTTTGGTTTTCCTTACCTTGAAGCAAAGGAGAATGACAAGGCATGAAAATATGAGCTCAAGCTCCTTCAATGGTGAATCTCCATGGCACCGAAATGAGGCTTTTGAAGATTTGAAAAGATAAAAGTGTAGAGCTTGCTCCAACTAGAAGAATGGTGGTCTTGAAATTGAATTTGGACCATGGAGTCATGAGTTACAAGCATTCAAAGATGGAGATGGCATGGTTTGCTGTAGAAAACCGAGAATGAAGAAGAGAGGGAGGTTGGAGATGGTGGAAGTGAGTGGGAAAGAAGAAGAAATGAATTAGGTTTTGCTTTTACAAGATATTTATGTTATAAAGTAACTTTCTTCCTTTTACTTACTTTCCTTCCTTTCCTTAATTGATTTTTTTTACATGTTGGTGACTCACCATAATAAAAACCGGCCCCCATCATCTACTTAGGGGTATAATAGTCTTTGTTGACCAATTAACTTACTTATATTGACTTATGTTATAAACTAGCTTATTTTAGTCACTATTCACAAAACAAGGCACATAGTTGTGAAATTTTTGATTTCCCATTGATTTAGACTTCCTAATGTGATACTAAATAGTACAAATGTTAATTAAAGAGTAATGATGGACATTTAGCCACTCAAAACCCATTTACAAGACAATTTTTCAAAAATGTGCTTTAAGACTCCTTAAAGCTCATTTTGTGTTTTAACTTGTTTTCAAGCTTGTTTTTCTTTGGTAACTGGTTTAATATGTTCATTAACATATAAATAAGGTCTTGGTAGGCTCTTAGAGTCTAAACCAAGGTTATCCCAAGCTTAGAGCACATTTTTGCTCTTATCGGCTTTAAGGTATTTTCTTGTGTTTTGTTTGGTTTAACTGTCTACCAAAGTTTCATAAGGACTTAATTAGCCTTGTTAAATCATAATTGAATGTTTTTTAGTCTTGGTAGGCTCTTTATGTACCAACCAAGTTCACTCCTAGCTTAGAGCATGTTTTTGCTCAAACTGTGTTTTAGTGCTTTATCGTTTTTACTATGGTTTAAATTGTACACTAATGTATCTAAGGCACTTTTTAGCCTTAATATACCATGGTTTAACATTTAAACAACATATCAAGGTTTGGGGTATTTCAATCTACCCCCCTTAAAAGAACTTCATCCTCGAAGTTCACACTTCCCACACATCATCTGGATTAGAATACAGGAATCACTTGCAGATAAACTTCCATAACCAAACATACTTTACATCACACCCTCGGACTTAATGGTCCGGGTAACATATTCACATCCATACATAACATAACATAACATAACATAACATACTTACATGATAACCTCGGACTTAGTGGTCCGGGTACCTTAATCGACATTATACTTACATAACAACCCTTAGACTCTCAGGTCTGGGTAACATAACAACATTTAGACACATAGGTCTAGGTAACACAACAAATTTCGGAACTCGACCAAATTAGGACTCAAGGTCAAAATAATATTTATTACACATACCACACAACATGTCATAGCATGTATAACAATCAAAAATATCTTTGATATACACTGTGATCCCGCAGAACCCGGTCGCGATGGACACCTTCTGTCCCCGTTCCTTTAGGAGATCAAACATTCACTTAAATTTAAGAAATTTCTTTATTTAAAGTATCTATCGAAGGTTTTTTTTAAATACCAATTGAAAATCCTTTTGAAAACGCATACAACTCCAAGTCCAACTTATGTTCTTTGCTTCTTTTCTTAGCGTGGTTAATTGTGACCACTTATAGGGAGCTTCAAGAGTCATCCAACCCTGATGTGATCAACATCAGTGTTGAACTATCCTTCCACCCCAATTTGTGTTCGGCTTCCCTTGATCGCATGCAAATCAAGTTCCCCCTCCCACTTCATTTTCAAGCATCAAATAATACACTCATTTCCAATTTTCTATCTTTTAGTCTTTCTAGTCATAATCATTACATCTCCAAGGATAGAACTCGGTCTATCAGTTATCTCCATTCACTTTAATCTGGTTACCTAGGGAATCTCATTCTCACTAGGTTCTATGTCGGTTTCATACCCTTTCATGAATCACTATATTACATATATACATATATTTTATCAAAATACAACACACGGTTTTACATATAGCATTATACGAACACATACTGTTGGGGTTTTAGCACCCCGAGAGTTTCTCTACTCCCAAATACTTGTACTAACACACAACAACTAACTAAGTAGTCACACTTATCACAATCACAATGGTATTTCGCATCTTCTGTGCAAAATTACCACAATTAAACCATGAATGAATGCGTATGTTTATGTAACACACACACCAATCATTCAAACAAATTATTTTGTGCTATGCACAACATAGTTCACGTACTCTTGTATGGTAAAACACACTAAGCGGTTTTGCGCTCTACCCCCCTTAAAAGGGATTACGCCCACGTAATCAACCACTGAATATTGGTTTAAAAAAGTTCTACCGTCGTGAAGTGTTTTAACTTCCACGCGGTCTGTTATACAATGTGTTCTGGTTAGAGGATCTTAACCATATTGGCGGTTTAGTCTCTAAACCAAGAATTCTCTTTGGAGTTTGCTTTAACTCTTAACTGGTTTCGGTTCTGGCCTGTGCGGCTTCTAAGCATTGATAATTAGCCATTTACTCATACTCACTATGCACATTCAACATTTGAATCACTGGCTCACTAGTTTCTGCTGTGAAACTCTGATAACTGTAGAGCTTAGTTTGCCCCATTTGTTATTCTTACTGTATTGTACATCTCCAATTATCACCTTTATCTTGGTAATAACGGTTTCTCCACCGACGCGTGGTATCTCTTACCGTGAGCGAATTCAGTGAGTTACAAACTTTTTATCTACTCCTCTGACAATTACTATGTATACAGCTATGTATTTCACAATGATTGACTTAATTTCTTCCGACTTACTGTCGGTTGAGGTCGAGCTACTACCTAATGTGTAGTGCTCTCTCGGTTATTTCCCACACTTGAGGTATATTGCATACCGGTTTTTAGTATTCAGTGCTACTGCAGTCACTTATTGCTAATCACACCTCTACATTTGGTTCTGTACCAGTATCATTTCATTGGTGCGACCTTGCATTTCCTATGCATCGGTCATTATAGCGTTATTCTACCACAATTAACATTTCCCCAAATCCTAGCTATCCCACTCGATCATTACTGCACTAGAGCAATACCAAAACACTCAGTCATACAGAGTATAGAGGCGTAAACTCTTGACAGTAAATCTCTTATGCGATTCGCAATGGAATTCACACTGTGTTTCACTGAGATTCTTATCTCCTAGTACTAGCTACTGGCTTACTGCCTAGTTATTTGCTATCACTTATCGTTTAACAACACTTATACAACAGTCGCTTACTGTGTACCGTGCTCTTACTCCATGTATAACACTAACTTACATGGTATTCACTGTCATATTAGCTTCCACACATATGCTTACATCACTCGTATTATGGTTTGCCACTCATTTGGCTGATTGTTGAATATTCTAGTCTTTGAGTCTTTATGCTCCTTGAACATTGTCCATTACACATTTAGCGTCACACATCTATGGTGGTTGCTATTAGACTTATTACTCTTCCGATCTCCACAACTGTACAAACACTTCTGTTCGTATTCTTCTTATTCAATCACACTGGGGTAATATCAACATGGTCAATCCTTATCGTATATCTCTTGAACTTGGTTCACATAACTACCGCTCCTGCGGTTTCACAATATCGAGAGGTATCCCCACCCTTTAAGCAGTGGTTCATTCTCCGCTCAATTTTCTTGTACAACATAAACTTCCACAATTGCTTCAAATTTGCATAACATATCTTGTTTGTGGCTTATAAGTCTTATTGCCTTGAGCTCCGCTCATTGTAGGCTGTTCATACACATTTACTTTTCTGCACAACATTACATGGTTTAGAGGTAGTATTGGGCTCCATGACAAGGTCGTTGCATCACGCTTCCTTTCATGGGACGCCCCTTCAAGGATGTCAGGCTTCCTCCTGACGACTTATGTTTAAACTGAGTGTTAGTTTCAACCCTTGTGTTTCTGTCACGTTATTTCGTTCAACTATCGTTGATGCGAACACCCTTCAAGGATTGCTCCTGGGTGTTGCTAAGTTATGCCTTTACATCTGGTTCACACTTATTGGTATATTCAGTTAGCTACGTCGTTTTACGTTCTTAACTGGGTTAACTATCTTCTTCTGTGAAGATCGATATTTCCTGGTAGTGTAGGTTCTCATTCTGGGAATTTCATCCCGTTCGTTGCACATTAACATGTCCATATCAGGCATCTGCCTTGCTATGTATAGGCTGGGTCACCGTTCCAACTATCATGTTTATCCTTGAGAATCCTTAAGACATATGTGATGTCTTTACGTAACCGTCTATGCACTTCGCACTTTCTGACTCTTAAACATTTCCTTGAAATGAATTCACTAATTCCTTTTAGTCTCATTAACTTAACTAGGTCCTCTTACTTTAACCATTCATGGTAATCAATTGATCTTGCTTGACTTTTACTGCTGACTGTAGTATGGAGTCGACTACTTCCCGTGTTCCGGACTCTACTTGTATACATATGTGGGGTACCATGCTGATACATTGCTACTTACCCGACTAACCCATAAGTAGGTCTGCCAGGCCCACATGCTCCTATCGGAGTGCGGTCGTCCCACATTTCAGTTGGTACACTCTTAGTGTCCGTCACACGCCTAGGTGAAGTATTCTATTGTCAACTCCCTTATATTGTCCTTTGACAACATGCATTCCGTGCTTCCCGAACTTAGTCGAGGGAAAGTTTATCCACTGTTGTATCTTTATCAACTACCCTTGGGTTTACTGGTTTGGTTTAAAAGAAGGTTAGAAAGAAGTATTGGTTTGAAAGAAAACTTTGGTTTTGAAAGAAAAGAGTTTGAAATAAATCTGAGTTTGAAAGAAAAATTCTCGTGGTTTCACAATGTCTTCTTGCCTTAACTAAGTCTACCTTCTTGCTGACTGGTGTATTTCCAATTACAAAGGTTAGGTTGTTAAGCCCTTCCACAGTTATGATGATCACAGTTAACTTCGTGGTACTTTACTAAGTACTTCTTATTCGTTAAAACTTTCCCGAACAGCCCTGTTATAGCAGCACTTGCCATGGCAAGTGCGCCATGCTAACTGGCTATCGGTTCAACACATACCGGTTGTGGTATTGTTTTTACCCGCACTGTCATCAGTGGCCTTGTTGGCCTTCACTTGATCTTACAGTCTTGATAATAATTCCTCCGGATGACTTCTCACTGTCTTCACATGATAATCATTAACTGGGGTGTTCCCCATTCTTGGAGTCCCCTTTTTCATAGTATTGTATTTTCTTCGTAGCCCGTTCCACGTGTTTATCGTGGTTACTGAGACTTGTCTCTTGTTTGGGTACTACGTTGTAGTTCCTTCGTCGGTTGGTATACCGTTGGTGTATTATTTAATAATCACGGTCCCGTAGACACGCGTCTCGGGTTCCATTACTTCACTTCTTGCCTGGCACGGTTGGTGCGTTGCAAGCTGGTTGTCCTCGACTGCTCGGCATGTCGACCGAGGTTGCGGAAATTCCATTCTTCTATACACAAGATTCTTCATTCTTCACTATTAAATGCGGTTAACATTGTTCAGATGGGAACCGTCTCCGAGATTCCCACTTTTTTGGGATCTACCGTATGACAGGTTCTTCGTACTTATAGAGATACTTAATAACAGCCAGATCGGGTTTCCCCGAGTAAAAGAGGACTTCCATCTCTCTGGCGTTCCTTCCCGAGTTATAAAACAGGGACTGTGGAGGGCGGGATGGATATTGTAGGTTTCCAGTACACACTAATAATTCCTAACTAGCGTATCTCTCACGCTATCACTCAACCCTTAACCCAAAGTACAAAAATCCTAACTCGGTACTTCCTAAGCTCGGTAATTCAGTCATCAGAGCGATACTTCGCTCTGATACCACTTTTTGTAACACCCCAACTAAGGACAACATACTTATCAACAAACTGCAGTGGAAAACATACTTCATCACATTACTTAACTCGTTGGTGTTACACGCCGTTAACCACTCACGTGGCTAACAAGGCTATTACATATACATTGTATCGGTCTGATGGACTAGATTCCCGAGCGACTACACATTACTATCCCTTTCCACTAACAACAACAATATACATATACCTTCTAACTGTACTGAGTATTTACAAACTATTGCCGATAACAATTCGGTCTTACTACACCTACTGTACATATACAACTTAAATGGCTACCCATGTACAAGCGACTACCCCGTCCTACTTTCGAACGGCTTCCAGCTCCTTGTATCTGAAATAGGAAAGAGAAGAAAGGGTGGCCCCCAAGGGGCTCAGCACCTTTGCTGGTATGGTAATCCCGCAGCCCGCATGCTACCGGGCCACGCACAACTATTTGTCGTCTTAGCATGCGGTTGATTACATTTGAATCATGCATGTACTCCAATAACGCAAATCACATTACAATCCACAACAGAGGTCACAACAAAAACAGACAACATATCTACACCTAATAAATCACTCTTTGCGTTCTTTGACCCTAGAGTGTTTCTCCCTTAATGGAGCTATTTCCTTAATAGACGACACTTACCCACTAGTCAGGTTTCCATAAACGTCTCTTTTATAAACTGGGATTCATATCCATGATCCACATATTTCACATATAAACAACATATAACATCACATCGCAAATAACATTGCAGTACATCAATAACACATAACATAACGGGTACGGATCTCTTTAGGAACTGTTGGAGTATGAAGGTTTTGCTGAGATAGTCAACCAGATCAAACGAGTCAATCACACTTCTCAAAACAAGACAGAGTCTGTCAACCTTGAAAGATCGAATGAGTCTCTGTCCTTACCGAAAGAGCGAGAGAGTCCATCCATGTGAATTCATCAATCAGTAACGAAATTCAAGGAGCAACGTCCACTAAACCATAACAGTCATCAACTATCATCCTTGGGCCGAAATTCATGCAAAATGTGAGCAAAATCCAAAGCCTTGACTTTATGGTAATTCGAGGAGTCTGTCGGTCAGTTGCGAAAATTAAGGAGCAAGTACAGCAACTACATTGACTTACAACGGTCATCAACGTTCAGACTTGGACCAAAATTCTCTCAACATGGCAGCAATCAGAAGACTTGGCTTCAGCTTCCGAAATATGGCTCCAGCTTCTGAAATTCAGGAAAGAGTCATTGGTTCCTGAAATTTCGGAACTGACAGAGTTAGTCCACTACATCAGACGTGAAAGTCATAATTGAACGTTGCCAAGTCGTCCAATGGATTGGTAATTGTCCGAAAATTAAGGGCCAAGGCTTAGCAACGTTCACAAAGAAGTTAGGACCGGATTTTAAGCAACTACAACGTTCAGATGGCAGATATTTCGGAAGCAGACTCCCTCACCGGCTCCACTATATAAGAGAGTTGTCATTTCGTTTCTCATTGCAGCTTTCCAAAGAGAATCATTCAGAGCATTTGTTTAGAGAAAGCTTTACCTATTTTAGAGAGAGAAAAAGAGAGAGAGAAGTACTAGATTTGTTTGTGCATATCGATAGAGTCTTTCTAGGTAGGACCTAGTTTTCACTACACTTATCATTGAGCTGATCAGAGATTGTATTGGGTGAGTGAGTGAAAACCACGAAGTAGATCTCATCTACTGAGTGGGCATTATAAGTTGTTTTGTTTTGACCAGGAAATAAAATAACTTATATTGTGTATCCTGCTGAGTTCGACAGAGTCCTCCACCTTTCGAGTGTTATTCCATTTAGCTCCGCTAAGTCTATCTTACTTCATTACCTTGAGCAACTGCTTCCGCGCACTTAGTTCGGCTAAGTGTTTCTACGTCTCAAGTGTTGTCACATACGAAGTTCGATTGAGTGCCTCTACATCACAGAGTGTTTCTTACTTTCAAAGACCGATTGAGTCAAACCAACTCTTAGACTCACACCTTGAGTTGGTTTGAGTCAGCCACCCGATCCTACAGGAACCGCCCCCAAACATTGTTAGTTCACTGGGAGAGCCTAGAGGATGCTGTTAAACTCATGCTAAGCTCGTTTACATAACATACATAATCCCCAACAAACATGAGTCAAGAGCCTTGGTTAAGCTCAGGGGTGATCGAAGACCAATGAAGGAAGACAACCAATAGAGAGCAAGCTGAAGAAACTGTATACAACAACTCCCAAACAACGCGCGACCGGAACTACCGGATTCCCCACCCCCCATAATATATAAATATTCACAGATAAAGACTCCGTTGTGGAACCAATCACATCAGCACGCAATACGGTATTATAACTGAGTTAACCACACAAAGGAGGGTCGTACATTTACAACAACATCACACACAAAATCACACAACTAACTCACACATAGCCGTGGTTAGAACGTTCCTTAGGTCGGAAACGTTATTACTGGATACCGTTCTCTTACGTTTACCTAATAATGGTTAACTAGCCTTTCATGCGCATTCGAGGTTACCGGTATCGGTACGCAACACATATCAACAATAACGGCTGTAAACTCGTTTCATGATTTATCTTATAATGTGGCAAACATACAGAAAAACACATTGGCCTACAAGCCGGTGTAATCCAGTAGGACACAGGTTGCAAGAAAACCATACCTGTCACCAGGGTCCACTCTATCATGTCCACTTATGTTCCTCGAACAATTCTCGAACAACTGGTAACATTAAAGTTGCTTTCATTAACATTGGGGGTAACATGTTTGTGTAACGTTGAACGACCATGGTTAACACCGTTAACTAGTTAAATAACTTCACATTTTTAACTTGTTTTACTCTCACATTTTACTACAACTTTTCACCCACTTAATTGTCCTTATAACTCACCTAACATGTCCTTAACAACTTTATAACATCATTACTTATCAATCCCCATCATTTAACATCATTATTTAACCTTAAACTCAACTTTTAAAGTGGTCCGGGACTTGGTCCCCAACTAAGGTCCTGGATCTTGTCTTTGTAAAATCCTCGGGCTGTTTTCATGGGGTGGTCCGGGACTTCATACAAGTCCTAGGTCCCGGACCAATACAAGCAAAAACTCTCGGAGGTAAATCAGGGGGTGGTCCGGGACTTCCTACAAGACCTAAGTCCCGGACCAAGGTAGTGTAAGAACTCTCAGCCCCTTTTTAATGCATGGTCCGGGACATTAATCCAAGACCTAAGTCCCGGACCACTGCTACAGATTTTGCATTTTGACATTTTCTAAGTCTTGTTGCAATGGTTCTCCACATCCATTAAATGTATAAACTTCCCAAATGATCTTAGGTATATTCTAAAGCCAAAATATCATCTTACACTCACCTAGTTCCTTGTCCAACTTGTTACTCAATTTCTTACAAAATTTACCAACACTTATAACATTTCTTACTAGGTTTCTAAATGGTGTTTCACACCTATGACAACAACTATCCCTAAATGTTTTCTCACCAAGACTTTGAAGTATCCCAAACACTCATTTGCATTCTAAATCCTCCAAGACAATGCCTAAACCCTTATTGCATCCTAGTACACTTTAAGACATGTTTTCCTCTCTAGTAAAACACTTGTTCATTTCTAACACTTCCTAGTTCACCAAAACTCATTTAAAACTCTTAGAACTTCTTATACATTTTCCAAATTTTGCCATGGGTTCTCCTAGCACATCAACACTCCAAAACACATAGTTTTCACCATTAAACATTTAAGAACACCTAAATCCATCAAGAACTTTCTCACACACAAAACTTCACCAAACTTACACTACATCACAACATAGTGCATAATTTAAATTGCTTGGCACTTAGGCCCTTAAATAACATGGCTCTTAGGCCCTTAAATAACATAAACCTTAAACACTGAATTTCCCATATATATATTGCCTTTGACCTGCAAATACACTCAACATCACATATGCCTTTAATAATCTCTTTGAGAGCTTTTACTAACTCATTCACCATTGGCTCTTTAGGTATTTCATTAAGCACATCAAGCTCATTTTTTTCCTAAGGCATTTAAACCACAATGAGATAGTTTATTTACCTCCTTTACTCAAGATTTTTACTTGAACACTCTTGTCCTTTCTTGATTAGAAATCGGCAAAGGAACTTGGTTACTTGTCAATGTTCTAGTCAATACACAAGTAAAACAATGAGCATTCAAGCTTCATGCTTCAACTCATCATAAACCCTAAGTTATATATATATATTGTCTTAACACATTAGGATAGTTGTTTTACCTTGGAATAAAAAGAGAGCTTGAATAAGCATCAAGAGAGGACTCCTCCTTGCCCTTTGAAGATTGAAATGGAGCTATGGAAGAACAAGAGAAGACACCATTAATGGTGAATTTTCGGACATATACAAAAACAAGGGGAAATGTTGTTTTTCTTTGGTTTTCCTTACCTTGAAGCAAAGGAGAATGACAAGGCATGAAAATATGAGCTCAAGCTCCTTCAATGGTGAATCTCCATGGCACCGAAATGAGGATTTTGAAGATTTGAAAAGATAAAAGTGTAGAGCTTGCTCCAACTAGAAGAATGGTGGTCTTGAAATTGAATTTGGACCATGGAGTCATGAGTTACAAGCATTCAAAGATGGAGATGGCATGGTTTGCTGTAGCAAACCGAGAATGAAGAAGAGAGGGAGGTTGGAGACGGTGGAAGTGAGTGGGAAAGGAAGAAATGAAATGAGGTGTTTGCTTTTACAAGATATTTATGTTATAAAGTAACTTTCTTCCTTTTACTTACTTTTCCTTCCTTTCCTTAATTGATTTTTTTTACATGTTGGTGACTCACCATAATAAAAACCGGCCCCCATCATCTACTTAGGGGTATAATAGTCTTTGTTGACCAATTAATTTACTTATATTGACTTATGTTATAAACTAGCTTATTTTAGTCACTATTCACAAAACAAGGCACATAGTTGTGAAAATTTTGATTTCCCATTGATTTAGACTTCCTAATGTGATACTAAATAGTACACATGTTAATTAAAGAGTAATGATGGACATTTAGCCACTCAAAACCCATTTACAAGACAATTTTTCAAAAATGTGCTTTAAGACTCCTTAAAGCACATTTTGTGTTTTAACTTGTTTTCAAGCTTGGTTTTCTTTGGTAACTGGTTTAATATGTTCATTAACATATAAATAAGGTCTTGGTATGCTCTTAGAGTCTAAACCAAGGTTATCCCAAGCTTAGAGCACATTTTTGCTCTTATCGGCTTTAAGGTATTTTCTTGTGTTTTGTTTGGTTTAACTGTCTACCAAAGTTTCCTAAGGACTTAATTAGCCTTGTTAAATCATAATTGAATGTTATTTAGTCTTGGTAGGCTCTTTAGGTACCAACCAAGTTCACTCCAAGCTTAGAGCATGTTTTTGCTCAAACTGTGTTTTAGTGCTTTATCATTTTTACTATGGTTTAAATTGTACACTAATGTATCTAAGGCACTTTTTAGCCTTAATATACCATGGTTTAACATTTAAACAACATATCAAGGTTTGGGGTATTTCAATTCAACTGGGAGAGATGGCCCTCACCACCAAGTATGTCCTTTTAGGATAGGGGATATACAGCCCCTCACTGTCTACAACGTCTCTTTTGGGACAGGGGATATACAGCCCCTCACTGTCTACCACGTCTCTTCTGGGACATGGGATATACAGCCCCTCACTGTCTACTACGTCCCTTCTGGGACAGGGGATATACAGCCCCTCACTGTTACCATTGAAGACGCGCGCAAGTCAAAACCTCAAGAACCAGCTCATGGATGAAACGATATCCAGAGTCAAAAGAAGAATTACCAAAATTTACCTTTTCCAAATTCCCACCAGATCACTAACTACCCAGAGCAATACCAAAACACTCAGTCCTACAGAGTGCAGAAGCGCAAACCCTAAGCAGTTAATGTCTAATGGAACAACCAAATAGAAGGTACCAATACCCAAGTGAGTTTCACATTCAAGGCTCAGTTAGTCACACAAGCTGAGTTAGTCACACAACCATTTCCTTTTAGAAATTCCTCTTAAATTCAGTTAGCGTTTTTCGAAAACGTCTCATAAGTCAATCAGCAAAAGTATCGGAGTACGAGAAATCGTACCTGGTCAACACTGTAGCAGTTCTAGTAAACTCGTGCAAACATTCAACAATTCTCCGAGGAACATTGAAGATAATTACTATCAATAACCTGTACCCTAAGTTAAACTTAAATAAATTCCTCTCTCTTATTTCCAAATCTCAATTATCTTATAAGCCCTCGCTTAAATGTTATGTATAACCTTTGACTTATTTTAGAAGGTTGTATAGCCCAAGGTTGTAGGATCAAGGAATGTATTTTATTAACACCTGCTAACTGTCCACTCCTATCCACTTAATTCATATTTAACCACAATCCTCACAATCAAAACTTTTGAGACCTTTATATCATAAATGTGTTTATATTATATAATTAAATCTAAGAATTTCAATAATAATCTTAAGCTCAATACCTTTATTCTTAATTTAGAATAAACATTGTATTATGACCTATGATTGATTCATCTCAGAATACTATACTATTATCTCACAATGAAAAGATTATGTACTTAAACAATATCTACTAGATAACCCAATATGATTAAGTCTTTCCCTTAACTTAATTAAGATCTACATCTTGTATATTGGAATCGTAGTGTTGTAGACGCGTTTTATTATAACTTAATTGAACTGCTAAACTCAATTATCTCATCTTTAGTTCAGAATGACTTTTAATTACAACCATCTAATAAACTTGTCATAAGATGTTAAATTGCTTCTCATCCTGAATAACTATACTATAGTTAACTTAGATTTAACGAATTAATCATACATTTAGTATTCACAAGGTATATTATATGTTTTATTATTACCTATACAATGAGGTGTTTAGTATAACCTTTTATGTATCCTTACTTACATTTAATTTCCTAAATGTTTTATTTTTACACACATTTTCTCTATAGACTATGTATAATCTTTTGTACTAAACTTCATTAAACTTAAGCCTTAAATACGTTTTAAATTGTTTTACAAAACCTAAGGTTTCAAAGGAATAACTTAATAAATTAATATCCTTTATTGTATTTAGGATGGAAAATATATCGACATAGAGTAGAATTTATCAAAGAATTAAATTCTGGTTCGTAAGATAATCTATTATGAAAATTCTCATATTTTATATTCAAATAACCTATCATTATTTCCCATTACCGTAAAGTATATCAATATAATATCTTATGTAATTTAGTTTTATCTAATAAAAGGTTCAAAGGTTTTAAGTATCAAATTCCTATTTAAACCTTCTATAAATTCTAACTACTAAATACCTCACTTAATTGTAAACTCACGTCCTAAGATTGGTAATAAATGTTATAAATGTATTTCATATGGCTTATCTAATGCCAAGAAACTTAAGGATTATTATTTAGATAAATTTCCAAATCATAGTTTAATATAGTTTTATATCATAATCCTTTTAATGATTTTATCTTAAAACATTAAGTTATATTTCAATACCATAAATGTTAAGAAATGATTAAATCTAGACTTACTAACCCACCTCACATTTAGATGTAAAAGTATTTTATTTATTTATTATTGTTTATATATTAAGAACATTTATATGTAAAAGTATTACATTTATTTATTAATTATATAGTAAGTTCTATTTGTGTAAAATCTAATTACAAATATTCATAAGTCCTAACTTATTAATTACCTAACCAAATTATAGATTTACATTCTGGTCTTTGACAAATAATATTACACATGTATTTTAATATGGTTTATAAATCTTAGAAATCCAAGATAACTCTTTAAGCTTAATTTCATAACCACAATTCAATACTACCTCATATAATATTCTTTTAATAGTATTATGTATAGGTTTAGTTTAACTTATTAATTCCTTCATATTCTATTTGCTATAAGGTATTTTATGTCTTTTATTTATTTATTTATCGTATATGTATACTAGGATTTATTCAAGACATTCTTTATGTAGTTTTATTGCATTTAATTATTTATATTAACTTTTACACATATCTACATCCAAAATGGTTAATAAAATAAAGTATTTTCCTTAGTTTCAATTAAGTATATTAACTACCATATTGTATAATTAATATAAATGTAGATTAATTTAGTTCCTTGATTTAACCTAAGTTACTACTTTATTCCTTTTATATATATGTATAGATATATAATATATATATATATATATATAATAGATATATATATATTTACTTCACTTAAAAGTTCATACCCAAAAATATTTATTAACATTCTGTATTAAATGTTAGTTTAGTCTTATTATATTTTCCCCGACCTATAAAGTTTTATTAATCATCTATACTTTAATTTTGGTTACATTAAAAACCTTATATTAAAGGTAACTTATGAAAAACCTTAGAAATACAATTTTTAAACCTATTTCCTCTTGTACAAAATTCCCAAATTAAGTATATAGTAACTATAACATTTTAGACATATTATAAAATTTTTATTTCATAAAAATATCTTTTTAAATTTTCCAAATAATTCCATAATACTCATAACTTGCAAAACTCATAACTTACGTTTAAAAAACTCAAAACCCATATTAATTTACATCATAATAAACTAGATTTTATAAGGAATCTATGGTTAAAAGTTCAAGTCAAAATACATTCGGGAAGGTATTTAAATTAATTCAACAAGTTAGGGTTTAATTCTGGAAATATTATAATTCATAACCAACTTAAACTCCCCAGATCTAATCTCGGTCGTCCGTTTCTAAAACCTACGATCGGACGGCTGAAAATCCTCGAGTTCATCAGCGAACCCCAAACAGATTTCGAGTACTAAATCTCTGTTTTCTCTCAACTCACAGAACCATTTTCGATGATTTTTGTCTCGTTGGATTCGAAATTCCAAGACGCTTCTAATGGTACCAACTATACGAGCTATGATACAGTATAATGTGAATACGATTCTGGGTATCGAAGTTAGGGTTTATGATTAGTTTTGGTTTCGATTTGCCAAAATTCTCTCAATTTATTGCTTAATTGGTTAAATTGACATGGGGGTTTGTTCGGGAATGCAAAAACGAATGACAATAACTGAGCAATTTGATCAGAAACCTACCAGAAATGCACCGGCAAGGAAATTGGTTTCGATTTTCTGGAAAACTTGTTATTTAATGAGAAGACCAAGTAGCCTACTTCACGGACCAACTCGCGCTAACTGAGAAGGATTCGATCCACGAAACCTACCACGTTTTAAAGTAGACATGTAACTATAAACATTGGTGGAGGAATCATTGAAAACGAAGAACTAGGGAGAAAGTTATGGATCCCGAAAGTTCTGAGTTTACCACTTCGTTTCCGGAAAATTTTGGGCAGGAATTCCACCATGATTGAGTAGGGAACTTTAGACGAATAGTGCTTCCAAACTATTACGAATCAGCCTAGGTAATCAACATGAAAGTTGTAGAGGGATTGGAGCTCTTCAAAACGAGCTAATGAACACAAAATGTGGCTAAGAAATGAAGAAGTTATGGCAAGACGAAGTTTACCTGATTTCAGAGAAAACCAGAATTCTGGGTTACGAATTCGCAAGGTGGCAACTTTGGGTCAATATTCCCGTCGATGTAGGATGAGTTAGAAGATGTATGAGTTATGGTTGGAAAGAGGAGATTAAGGAGAAGAGAATACAAAAGACGGCACTCAAAAATTCCAAAAGAGGAGAAAGTTATGGATGTCACTAGTTAGGGCGAAGTAAGTTACGAAAAACGTGGAGATAGAATTTATCTAAGTGTTGGGCGCGTGTCCCAAGGCGCCTGATGAGTCAGCAGACTTGTCACATCAGCATCTTTTCAAAATTTTGGCTCTAAACTTCATTTTATCATAACTTTGGCTAGGATGATCCGTTTTTGACATTCTTCTTATCAATCATCATGGTTTTCCATAACCTTTTATTGGTATAGGTTTCATGTGCTAGTTTGACCATTCTCAAAAAGTCAACCCTAGCAAGGCTTAATGCTTTAAGGTTTCTAGGATTTTATATTAACTTTTATGTTTCAAATCAATGCTCCCAATATTTCTAAAATCTTTATAATATAATTGGAGTGTCTAGGAATTTTTCCAAGATTTATTGACTTATAAATCTTGTTATTAAATTCATAATACTATATAATAATATAATAATTAAATACTTAAATGTATTCTTTAGAGCTAATAGGAGGAATCCCCTAAACTAATTTTCATAATTCCATATAGTATTAATACTCATAATTCCATACAAATTTAATATTCATAATCCCTAATACTAATGTAGCATTCATAATTCCATATAATTATTTAATACTAACAGTATTATTAAAGGTTTAATAAAGAAATCCCCTAAATTAATTTAAATTAATTTAGGGGTATTTCAGTATATCCCCCTTAAAGAAACTTAGCCTCGAAGTTTAAAAATCAACTAATAGGCATTCACACCGCTTCGGGTGTGCTGAGACAATAATAATTCCAATGATCCAATAAAATTCCATACCAATCCAATCCTTTATTTCCATCCATTTCCATAACAACATTCCACTCGAGATTACTCAAAATCAAAACGGACCAAGATATACCAAGACATAGCATGATGAAAAACAACAGTCACATACTGTGTCATAATGTAAAAACCAAGCACATACAAAACACCTCTCATCCTACTAATAAGGCAACATGGCATAATCTGGATGAGGTGACGAAGGAAGAGTATGCCAGTATATCCCCCTTAAAAGAGCTAAGGTACGCCCTCGTACCACTACTAACGAGAACCACAGAAGGATAGGAAAACATCATGCGAAAAGATGTGGGTACTTCACTCAGAACACACTATCCAATAAGGTTTTCAAAACCAATCACAACAACATGCATGGACCATATTAGGCTACCAAACATTTAGTTTTTGTTTTCTTTAATTACTTGATGTTTATTTCAAACGCCACATTCAAAGGATTCAACACTTTATTAACCAGCTTTGTTGTAAATTTTATCGCACCGTTGATTTTATCTGCGATCGATATATATATCTGTATCTCTTGATTATTTTGTATTTATATTTTCTTAACTGTTATAAAATTTTATTTTATGATCCTTATCCTTTCATTTTATGTCCGGTACGAATTATACGTAATTATATGATCATTTATCATATCAATTATATTAACAAGCTATAAATCAGGTGTAACGTACTTGAGTAGTGTAAAATAATATTTCAGATCATTTAATAATCCTCAATAACTCCCAAAATTATCTTCAAGGGTTTATTAGCCAACCATATGTTAAAACTCTATAAAATAAATATTTAAATTAGTTTAGGGGATTTCAGTATATCCCCCTTAAAAGAAACTTCCTTTAATGGTTTTTATATTCAACAAGGGGTAGATGTTCTACCTTGAAGTACCCAAATTTTAAATTCCCTTCCCCCATATATATAGGTACTTTTCACCAAAGATTTAACTCAATAAATCCTTTACATGTATGAATTTAATACTGGATATTAAGATATAAATTTAAAATTGTTCATTGTGGCTAGTAATGAAATATGCCCAGCTCAAGACTTCATGATGGTAATGTCTTACTACCAATCCTCCTCAAGTTCAACACAATCCATCACTTACGTAGAAGATTACTTACGGTTAGATGACAAGGCTTGTCTAGCCCCTAAACTTCTAGAAGTGGGTGTGCACCCCCACTACTTTCAGCCTAGGAGTTCGTCGCACCAGGCACTTCCCGTAGGGTGTTAGGTTTAGGTGTTTTCTTTCTAAAGTTAGCATAGAGTTTTAGTATGGTTTATGGGTTCGGGTGTATGCTACTAGTGTTTGTTACTTAATAATTTTCTAGACTTAAGATTTATCCAAACATTACCTTTAGGCAACAATTTGTACCAAGTAATTCTTGAGATTTATTTTCAAACTTTAAAGGAGTTGAAGTACTTTCACATAATATCAATACTAATTTAGTTATTTAAAGTTCTATTTGTATACTGTTTTCAACCAAAAGTATTCTTTAAAATTTCTAGGAGCATGTGTACTTGCTCTTAAGGAATTGTATTCTTAGCCATGTATTCTCCATAAGTGTGCTTTTGAAAATAGCTCAATATATGATTTATCCCAACCAAAATCTTAACATACTCAATAGATCATATTCCAACCTATATTTCTACTGTAGTTTAATGTTCGAACAGAACAACAGCACACCATTCTCTACAGACATTCATAAAAAGAAAAGTGTATAAAGGAATCATTCACTATTCTAAGAAGGGTTAGGAGTCGTGCCTTACTAGAATCCTCACTTCCCAATTCTACCCCAATTCCCCAGTTTAAGTGCACCTATAATCTAAGTATTTCACTCGGCTTGTTTTCTCGGGTTCAGAGTGTAACTACGCTCTGATACCAATTTCTGTAACACCCCTATTTAACATATTCATAGCGGAAATAAAATACTAAAGGCGTACAGACCATCGGGTTCCAAACACCCTGCACCAAACCTCACCAATTACAACTTAAAGATTACAATTGTCTCGGCCTGAACCTCGAGAAAACTTAACAAAAATAAAACAGAAATAAAACACATAAACTCTCCACAACACCTAATCCCATCCCAATCACTCGTTCTCTTCGTGGCCACCTGTAAAGTAACTCGTACCTGCAAGATAAAACCAAGCAGCCCACCCCGGGAGGGGTGAGTCAGTTCCCTGGAATGGAACTGGTACAATCCTCCAAAAACAAACTTATAATACAACTCTTAAATAAATAATAGCTTGAAAGTAATCACTTAAACCACACAGAGGAGCAAGGCATTCCACAAATCACCAAATCAAGATAACAAGTTAAGAATAAAGATGAATAACATAAAGGTAAAGTTAGTGAAACAAAACCACACCATGTGTTAGTGAACATCCAATGCCTTAGTTAAACCCAATTCCCGTTAGGAGTAGAAAGACTCAGATAGTCACAAAGGACTAGGAATGATAAGATAGATCCAAGAACCAATAACTCAAGAGTGGAATAATTCAACTGGGAGAGATGGCCCCCACCGCCAAGTATGACCTTTTAGGACAGGGGATATACAGCCCCTCACTGTCTACAACGTCCCTTTTGGGACAGGGGATATACAGCCCCTCACTGTCTACCACGTCCCTTCTGGGACAGGGGATATACAGCCCCTCACTGTCTACTATGTCCCTTTTGGGACAGGGGATATACAGCCCCTCACTGTAACCATTGAAGACGCGCGCACGTCGAAACCTCAAGAACCAGCTCATGGATGAAACGATATCCAAAGTCAAAAGAAGAATTACCAAAATTGACCTTTTCCAAATTCCCACCAGATCACTAACTACCCAGAGCAATACCAAAACACTCAGTCCAACAGAGTGCAGAAGCGTAAACCCTAAGCAGTCAATGTCTAATGGAACAACCAAATAGAAGGAACCAATACCCAAGTGAGTTTCACATTCAAGGCACAGTTAGTCACACAAGCTGAGTTAGTCACACAACCATTTCCTTTTAGAAATTCCTCTTAAATTCAGTTAGTGTTTTTCGAAAACGTCTCATAAGTCAATCAGCAAAAGTATCGGAGTACGAGAAATCGTACCTGGTCAACGCTGTAGCAGTTCTAGTAAACTCATGCAAACATTCAACAATTCTCCGAGGAACATTGAAGATAATTACTATCAATAACCTGTACCCTAAGTTAAACTTAAATAAATTCCTCTCTCTTATTTCCAAATCTCAATTATCTTATAAGCCCTCGCTTAAATGTTATGTATAACCTTTGACTTATTTTAGAAGGTTGTATAGCCCAAGGTTGTAGGATCAAGGAATGTATTTTACTAACACCTGCTAACTGTCCACTCCTATCCACTTAATTCATATTTAACCACAATCCTCACAATCAAAACTTTTGAGACCTTTATATCATAAATGTTTATATTATATAATTAAATCTAAGAATTTCAATAATCTTAAGCTCAATACCTTTATTCTTAATTTAGAATAAACATTGTATTATGACCTATGATGATTCATCTCAGAATACTATACTATTATCTCACAATGAAAAGATTATGTACTTAAACAATATCTACTAGATAACCCACTATGATTAAGTCTTTCCCTTAACTTAATTAAGATCTACATCTTGTATATTGGAATCGTAGTGTTGTAGACGCGTTTTATTATAACTTAATTGAACTGCTAAACTCAATTATCTCTTTAGTTCAGAATGACTTTTAATTACAACCATCTAATAAACTTGTCATAAGATGTTAAATTGCTTCTCATCCTGAATAACTATACTATAGTTAACTTAGATTTAACGAATTAATCTTACATTTAGTATTCACAAGGTATATTATATGTTTATTATTACCTATACAATAAGGTGTTTAGTATAACCTTTTATGTATCCTTACTTACATTTAATTTCCTAAATGTTTTATTTTACACACATTCTCTCTATAGACTATGTATAATCCTTTGTACTAAACTTCATTAAACTTAAGCCTTAAATACGTTTTAAATTGTTTTACAAAACCTAAGGTTTCAAAGGAATAACTTAATAAATTAATTTCCTTTATTGTATTTAGGATGGACAATATATCTACATAGAGTAGAATTTATCAATGAATTAAATTCTGGTTCGTAAGATAATGTATTATGAAAATTCTCATATTTTATATTCAAATAACCTATCATTATTTCCCATTACCGTAAATTATATCAATATAATATCTTATGTAACTTAGTTTTATCTAATAAAAGGTTCAAAGGTTTTAAGTATCAAATTCCTATTTATAAACCTTCTATAAATTCTAACTACTAAATACCTCACTTAATTGTAAGCTCACATCCTAAGTATTGGTAATAAATGTTATAAATGTATTTCATATGGCTTATCTAATGCCAAGAAACTTAAGGATTATTATTTAGATAAATTTCCAAATCATAGTTTAATATAGTTTTATATCATAATCCTTTTAATGATTTTATCTTAAAACATTAAGTTATATTTCAATACCATAAATGTTAAGAAATGATTAAATCTAGACTTACTAACCCACCTCACATTTAGATGTAAAAGTATTTTATTTATTTTATTATTGTTTATATATTATGAACATTTAGATGTAAAAGTATTACATTTATTTATTAATTATATAGTAAGTTCTATTTGTGTAAAATCTAATTACAAATATTCCTAAGTCCCAGCTTATTAATTACCTAACCAAATTATAGATTTACATTCTAGTCTTTGACAAATAATATTACACATGTATTTTAATATGGTTTACATAAATCTTAGAAATCCAAGATAACTCTTTAAGCTTAATTTCGTAACCACAATTCAATACTACCTAATATAATATTCTTTTAATAGTATTATGTATAGGTTTAGTTTAACTTATTAATTCCTTCATATTATATTTGCTATAAGGTATTTTATGTCTTTTATTTATTTATTTATCGTATATGTATACTAGGATTTATTCAAGACATTCTTTATGTAGTTTTATTGCATTTAATTATTTATATTAACTTTTACACATATCTACATCCAAAAAATGGTTTATAAAATAAAGTATTTTCCTTAGTTTCAATTAAGTATATTAACTACCATATTGTATAATTAATATAAATGTAGATTAATTAGTTCCTTGATTTAACCTAAGTTACTATTTTATTCCTTTTATATATATGCATATTTATATATTTACTTCACTTAAAAGTTTATACCCAAAAATATTTATTAACATTCTATATTAAATGTTAGTTTAGTCTTATTATATTTTCCCCAACCTATAAAGTATATTAATCATCTATACTTTAATCTTTGGTTACATTAAAAACCTTATATTATAAGGTAACTTATGAAAAACCTTAGAAATTCAATTTTTAAACCTATTTCCTCTTGTCCAAAAATTCCCAAATTAAGTATATAGTAACTATAACATTTTAGACATATTATAAAATTTTTATTTCATAAAAATATCTTTTTAAATTTTCCAAATAATTCCATAATACTCATAACTTGCAAAACTCATAACTTATGTTAAAAACTCAAAACCCATATTAATTTACATCATAATAAACTAGATTTTATAAGGAATCTATGGTTAAAGTTTCAAGTCAAAATACATTCGGGAAGGTATTTAAATTAATTCAACAAGTTAGGGTTTAATTCTGGAAATATTATAATTCATAACCAACTTAAACTCCCCAGATCTAATCTCGGCCGTCCGTTTCTAAAACCTACGATCGCACGGCTGAAAATCCTCGAGTTCATCAGCGAACCCCAAACAGATGTCGAGTACTAAATCTCTGTTTTCTCTTAACTCACAGAACCAAATTCGATGATTTTTGTCTCGTTGGATTCAAAATTCCAAGACGCTTCTTATGGTACCAACTATACGAGCTATGATACAGTATAATGTGAATACGATTCTGGGTATCAAAGTTAGGGTTTATTGTAACACCCTACAACGCTCCTATCTCTACCGAAGTCGCAGCGGAAATAACCAACCAGATAATAACTAAACGCTTTGGTGTTACAACGCGTTAACCACCCACGTGGTTAACTAGGCAGAATAAATAATGTGTATCGGTCTGATGATCAGACTCCCGAGCATAGTAACTAACATCCATATAAACATAACCGACAATACCGAGTATTTTAATTTACAATAAAACCATAAAATCACCATAACTGTAAACAAAGGTATCAACATGTATGCCTCGGGAGCACAGGCGCATCCCGGGCTCAACAACCTACCTATCCAAAAGTATATAACCGCCTAGGACCTAGAGCCACTCAGCCTCTTCGATCCTCATCCTGCAATCAAATAAATATGGGGGCCCCCGAGGGGGTCAGCACCTTTGCTGGTATGGCTAACGCGCAGCCCATCGACTAACGGGATACGCGCAACCAATTGTCATAATTACATGGCATTCATTTTAGAAAACCAACATATATATATACACATATACCATAGCATAGCAAGGGAAATTGCATAGCGTCACATCATCAATACATACCACCACAAGAACGGTTCACATTAAGATCCTTCCACCACAGTTAGTACATACCATGAGCATAGAGATTGTTGCCAAACTCACCCAAGCTCGTTAATTACCTCATCACATCCTGTTATTTGAACGGTTGACTTAAAACCCAAGGCGGTCGGATATAGTGACCCAAGCACACCAAACAACACAGTATGCCCCTAGGCCCGACGTGAGTCAGTAAACTAGCTTTGGATAAGCTAAGGGAAGGTTGAAACAAATTGGAATACCACCTAAACATACACCTAGGGAGCCGACTGGATATGATAACGACGACCCCATCCATCACACGCGTGGCCGGAACTTACCGGATCCTCACTCCCCCGATTAGCACTTGTTAGTAAACACACAACATTGTCAAGTCACATACAAGCAACATTCAGGTCTTGTTAGACACACCAAGGGGAAAGGAGTCATAATAACACAACATCATAATATATAACAGCTGTAAACTCTTTTCATGCTTAATCTTATAAGGTTGTAAAACACTCAGAAAACAAACAACACCAAGCCGGTGTAAACCGTTAGGCAACAGACTGCAAGAAACCATACCTTGGTCCTTGCCTTGTTCGTTCCCACCTTGAGAGAATCCTATACACATTAGTAAGGTCGGTTAATTTAATTATTTAACTTCACACTTACTATATATTTCAACATGCTTGTATGACAGCTTTAATGCTATCGTACCCGAGGTTATGCTTATTAAATACCCTAGGGTTAACTACATAAGTCACATTCTTTCTGTTTTTTTTTTTTTACAAGTTTTGGTCCGACGACCCACCTCCGACCCACAACTGGGTCGGACCCTCCCAGTGGTCTTCGGGTCTGAGAACCTTACCTTGACCGACCCATGTCGACCCACCATTCTGGGTCGGTCCATGTGCGAACATTTTCCTAACATTTTACAGAGGCTCGACCGACCCATGTCCGACCCACCCTTTTGGGTCGGACCGTCACCGAACATTTTCTAACTTTACAGAGGCTCGACCGACCCACAAACTGGTCGGCCCCCGGGTCGGTCGCCTTCTAAACTTACCCAAACTTTCCAATTTCACCAAACTCTCTAAGGCCCTTAATGCTTCCTAACAACATTTGGTAACCTTACATCCACATACAACATCCATGAAACTCATTTTCTATCTCCTTAAGCCTTACTTATTTCCTTGTAAAAATTCCTTAACACTTATGTTATTTCATACTAGGTTTCCTAGGGTGTTTCCACCTATGGTAACTACTATCCCAAAATGCTTTCTCCTTAACTTAACATCATCTCCCAAGCATCATCTCTCACACTAATTCCTTATCTCCTCTTGAAACTCTTTTCCTAGTGTACACTCCTCCTTATTTACCAAAGTTGCCTAGGTATTTACCTAAGTCCCAAGTGACTTTGGTACTTACTTAAATCTCAAAATCATGCCTAAGTCTTATTACACTCTAAAATGTTTCCTAGTTCATCAAAAATTCCTTAAGAACATCATAAACTTCTTATTCATCTCCTACACTTTCTAACTCACCAAGTCTTATGTAAACACTTAAAACTTCTTGCTTCTTACCCTAAATTTTGACATGGGTTCCCCTTAGAACATTACTAAGCCCAACACTTTACCTTCTCCTTTAAAAACACACAAGATCATCTAAAATCATCAAGAACACTCACATACATAATTTCACCAAATTTACACCACATTACAACATAGTGCACAATATAGTTTGCATGGCACTTAGGCCCTTAAAATGCATGGCTCTTAGGCCCTTAAAGTGCTTAAATCATAAACACTGAATTTCACACAATATAATGCCTTAACCTGCAAATACAACTCAACACACATGCCCTTTACTAGTCTCTTGAGAACACTTTACTAAGTCATTCACCATTTGCTCTTTAGATAGTTTTAATAAGCATTATAAGCTCATTTCTCCTAAGGCATTAAAATAGCATTAGGTTAGTAGATTTACCTCTTTTGCAAGATAACTCCTTTCTTGTTTCCTTTAGAAGAAAACCAATAGAGTACTTGATTCCTTGACAATTCTAAACAATATACCAACTCAATAATGAGTATTCAAGCTATAGGCTTCATCTCATTGTAAACCCTAATTTGACATTGTTTCAAAACATTAATGTAGTTGTTTTACCTTGTTCTTTGAGAGAGAGAGTTTGGATATCAAACAAGAGAGGGCTCCACCTAGTCCATGAAGAGTTGAAATGAAGCTAGAACAAGTCACACAATGAGCTATATCAATGTGATTTTCGGACATGGCAAAAACAAGGAGGAAACTTGATTTTTGTTTGAGATTCCTTACTAGAAGCAATGAGAGTAATAATATGTAGAAATCCCAAGCTCAAGCTCCTTCAATGGTGGGAACACCTTGGCACCGAAATGGAGCTCTAGGAGTTTTGAGAAGATAGGAATGAAGAGCTTGATGAGAGGAGAGATTGGTGGTATTGGTTTTTGATTTGGACAAGTGAGCTAGGTTTAACAAGAGTAGTCAAGCTTGTTGTTCAATGGTGGTAGTGGTTTATCGTGAGAAAAAAGAAGAAGGAGAAGATGAGTGGGAAACCGTTGTGAGAAGGAAGGGAAAGGAGAATGAAGATAGATTTGCTTTAAGAGATATTTATACTTATAAAGTAAAAAGGTAGCTTATTTACTTATCTTTACTTACTTAATACCTTAATAAGAGAGTGGTGAGTCACACCCTTATAAAAACCGGCCCCTTATATTAGTGTGGGGGGTGTGTTTAGTCTTTGTTTGTCAATTAATTATTACAACATATGTTACAAAAATAGCTTATAAAAAGTACTATTCACCTATACAAGGCATAGAAGTGAAATTTTTGATTTCCCACTAATATAGCCACCCAAAGTGATATATATAGTACAATATATATTTAAGAGTATAATGATGGATTAGCATTCAAAAACTCGTTTACAAGACAATTTTCAAAAAGTGCTTTAAGACTTCTTAAAGCACATTTTGAGTTTTAACTGTTTTCAAGCTTGGTTTCTTTGGTAATTGTTTAATATGTTCATTAGTATTAAATGAAGTCTTGGTAAGCTCATTAGCCTTACTCAAGTTTATCCCAAGCTTAGAGCACATTTTAGCTCTTATTGACTTTAAAGCACATTGTTTTTCATTTTCGTTAATTCGTTTACTAAGGTTTCTAAGACTCTTTTAGTCTTAATATACCATGTTTTAATGTTTAACCAACATACTAAGGTTGTGGGGTATTTCAATCTACCCCCCTTAAAAGAACTTTGTCCCTAAAGTTCATACTTCCCACATATCTTACTATTAGAACACGGGGAACATTTATAAAAACAATACTTCCAACCATCATTACCAACCTTACCGTCATTCTTACACCACAACGGACTCGAGGTCCAAACCATATAATACCATTCAGACACAAAATACACAGACAATGTATACTTATACATGTCGTACACAACCATAACCGAAACGGCTCTACCCCCCTTAAAAGGGGTACGCCCCGTACCCTATACATATAAACACTAAGAAGCAAACAATGACGGGTGCTTCGCCTTCATCTTTTCTTCCAGCTCCCAAGTGGCCTCCTCAACGTCCTGGTTAGACCAGAGGACCTTCACCAGTCTCACGGACTTATGGCGAGTGTCTCGAGTCTTAGTATCCAGAATCCGTACCGGAGTCTCCACTGATCGCATGGTCGGCTCTAAAGTTAGCCTTTCAGGCTGAAGCACATGAGACGGATGAGACATATACTTCTTCAACTGGGACACATGAAATACATCATGTACCTTGCCCAGCTCGGCGGGTAAATCAAGTCTATAAGCTACCGGGCCGATCCGCTCCGTCACAACATAAGGACCTACATATTTCGGGCTCAACTTGCCCTTCTGACCAAAACGGAATACTCCCTTCATGGGGGATACTCTCAAAAATACCTGATCGCCCACGGCGAACTCCAGGTCACGTCGGCGCACATCTGCGTACGACTTCTGTCTATCCTGAGCTGCTTTCATATTAGCCCTGATCTGGCGAACTTCTGCCTGAACTTGCTCAAGATACTCTGGTCCTATAATGACCGTCTCACTCGACTCATCCCAGCATAATGGCGTGCGGCATGGTCTACCGTACAATGCCTGGAAGGGAGACATCTTGATCGATGCATGATAACTGTTGTTGTAGCTAAACTCGATCAGATGTAACTTATCAATCCAGCTGGTCTGAAAATCAAGTGCACATGCACGTAGCATATCCTCAAGTGTCTGTATAGTGCGCTCACTCTGACCATCGGTCTGTGGGTGAAACGCCGTGCTCAATTTCAGTTCAGTACCAAGTGCCTCTCGTGTAGACTTCCAATATCTGGATAGGAATCTGGTATCTCTGTCAGATACTATCGTCTTTGGTACACCATGATGTCTAACAATCTCTTTATCGAATAATTCTGCCAATTTTGCCACTTTCCAGGTGTCCTTCATCGGAATGAATCGAGACACCTTGGTCAGTCGGTCAACTACCACCCAAATCATATTAGACCTCCCCTTGTAGGCGGAAGCCCTACCACGAAGTCCATAGATATGTCATGGAACTTCCACTCCGGCACTGGCATTGGCTGCACCATACCACCAGGCCGTCGGTGCTCAAACTTGACCTTCTGACAAGTGAGACACCTCAACACATAGTCATTTACATCCTTTTTCATTCCAGCCCACCAGAAGTATCTTTTCATACCTTTATACATCTTTGAAGCTCCGGGGTGAATCGAAGTAGTAGAACAATGGGATTCACTCAATATGCGCTCCTTCAGCTCAGCGCTACCCCTGGGTATACACAATCTGCCATTGAGCCTAATCAGGTCATCATCGTGGAGTCTGAAGTCATACTTCTGCCCCTCGAATGTGCCATCAATAAGCTTCTGTCTAACCTCCAACATGTACTGATCCGTCATTGAGCACTCCGCACCTCTTCAACCAAGCCAGTATGAGAGACTAGCGAATGGAGAGAGTGTGCTCGGCGACTCAATGCGTCAGCTACCACGTTTGCCTTACCCTCCTTATACTGTAAATCGATATCATAATCATTCAAGAATTCAACCCACCTTCTCTGCCTCATGTTCAACTCTTTCTGAGTGAACAAGTATTTCAAGCTCTTGTGGTCAGAATAGATCGTCACACTTACCCATACAAGTGATGTCGCCATATCTTCAGTGCGAAGACAATGGCCCCCAATTCTAAGTCGTGGGTAGGGTAGTTCTCCTCATGCTTCTTCAGCTGTCGGGAGGCGTAAGCCACGACCTTCCCGTGTTGCATCAACACACAACCCATACCCCTGCCTGATGCGTCGCAATAGACCTCAAAACCATCTGGACCGTCTGGTAATGTCAGAACCGGTGCAGATGTCAGAGCATCCTTGAGACTCGTGAAAGCTCTCTCGCAGTCGACTGTCCACTCGAATGGTGCATCCTTCTTCATCAAGGAAGTCATCGGCTTCGAGACACTGGAGAAGTCCCTCACAAATCTCCTATAGTAACCTGCCAGACCGAGGAAGCTCCTGATGTCGGTAACTGTCTTCGGCCTAGGCCAGGTGCGCACTGCATCTATTTTGCCGGATCAACAGCGATCCCGGCCTCAGAAATTACATGTCCAAGGAATGATACTTGGTTCAACCAAAATTCACATTTAGAAAATTTAGCATACAGCTGATTCTTTCTCAACGTCTGCAACACATCTCTCAGGTGGCTTTCATGCTCACCTCTCGATTTCGAATACACAAGTATGTCATCGATGAAGACTACCACTGATTTGTCCAACTGATCTTGGAACAAACGGTTCATTAAGTCCATGAACTTTGCTGGTGCATTTGATAAGCCAAACGGCATAACGGTGAACTCATAGTGCCCATACCTAGTTCTGAAGCTGTCTTTTCGACGTCACTGTCACGGATGGCAATCTGGTGATATCCGGAACGTAGGTCTATCTTGGAGAATACTGATGCTCCCCTAAGCTGATCAAATAGATCGTCGATGCGTGGTAAGGGGTAACGGTTCTTCACCGTAACAGCATTCAGCTCCCGATAATCAATACATAGGCGGAGGCTACCGTCCTTCTTCTTCACGAAGAGGACCGGCGCTCCCCATGGTGACACACTAGGGCGGATAAAGCCCTTGTCGAGTAGGTCTCGCAGCTGCTCCTTGAGCTCTGTCATCTCAGCTGGAGCCATACGGTAAGGCGCTTTCGCAATGGGTCCGGTGCCCGGAATCAGTCAATCTCGAACTCAACCTCTCGTGCTGGCGGCATGCCCGGCAGTTCCTTAGGAAATACATCAGGAAACTCCGACACTACCGGCACATCTGGGCTAAACTCAGGGTCTCTCTCTATGTCCTGGACATAGCAGAGGTATACATCATTTCCCCGTCGCAACTCACGGTACATGGCCATGGCGGTGATGATCTGTGTCGAAGGCTCCCTGGGCCTCTGGCGGTAAGATATAGTAACCCCAGATGGACTCCTAAGAAGCAGTCGATGCTCGGCACATAGGATTCTGCCCTTGTACCGCTCCAACCAGTTCATCCCGACAATCACATCAAAACCCAGTCCGTCGAACTCTATCAAGTCGATCGGAAACTCCTCATCCATGATTCGAACAATAGCATCTCGGTAGTAGCGGGTACATCTGATCTGCTCTTTCGACGGGAGAGTGACCACGAAGTCTGGCATCTCTTCACCGTCTAACCCCAGCCTCTTCGCAAATGATAGCGAAATAAATGTGTGTGAGGCTCCAGAGTCGAACAAGATCGATGCATCCACGCCATTCACTGGAAAGGTACCGGTGAGGATTGTGCCGCTCTTGCCGGCTTCTGCCTTATTGCAGACACTCAGTATACCTCCCGTTCCGAGTGCACAGCCTAATTCATTGGCAAACTAATAAGTATTGGGTAATAACACGTTGATACACTCCAAAACAACATTCCTTTATTCATTAACACAGTCTTTACACCATAAATTGGTTACATTGTAGACATTGCTAGACATAGCTCCTTTGTCAAACCACTGGCTTAATACATACATGATTACACAAGGCTCAAAACTGCCTGAAAGTCAAATTTAAACGTCCAGGTTTCATGTGTGTGGCATTGATCACTGCCGACGGTGCGGTATTCAGTTTGATCTTTCTGATGCCATGGTATAGCATCCTTGATTGCCCACCCATGATTAATACATCCCCCGATTTCAGAAGTAGCTTCTTTGCGAGATCAGCACGCTTCTGCTCGCCATATACAAACACAGCGGTATCACCAATGGACCAAGACACCACGGGTACTCCCTTACTTAGAGACTCGGGTGACTCGTCCTTGTCTTGGTGCATACCAAACGTCCACCTTTCTGGTAGAAGTTTACAATGCATAGATCTGCCTTTACACTTGGAATTGATTCCGTCTCAACTTGCTGAGCAATTCCCACGGCGTGGTTAACAACCGCGTGGAACTCCTCTGGTATGCTTGCTACTGTTGCTCCATCTTCAGCTCGAACTTCTTGATATGACTTGGTAAGGGTTCCAGTCCTTACCCATGCACATCATCTTCAATTGCATCCTTGCTCCGTTCGGGTATTCGGGTGTGTAGAACCCTCCTGGTTTTGCTCCAAGTTCGTCGCATCGTCTGATGATGTGGATTTGTGCTTCCGGTGTCAGGTATCCATTTAAGAGTATCATACCTGGCTGGATAACCTGACATTGCTCCAATGGAAAGTGTGTGTGATGTTGATGGCGGTTTCTTCAGGGTTTGGTGCAGGTGGGATTGGATAGCAGATATTGAAGGTTCCTAAGTTTCAAATTGCCTAATTTAGGTGTTTTCCACATTATGTTCTAACTCTTTACTTATATGTTTATACCTTTAGACTTGCTAACACTCATGCATGAAATGCGGTAAGCAATCACTTTTTCATTATCACTTAGGCGGTACCTGGTCTCGAAGAGGATCCTGGTGCCTCAGACCGGTCCACCACATTCAGGGTGGCCTTGTTGGACCCCGACCCCTTCCCTTTCTGGGACTCTGTGTACCTCTGATCTGGGGGTGGCTGGTTCGCCGTCTTCTGGCCATCGGTGGTCGCAGTGGCCTTACCCTTCCACTTTGGCTTGTAGTTCCTGCTGTTGGGGTTCGTCCAACACTCAAACTCACGGTGCCCCATCTTCTGGCAGTGGCGGCACCTCACATCATTCCCCTTGCAGTCTTTGCCGGGGTGGTCTCCACTGCACCACTTACAGTAAAGTGGCGCTCCGATCTAGAACCCGTGCCAGCCTTAGGTGGGTAAGAACGTAGGGGCTTGGCCGCATACGCATAGGTGAGCTGCAGAGGCTCATCAGCAGTGGTGGTCTGGGCCTGGCCCTTGTCACCTTGTTGCTGTCCTTTCTGGGACTGGGAGTATGCTTCTTCTTCTTCCCTCCCCACTGCCCTTGCGTGCCTTGGCCCTCGTTCTGAGCCTTGCGCTTAAGCGTTCTCCTCGTCCCTCAGACGGACGGTGATCTCCACAATAGCAGCGGCATGATAGCACTCCTATATTTAGGGTGTCAGTTATGCCCCGCCAAATAACTCACATCACATAACACAGTACACACTTATTCACATTACACTGTAATTCCTTTACCTGCAAGGTGGTATATCCAGTAGGCCCCATGCCGTAGCGTAGGCGATAGTTCATCCGTTGTAGAAACGGTTCACAAGGATCCGGTCTGAGTAACCCAGATCCGGTAGCAGGTGGATAAGTCCGATGAAGGCTGAGTAGTACTCATCTACCGTCATCTTATCCCCTTGCCTCAGGTTGTCCAACTCCAGGCGCTTGGCCTCTTGCACATGTATGGGTAGTATTTGGCTCGCAGCAGAGCCGTGTACTCCCTCCACTGAAAAGTCGGGTCAGCAACCCTTCCCTCGCGCACAAGCTTCCACCAGTTTTGTGCCGAGCCCTTTAAGTAATAAGCAGCAAGTCGCACCTTGATCTGCTCAGGTGGTGCTAGGGTTTCGAAGGCGGTCTCCATCTCGGAGATGTATGCCTCGAGCTTACGGGGATCGGTCTCCCCACTGAATGATGGCGGCCTAAGATCAGCCAACGCCTTGACCCAATTGGTCTCACGTGGCGGTGGTGGTGGTGGTGAACTCCGGGCTGTTGCCCTTGCTGAATAGCAGCAACTAGATCGGGTACCAACTGGGCTACGGCGGCTGCAACTGCCTCAGCCATAGTCTGGGCCGTAGTATCATCGCCCTGGTTACCCAATCTCCAGTACCGCGCCCGCGGCCTCGACCTCGTGGTCTACCTGCCATCTGTATTTATATGAACATCTCATTAGCATTATGCCTGCACACTTATCGGTCCATCGTTTGTAACGCTTCCCGATAATAAGGTATCTCCACACTTAGTTAGTGGTTAACCTTTCCAAACATGTTCACTTAGGTATTTGTAGTTAGGTTTCCTAACTCGGTATATTCCTAAGCTCGGTATTCTAGTCATCAGAGCGATACTTCGCTCTGATACCACTTTTTGTAACACCCCTACGCTCCTATCATCTACGAAGTCGCAGCGGAAATAACCAACCAATAATAACTAACGCTTTGGTGTTACAACGCCGTTAACCACCCACGTGGTTAACTAGGCAGAATAAATACAGTGTATCGGTCTGATGATCAGACTCCCGAGCATCGTAACTAACATCCATATATAAACATAACCGACAATACCGAGTATTTAATTTACAATCATCTCCAAACCATAATCATCCATAACTGTATAACAAGGTATCAACATGTACGCCTCGGGAGCACAGGCGCATCCCGGGCTCAACAACCTACTTACCAAAAGTATATCTACCGCCTAGGACCTAGAGCCACTCAGCCTCTTCGATCCTCATCCTGCAATCAAATAAAATATGGGGCCCCCGAGGGGGTCAGCACCTTTGCTGGTATGGCTAACGCGCAGCCCATCGACTAACGGGATACGCGCAACCAATTGTCATAATACATGGCATTCATTTTAGAACAACCAACATATATATACATATACCATAGCATAGCAAGGGAAATTGCATAGCATCACATCATCAATACATACCACCACAAGAACGGTTCACATAAGATCCTTCCACCACAGTTAGTACATACCATGAGCATAGAGATTGTTGCCAACTCACCCAAGCTCGTTAATTACCTCATCACCATCCTGTTATTTGAACGGTTGACTTAAACCCAAGGTGTGTCGGATATAGTGATCCCAAGCACACCAAACAACACAGTATGCCCCTATGGCCCGACGTGAGTCAGTAAACTAGCTTTGGATAAGCTAAGGGAAGGTTGAAACCAAATTGGAATACCACCTAAACATACACCTAGGGAGCCGAACTGGATATGATAACGACCCCCATCCATCACACGCGTGGCCGGAACTTACCGGACTCCTCACTCCCCCCGATTAGCACTTGTTAGTAAACACACAACATTTGTCAAGTCACATACAAGCAACATTAGGTCTTGTTAGACACCCAAGGGGAAAGGAGTCATAATAACACAACATCATAATATATAACAGCTGTAAACTCTTTTCATGCCTTAATCTTATAAGGTTGTAAACACTCAGAAAACAAACAACACCCAAGCCGGTGTAAACCGTTAGGCAACAGACTGCAAGAAAACCATACCTTGGTCCTTGCCTTGTTTCGTTCCCACCTTGAGAGAATCCTATACACATTAGTAAGGTCGGTTAATTAATTATTTAACTTCACACTTACTATATATTCAACATGCTTGTATGACATGCTTTAATGCCTATCTTACCCTAGGTTACCTTCATTAAATACCCTAGGGTTAACTACATAAGTCACATTCTTTTCTGTTTTTTTTTTTTTAAGTTTTGGTCCGACCGACCCACCGTCCGACCCACAACTGGGTCGGACCCTCCCAGTGGTCTTCGGGTCTGAAAACTTACCTTGACCGACCCATGTCCGACCCACCATTCTGGGTCGGTCCATGTGCGAACATTTTCCTAACATTTTACAGAGGCTCGACCGACCCATGTCCGACCCACCCTTTGGGTCGGACCGTCACCGAACATTTCCTAACATTTTACAGAGGCTCGACCGACCCACAAACTGGGTCGGCCCCTGGGTCGGTCGCCTCTAAACTTACCAAACTTCCAATTCTTCACCAAACTTCTCCTAAGGCCTCTTAATGCTTCCTACAACATTTGGTAACCTTACATCCACATACAACATCCATGAAACTCATTTTCTATTCCTTAAGCCTTTACTTATTTCCTTGTAAAAATTCCTTAACACTTATGTTATTTCTATACTAGGTTCCTAGATGGTGTTTCTCACCTATGGTAACTACTATCCCAAAATGCTTTCTCCTTAACTTAACATCATCTCCCAAGCATCATCTCTCACACTAATTCCTTATCTCCTTCTTGAAACTCTTTTCCTAGTGTACACTCTCCTTATTTTACCAAAGTTTGCCTAGGTATTTACCTAAGTCCCAAAGTGACTTTGGTACCTACTTAAATCTCAAGATCATGCCTAAGTCCTTATTACACTCTAAATGTTTCCTAGTTCATCAAAATTCCTTAAGAACATCATAAACTTCTTATTCATCTCCTACACTTTCTAACTCACCAAACCTTATGTAAACACTTAAAACTTCTTGCTTCTTACCTAAATTTTGACATGGGTTCCCTTAGAACATTACTAAGCCCAAACACTTTACCTTCTCCTTTAAACACACAAGATCATCTAAAATCATCAAGAACACTCACATACATAATTTCACCAAATTTACACCACATTACAACATAGTGCACAATATAGTTTGCATGGCACTTAGGCCCTTAAAATGCATGGCTCTTAGGCCCTTAAAGTGCTTAAATCATAAACACTGAATTTCCACAATATATATGCCTTTAACCTGCAAATACACTCAACACACATATGCCCTTTACTAGTCTCTTGAGAACACTTTACTAAGTCATTCACCATTGCTCTTTAGATAGTTTTAATAAGCATTATAAGCTCATTTCTCCTAAGGCATTAAAATAGCATTAGGTTAGTAGATTTACCTCTTTTGCAAGATAACTCCTTTCTTGTTTCCTTTAGAAAACCAATAGAGTACTTGATTCCTTGACAAGTTCTAAACAATATACCAACTCAATAATGAGTATTCAAGCTATAGGCTTCATCTCATTGTAAACCCTAATTTGACATTGTTTCAAAACATTAATGTAGTTGTTTTACCTTGTTCTTTGAAGAGAGTTTGGATATACAACAAGAGAGGGCTCCACCTAGTCCATGAAGAGTTGAAATGAAGCTAGAACAAAGTCACACAATGAGCTATATCAATGTGTATTTTCGGACATGACAAAAAACAAGGAGGAAACTTGATTTTTGTTTGAGATTCCTTACCTAGAAGTAAAGGAGAGTAATAATATGTAGAAATCCAAGCTCAAGCTCCTTCAATGGTGGAACACCTTGGCACCGAAATGGAGCTCTAGGAGTTTTGAGAAGATAGGAATGAAGAGCTTGATGAGAGGAAGAGATTGGTGGTATTTGTTTTTGATTTGGACAAGTGAGCTAGATTTAGCAAGTGGTCAAAGCTTGTGTTCAATGGTGGTAGTGGTTTATCGTGAGAGAACAAGAAGAAGGGAGAAGATGAGTGGGAAACCGTGTGAGAAGGAAGGAAATGAGAGAATGAAGATAGAATTTGCTTTAGAGATATTTATACTTATAAAGTAAAAAGTAGTATTTACTTATCTTTACTTACTTAATACCTTAATAAGAGAGTGGTGAGTCACACCTTATAAAAACCGGCCCCTTATATTAGTGTGGGGGTTTTAGTCTTTGTTTGTCAATTTAATTACTTAATACAACATATGTTACAAAATAGCTTATAAAAAGTACTATTCACCTATACAAGGCACATAGAAGTGAAATTTTTGATTTCCCACTAATATAGCCACCCAAATGTGATACTATATAGTACACATATATATTTAAGAGTAATGATGGACATTTAGCCATTCAAAACTCATTTACAAGACAATTTTTCAAAAACGTGCTTTAAGACTTCTTAAAGCACATTTTGAGTTTTAACTTGTTTTCAAGCTTGGTTTTCTTTGGTAATTGGTTTAATATGTTCATTAGTATATAAATGAAGTCTTGGTAAGCTCATTAGGCCTTACTCAAGTTTATCCCAAGCTTAGAGCACATTTTAGCTCTTATTGACTTTAAAGCACATTTGTTTTTCCTTTTCGTTTAAATTCGTTTACTAAGGTTTCTAAGACTCTTTTTAGTCTTAATATACCATGTTTTAATGTTTAACCAACATACTAAGGTTTGGGGTATTTCATTTATGATTAGTTTCGGTTTCGATTTGCCAAAATTCTCTCAATTTATTGCTTAATTGGTTAAATTGACATGGGGGTTTGTTCGGGAATGCAAAAACGAATGACAATAATTGAGCAATTTGATCGGAAATCTACCAGAAATGCACCGGCAAGGAAATTGGTTTCGATTTTCTGGAAAACTTGTTATTTAATGAGAAGACCAAGTAGCCTACTTCACAGACCAACTTGCGCTAACTGAGAAGGATTCGATCCACGAAACCTTGGTCATCAACATGAAAGTTGTAGAGGGATTAGAGCTCTTCAAAACGGCCTAAAGAACACGAAATTTGGCTAAGAAACGAAGAAGTTATGGCAAGATGAAGTTTACCTGATTTCAGAGAAAACCAGAATTCTGGGTTACAAATTCGCAAGGTGGCAACTTTGGATCAATATTCCCATTGATGTATGAGTTAGGAGATGTATGAGTTATGGTTGGAAAGAGGAGATTAAGGAGAAGAGAATGCAAAAGACGACACTCAAAAATTCCAAAAGATTAGAAAGTTATGGAGGTCACAAGTTAGGGCGAAGTCATTTGCGAAAAACGTGGAGATAGAATTTATCTAAGTGTTGGGCACGTGTCCCGAGGTGCCTGATGAGTCAGCAGACTTGCCACATCAGCATCTTTTCAAAATTTTGGCTCTAAATTTCATTTTATCATAACTTTGGCTAGGATGATCCGTTTTTGACGTTCTTTTTATCAATCTTCATGGTTTTCCATAACCTTTTTATTGGTATAGGTTTTGTGTGCTAGTTTGACCATTATCAAAAAGTTAACCCTAGCAAGACTTAATAAGCTTTAAGGTTTCTAGGATTTTATATTGACTTTTATGTTTCAAATCAATGCACCCAATATTTCTAAAATCTTTATAATATAATTGGAGTGTCTAGGAATTTTTCCACGATTTATTGACTTATAAATCTTGTTATTAAATTCATAATACTATATAATAATATATAATAATTAAATATTTAAATGTATTCTTTAGAGCTAAATAGGAGGAATCCCCTAAACTAATTTCCATAATTCCATATAGTATTAATACTCATAATTCCATACAATAATTTAATATTCATAATCCCTTGTACTAATGTAACATTCATAATTCCATATAATAATTTAATACTTAATAGTATTATTAAAGGTTTAATAAAATAAATCCCCTAAATTAATTTAAATTAATTTAGGGGTATTTCAATGGTTAACAAAGACCAAAAATCAGCCTATATACAAAAGGGGGGCCGATTTTATAAGTGGTGAGTCATCACCCTTGTTAGTTTACTAAAGAAAGGAGAATTGATAAAGTAAAGTACTATTTGCTTTTTAACATAAATATCTTAACAAAAGGCTTACCTCTCACCTCCTCTCCTCATTTCCTCCATTCACCACCGTATTCATCTTCTTCCTCCCCTCTCAAAATCGTTTTTGCTACAGCACCCTTCATTCTCCATCTTCTTTTGCTTGTAACTCATGGCTCCATGCTCCAAATTTAATTCCGAGACTACCTTTGTCTTAGTTAGACCAAGCTCTTCACTTCTATCTTTTCAAATCTTCAAGAACTCCATTTTGGTGCCATGAAGAATCTCCATTGAAGGAGGAAAAGCTTACCTTTTCACACCTTGTTGTTCTCCTTTGCTTCAAGGTAAGGAAAATCAAAGAAAATCCATCTTTCCCCTCATTTTTGTGCATAGCCGAAAATTCCCCTCCTAATGGTGCATTATCTTGCTCTTCGTTCAGCTTGATTCAATCTTCAAAGGACTAGGAGGAGTCCTCTCTTGCTACTTATTCAAATTCTCATTCAAATCCAAGGTAAATTTCTATTTTAGTGTTTTAAGACACTTATGCAAATCTAGGGTTCAATTATGAGCTTAAGTATGAAACTTAATGCTCATTACCCTTATATGTGTATTGGTTAGAAGATTGATGAAATACCCTTAAATTAATTTAAATTAATTTAGGGGATTTCTTTTATTAAACCTTAAATAATACTATTAAATATTAAATTATTATATGGAATTATGGAAATTAATTTAGGGAATTCCTCCTATTTAACTCTAAAGAATACAATTTAATATTTAATTATTATATATTATTATATAGTATTATGAATTTAATAACAAGATTTATAAGTCAATAAATCTTGGAAAAATTCCTAGACACTCCAATTATATTATAAAGATTTTAGAAATATTGGGAGCATTGGTTTGAAACATAAAAGTCAATATAAAATCCTAGAAACCTTAAAGCTTGTTAAGCCTTGCTAGGGTTGACTTTTTGAGAATGGTCAAAATAGCCCATGAAACCTATACCAATAAATAGGTTATGGAAAACCATGAAGATCGATAAAAAGAACGTCAAAAACGGATCATCCTAGCCAAAGTTATGATAGATTGAAGTTTAGAGCCAAAAATTTGAAATATGCCATGTGTCACACTGTCACGGGTCGCCTACACTTAGCATAAAAATTGGAACTTCCATCAGTGATTTTGCCCTAACTTTAGACGGCTATATCTCACTCATCCCTCAGTATTTTTCAATGCCGTCTTTTTCATTCTCTTCTACAAAACGTCCTCTTTCCAACCATTACTCACACATACCCTAATTCATTATACATCAGCTGCAAATTCGATCTAAAGTTGCCTACTTGCGAAACCTGTACCCAGTTTTCCAGTTTCTCACCGAATTCAGGTAACTTTCGTTCGATCATACCTTCTTCGTCCCTCAACCAAAATTTGATTTCTTTAGCTTGTTTTGAAGATCTCTAATCCCTCTACAATTTTCATGTTTATGCCCAAGTCTGATTCGTAACCGTTTGGAGGATATAGTTGCCTAAAGTTTCCGATTCAACATCACAATAAATCATAGAAAACTGCAAGGTATAAACTCGTAACTTTCGACTTTAATTTTTTCTTGTGTGTTGCGAGTTAGAGTTAGTTCTTGTTATCAATATGTAGAGGTAAGTTTACTCTTTCGATTAAGCCCTTACAAATAGCCTAACTCGATATGTACTGTAAGTTATAGATCCTCAAAGTCGGCCTCGTGAACTGCTCGAAATTTCGAACCTTTCCAGAATTCCGAATTCGAATTCCTCCGTTTTTGCAACTCCGGTGAGTTTCCGATCAAATTGCTCCGTTATTGTCATTCGTAATCACATTACCGATCTAACCCATGTCTCAATTTCATCAATTACGTGTTAGATTAGGAGAATTGGTCAAATCAAGCTTCAAACTGAATTAGGAACCCTAACTTCGAACCCAGATTCGATTTTGCGGAATACCGCATCATAAGTGGTGAAATCAGTGTCATTAGAACCGTAATTTAATTTCGAAACGAATGGAGGAAGAATCACTCAATTTGGTTCTGTAGATTGTGAGAAACTGGTGAATTAGTACTCGAATCGGGATTGGGAATCGCTGAAGAACTCGGCTTTCAGCAGCCGTCCGATTGCAGTTATAAGAAACGGACGGCTGAGATTAGATCGTTTCAAATTAAAAGTATAAGTTTTTATTATAATTTCAGAAATAAACCCTAACTTGTTGAATATGTTTAAATGCCTTCCCGAATGTATTTTGTCACAAAATTTTAACCGTAGATTCCTTATAAAATCTAGTTTATTTTGATGTAAATTAATATGGTTTTGGAGTTTTTAAACGTAAGTTATGATTTTTGCAAATAACGGGTTTTCTGGAATTGTTTGGCTAATTTAAAAAGATATTTTTATGAAATAAAAATTTTATAATATGTCTAAAATGTTATAGTTATTATATATTAAATTTGGGAATTTTTAGACAATGGTAAATGGTTTTAAAAATTGTGTTTATGAGTTTTTCATAAGAATAACTTATAATATATGGTTTTTAATGTAACAAAAATTAAAGTATGGTTTGTTAACATGCTTTTAAGGTTGGGGAAAATAATAACACCTAAATTAACGTTTTATACCAGTATGTTTATAATTATTTGGGTATTATCTTTTAAGTGAAGTAAAAATTGTTTACATATATATATATATATATACTTATATGAGAGTAGTAAAATAGAAACTTATATTAAATCAAGGAATTAAAATAGTCTACATTTTAATTTAGTATATATTGTGGAAGTTAATATACTTAATTAAAGCTTGAGGAAATACCTTATTTTTAAACCATATATTAGATGTTAATATGTGTAAAAGTTAATAAAGAGAATTAAATACAATATAACTACATAATAGTGTTTTAAGTAAATCCTAGTATATATATTAGGCATCACTAAAATAAAAAAATACTTTATCCTATAGGTAATAACTAAGCAGATAAAATGCTTTGTGAATACTAGATGTGTAAGAGTTATTAAAGTAATTAAATTTCATAAATTTCTTAAAGAATGTTTTGGGATAAATACTAATATATGCACATAAATATATTAGAAATATTAAGAGATAATGTTAACATTCCCTGCGGGAAACCTAATTAGAAAATATATATACATATATATATATATTTGTGCTAAACTTTAGGTCTTTAATCAATGTTGTAATAATTACCCAACGATAACCTGCAAGTTTAATTAAACTAAACCCGTGGCTAAGAGTAAGTAATTAAAATAAAATTAGACGTATCTTTTAGACAAGAAATTCAATGGCGTAGTTGGTCAGGATAAACCTGGAACTGAGTCGAGGTTGCACGTTTGAAACCTCGCATAATCCTTTTAGGGAATTTAATTTAAATAGTAAAAATGTTACACGGTCTTGGGCTAACCTACTAAACCCAAGCCTATGAACTTCAAAAGCCCATTTAAACAGTCCAAGAGAGTTTGGGCCGCTCTCAGGTTAAAACTTCAAATCAATCCAGATTAAATGAAATGAGCCTAACAAAAGAGTTAATTAACTGAACCTGGCCCAGGTACTACGTGAGGATAATTGTAAACTTTAAACTATTAACCAGTAAGAGTAAAAGGTGTTTAGCTCTATGAGCTACTTAACTGATCAATACTTGGAACACCTTAATTATAGGTGATTAGTGGAAGTTCGCACTTTCTGTTTGGCTACTGCTCTACACATACCAGGTACGATTTCTCGTACTCATATGCTTGCTAACAGACTTAAAGGACGTTTTTGGAAAATGCTACCTGAGCCTAAATGGTTTTATTAAGGAAAAATGGTTTGTGTGACTAACTCAGCCTGTATGACTAACTGAGCCTTGGTTGAACAACATACATGGTTATTGGTTCCTTCTATCTGGTTGTTTCATTAGATATTATCTGCCCGGGGTTTACGCCTCTGCACTCTGTAGGACTGAGTGTTTTGGTATCGCTCTGGTACAGTTAATGATCTGGTGGGAATTTTGGAAATGTCAATCTTGGTAATTCTTCTTGACTCTGGATATCTTTCCATCCATGAGCTGGGTTTGTTTGGGTGACGTGCGCGCGTCTTCATCGGCAACAGAGAGGGGCTGTATATCCCCTGTCCTTAGTGGACGTAGTAACAGAGAGGGCTGTATATCCCTGTCCTTAGTGGACGTAGTTAATAGAGAGGGGTTGTATATCCCCTGTCCTAAAAGGACGTACTTGGCATTGGGGTTTATTCTACTCTTGGGTTTTTGGATTCTTCATCTATCAATCATTCCTAGTCCTGGTGACTACTTGGCTTTTCTACTCCTTACTGGAACTTAATCTAACTAAGGCTTTGGATACTCACTAACTCATGGTGTGAATTTGTTTACTAACTTTCCTTTTCTATTATTTATCTCTATCTTTAACATGCTATCTTTGTCTTGGTGATTTTTAAAGTGCTTGTTTCTCTGTTTTATTTTCAAGAGTTTAATTTCAAGTTATTGTTTTATTTTAAGAGTTGTGCTATAATTATTTCTTTGGAGAATTGTACGAGTTCCATTCCAGGGAACTGACTCACCCCTCCCGGGGTGGGCTGCTTGGTTTCATCTTGCAGGTGTAAATTGTTTATACAGGTGGCCACGAAGAGCATGAGTGATTGGGATGGGAGTTAGGAATTGTGGAGAGTTATTCTATTTTACTAGTAGTTACGTTTATGTTGTTTTTCTCGAGTTCAGACCGTAGCTTTTGTAATTTTATAAGTTGTAATTGATAAGGTTTGGTGCCGGGTGGTCGGAACCCGATGGTCTGTAAACGCTAGTAGAGATTTTATATTCCGTTGTATTTATTGTAAGTAGGGGCGTTACAGAAATTGGTATCAGAGCTAAGGTACGCCCTCGTACCTCTACTAACGATAACCCATATAGACTAAATGTAGGGAACTATCATGTAAAAAGATGTGGGTACATCACTCTCATGGAGTCCTCAGTCTCCCAAGTAGCTTCCTCGACCCCATGGTGTTCCCAAAGAACCTTCACTAGTTTAACTGATCTGCCTCTCGTTTCTCAGACCTTCGTGTCCAAGATCTGAATAGGAGTCTCCTCGTATCTCAGTGTAGGCTCTATTTCCAATCTCTCTGGCTGCAGTATGTGAGAAGGGTCAGGCATATACTTCTTCAGTTGAGATACATGAAACACGTCGTGTACCTTCCCCAACTCTACTGGTAGATCCAATCTGTATGCAGCTGGGCCCACTCGCTCCGTAATCCTGTACGGGCCGACATACTTAGGGCTTAGCTTCCCCCTCATCCCAAATCTGAAGATGCCTCTCATCGGAGACACTCGTAAGAAGACCATGTCTCCCAACTGAAACTCGAGCTCTTTGGTGCGCTTATCCTCGTAAGATTTTTGTCTAGACTGCACTGCCCTCATGTGCTGCTGAATAACTCTGACGTCATCCTGCAGTGTCTGAATATACTCGGGCCCAATCAAGACTGCCTCAGTAGGGTCACTCCATGATAAGGGAGTCCGACACGGCCTGCCATATAGAGCCTGGAATGGTGCCATGCCGATGGACGCATGGTAAGAGTTATTATAGGAGAACTCTACTAGATGTAGACGCTCTACCCAACTCCCCTGATAGTCTAGAGCGACTGCTCGCAACATATCCTCCAATGTCTGAATAGTCCTCTCAGTCTGCCCATCAGTCTACGGGTGAACATCTACCCCTTGTTGAATATAAAAACCATTAAAGGAAGTTACTTAAAGATCGAGTGAAGAGAAGAGTAATACTAGACTAAATATCATTTATCCTTAAATACTTGGAGTATTGAGCATCTAGTGAAAATTGTGAGTTACTTAAAGATTGGAAATTCTCATGTTTATTTAGAAGGTCAACATTATGCATATATAAAATTTTAGAAGTCACACTAAGAGTGATATTTACAAAAGCCACCATTGTCTAAGAGGGTACTAAGATTTAATAATCAGAAGAATACTTACATAGAACAAACCTTAAGAAAAATAATTTTCAAGAGTGAGTGAGTTTTCATTAGACTAATTCATTTGACTTAAAATTTTATATAGAGTCCCTACCTTAAAATAATATATAAATTTTAAGATAAAGGAATCAGATTTTGGAGCTACATTATAATTAATAAGAACTTCCTAAAACTCTGCCTTGTGTGAAATTATGTAGATATATAATAAGTAAATTTTATGAAGTAAATACCTAATGGTTCGTCTAAAATACTATAGTTAATTATAAAACAATTGAAACTTGAAAAGTCACAGAAAATATTTATTTTATAAAGTTTTAACATATGGTTGGCTAATAAACCCTTGAAGATAATTTTGAAAGATTATCTAGGATTAGTAAATGATCTGAAATATTATTTTAAACTACTCAAGTATGTTACACCTGAGTTATAGCTTGTTAATATAATTGATATGATAAAATGAACATATGATGGACATATAATTCGTATCAGACATAAAATGAATGATAATATGTAACACCCCTCTCCATAATCACGATATAATCCCTCACGTAGCAATAAATAAAAACGTCTCGCAGCGGAAAATAACTAACAATTACAAAACTCACTCGGGTGTCACCGGCCATTACCCGCCCATGCGAGCAACGTAGCCAAACTACATCCAACTTCCAAAATAAACAAACTGCTAACCGCAGTGATAACGAGAAACTCCTATACATCATACTAAGTCATAACCATAAACATCGACAAGTGAGCGTCTACCCATCCTGAAAAATACATAACCTTACCATAAGAACCATAACACCATCTTCATTACTATACAACGTCTCCAATTACCCTGTTCCTGCTCTTCAGCTCCGACAATGATCAACAACCTGAAATGGTGTAGTATCAGCGATAGACGCTGAGTATGGGGCCTGGACCCTAATGGTCACTTGTCATTTTAACCATCTTTTTATTAGATTGGTTTCATGCTCTTCATTTTACAGTTATAACAATACTGTAGCATAAATGTATAAGTACATAACCATCCAAATATTCATAGACACTAATCATCCATCCAAACCAAACAATCATTTAGATATCACAAACCACAAATATATATCGAACGATCGAACAACAACAATATATTGACAATGTACAATCGCCGTAGCGTACAGTTTTCATATTTGATTTACCTTAGCCTTGTAGGCTCCATCCAACCATCAACACACAATATAATACCCACAAGTATAACCAATGAACAACAAAGCGAAACAAGAGAATGATAAACAAGTATTAAGTCTCGTCCATGGTATTGTTCGCCACTGTATATGTCTCAATTGTTTTAGTTGTTCAGTTATACCTAGTGACAATGTCTCGTTAAAACGACACGTCTCTAGTTACCCATATATATATGGCGGGTCACCCACGGCAGTAGCCACTCCAACGGTAGTTAGAGTCTCCGACCAACGAGCCATTCTAGCTCACGGGAAATTTTCCTTGATACTTACGGACCGTACGGGACATCCTGGTATCGTTTTTGTGATCACAGCGCGCACCAAGGCCACATCCTCTTGGCTTTCCTTCCATTCCATAATTAATTAATTATTTATACCATCGCATCACATTACCAAATTTTCTAACACAGCAGACTAAGGTCATTAGTCCAATCCGAGTCTGTAAACTCGGGATCCAGTGTTAGATACGAGAGCGGCGTATAGAAAGGCCAATACTCCGTATAAAAGTCTCAGATAATATGTATATCTTATTATCTTAGTGCTACAACGTTTTACTTACGTTCCTTATATTTCATATAAGATAGCACCATAGCCGCTAGTTCGTTTTATATATATAGGTTCATATATACGAACCAATACTGTTAACTCAACAACAGTAAATAATAAGCAGCTATAAATACAGTCATGCATATTAATTATCACTTCAGACAAACATCTTATCACAGATCATCAGATGTCTGAACTGAGGAAGCCCTCATGACATCGAGACATAACAACATACAAGTTATATCAAGCGTCCTTGTCAGAAGTATACTCTAAACGGTAATTAAACTATAAGTCAGCTCCATGACTAACTACATCCGGTATTTCGGAATAATAAGTAACCCCGACAGTTCACCCCTGTTTTCTACAGTTTTGTTACGGGTTTCTCTAAAACAGTCGGCTTTGTTTTTAAAACGCGTACGTCAAAAACTATTTCACTGTTAAGTTTAATTCCTATATTTCTTTTAATCTTATCCACATCCAGTTTAGGTACGTAACCTATAGTTGCATGAATGCATGCATTCTGTATTATACTGCATTCTAAAATTCATAACTATAGTTCGTAACTATCTTTATTATTTTTTTAAATAACCACCACCATTAAATCATATGGTTTTCAACCAAAATATATATATATCCACCTTATATACATTATCTTGTGTATGTATATATTTACCACGTAGGATTCCCATGAGTTTATAAACTCTTGTATTTTATGTTACATTTTACATCTTTTATTGGATGATTATTCCATTAGTTGTATTAATTATAAAACTTATATTAAGATAGATCTATATATCATGTAACATCTTATGTTGTATAATACAACTCCTAAGGTTTATTCCATAAACACCTTAGTTTATAAATCTCATTTATTTATAGTTTGTCACATTATTTTATGTGAGTACCCTTCCTTATATCAATTCCATCTAAACCATATCATTGTAATAACGTTTATAACATTATAGACCGTAGTCTAAATTCATCTTTAAACTCCTATTAACTCAGTAACCCTTAACTTTTTAAATTCCGTTTTGACCACATAACATTATGTAATGTTATACCATATACTAATATCATACTATGTGATATTTTTATTCCCTTTAACTTATAACCTATAGTCTTTATACAAAACTATTTATTATTGCCTCTTAGGCACCATAAGAAAATCTTATTCTTTTCCATAAACCATAGTTTCCTTTATTTACAAAATCACCCCTTTCTTTTTACCATGTTATTATTCCATTTAATATAACATTTCTAACTTATAAAAGAGTATAACCTATGGTTAGTTTTTTGTAAATTCCGAACAGCCCTTTGCTATTCTATAATTGCCATTTGGCCCTATTTATAACATAGTTCTTCCATATCATTAAAACCATATTTTATACACATATCTTAATAAATTCTCTTAATAATTCCAAAAATCACCAAATTCCACCAAAGGGTTATAAATATCCTTATTAACCCATACTCTTGGTATTTACCATTCCACCATCTATATTTCTCCAAAGTGTCATAATGACATAATAACTAATATTATACATATATAGTTTATTTTAATTCCAAAAACATTCCAATAAATTCCTAAAAATTCTAATAGCCCATGGGTGTTTAAAATACCATTGTACACCCTTTTTTTTCGGTAATAAACATATTTACCATATACGTTATAAAAATATTACCATAAGATACTTATCTTATTATAAGCCTTAAATAGTTATCTAACTTATTTAATTTGGTCAAAACCTAGCATATGGTCAAGGTTGACCACCTTAATATTTCCTTGACCACCAATTCCTATAATTACGGTTTAGTACCCAAACTTTCTAGAAATCACCTTTAACCCCAAAACTTTATAAAATCTTATAAACTTTATTTTAACTCCTTTTTAACTCTAATTTTCGGCCTTATTATTCTAAAGCCCCCAAATTTAATTTAATTACACCTAATACCCCATTTATTTTCGGTAATGGATTTATACTACTTAAACTTAATTAAAAGCTTGTAAATGCATAAATAAAATGGCCTAAAATACATGGCCTTATTACAAACATTGTCTTGCAAAATAAATTACACATAAATGTCCCAAAACATATAGATTTTCGGCCTCACCATATATTCCATTTATTTACCAAACTTCCACATAATGTCTTAAATTTGACAATTATGCTTGTTTAATTAGTTATAAAATTTATTAAACCATTCCTTAAACATTTTAAGGTCAAATAAGACCTTTTTTCTTCTTCACTCACGGCAATAATTAGAATTAGCTTAGAACTTTTTAACTTAGCAAAGTTAATTTTAAGTGATTTATACCTTGATTTAGCTTAGGTAATCCTTGTTTGGTTCGGCCATCTTAAGTAGAAATTCTCCACAGCTTGTTTTACATGTTTTCAAACAGAAAACAAGGCCTAGTTAGTCTCCAAGCAAGATCTAACCATAGGAAGTAATTTAATGTAAGATTTAAGGCAAAAAAACCTTAAGAGTGCAAGGAGAGTTCAAGATGGTTTCGGCCTGAATCAAACACACCACAAGGTGTTAGATCCACCATAGTGACATAGGAAATAGCTAGATCTCAAATACTCTTGTTATTAGGATTTACCTTGGAAAAATGCCTTAAAAGAGGGTATTTCCTTTGGATCTCGGCCACCCTTGCTCCAAATGGCTTACCAACAGATTCCACATGAAAAGAAGAAGATGAGGCTATGAGCAAAGTTTCACAGCCGAACTTGAAGGGAATCAAAAGTTATGAGCTTAAAGCACATTTTTACCTTAAATGGTCAAGACTTGAACTTTCCTCCTTAGATCTGGTTATGTACGAAACCAACACTTCTCTAACCTCCAAAGCACTCTACATAGATGTATAGAAAAGGTTGGAGTGTAGATCAATCGAAAAAGGAAGGAAAGATGAAGAAAATGGGCATTTTTATGCCGTAAGAGCTTACCTAGAGCTTGAAACCTCATCAATGGTGCTTGGAACTCTTACCTACAGTGGAGGGGAGCCAAAGAGAGCTCAAGGGGTGAGCCATCTCGGCTGAAGAGGAAGGAATGAAGGGGAAAGACCTAATATTGCCTTAAAGCACCTTTTTGCATTTTTTTATGATTTCCTTGCTTTGATGACTCATCAAGGCTGGTTGTAATTGATAAATTCATGGGAGACAACAGCAAGGGGCAGCTGGACATGATAGGAAAGGTGGGTGAATTATTTGTACATAATTGATTCCAATTTGATTGATTAAAGGAGTAATAATGTTACTTTTAGCCATTTATTGTAAGGTGACTAAGCACTTTTGTCTTGTACCAGCTGGAGCCACGAAATTCAAAGAGGAAGAGGAGCAAATGGAGGCTCCAAATCAGCTGGCTCACATGGGAAAGGTAAGTGGAGCCCACCTTTTTTGTTTTATAAGGTAAAGTATGTCTTTTTTTGTTATTTTATGCTAAAGTAAAGGACTATATTTAATTGTCACATGGGACTTGTCTCTTGGTCTGTTAAGAGACTTATTTATCTGATTTTATGTAGTCCATTTCGTGGTCAATGGTCAACATTGGTCAACTTAGTCAATGTTGACCCAAACGGGCCCCACTTTAGGGTTTTATTAATATTTTAATATTAAATTTGTAAAAATTCGTAAATTTCTGGAATTAAATTCCTAATATCATATAATATGATATTTTATTATATTTAAAGGTATTTATAACCTTTTAGCCCATTTAAAACCAATTTAAAAGGCGATTACACAAAAACGTGCTTTAAGGAGTTTTAGTGCACATTTTGTGTCGCAAGGTGTTTCTGGGCTCTGTTTTCTTTGACAACGGTTTTGTTGTGTTCCTTACATGATGTTTGATCATGGTATTCAATTTTATATCATTTAGAGGTCATTTGATTTTTAAGGTTTTCCTATAGCACCTTTTTGCCCTTTTTGACCTTGAAGCATGTAAATGCTTTTTCTTTGTGTTGGAGTGTTGTCCAACGGTTATAATATGTTTAATATTATGTCAATATACTTAGGACAAATTTTTAGGTCCTAAGAAGTTCATTTGGGTATTTATTTACCCTTAACAGTCAAAGGGTGCAACATCTTGTTTTGTGTTGACCACTGTTGTTCTCAGTTGACTTTTAAGGCATGTTTAGGCCTTAATTAATGTGATTAAATATTTAATCCATGTTTTATTAATTTGGGGTATTTCAATCTACCCCCCTTAAAAAGACTTCGTCCCGAAGTCTCTTAATCAAATAGGTAAGTATATATAAATGTATAACTACCCATTGTTCCCATAATGTATATCTATGTGATATATCATTTACATACATCGTGTTGCGCTTATACAGCACATAGCCATCACGTTGTGGCGTTAGTTCAATCATATATGGATATAGGTGATCCATCGGCACCATCATTTCCTATCAGTACTACCAACCCTGACAACCTCCCTGAGGTGTCCATAACATTCCATTGTTCCACATTCCATATCTAATGATTCATTTCGTATCTAGGCGATACCATATGTAATCATTCTATAAAGCAATATGAATACATATCACAAATAGCATAGGAAACGTACTACACACATGGTGTACATACAACATTCAAACAAGTATCTCTTGAGATACATACATACCAATGCACATCACACACAAACAAACCAAACAACGCACGCCCCGTGCACCAACCATAATCAACAAAACCAATTCATTGTATGCCATGCATACCAAATAATTCACATACCAACCAAACAACCCTCGTATGCCCCGCACACCACCAATTCTTTGTATGCAATGCATACTAATCAAACAAAATTTAGAGGCTCTACCCCCCTTAAAAAGGGTTACGCCCCCGTACCCCACAAGTATACAACTGTCGCTCTACAAGGAGCGCTGGATACTTGGCTCTCAAAGAGTTCATCAACTCGTGGATTATCCTCATATCAGAGAGACGGGCGTGACTCTAGCCCTTATGGGCTCCACAATACATAAAGGATGTGGCACTAAACAATTTGTGCTCTCTCCCAAATTCATTCTAATGGGCCCACTCGCTCCGTATGAGGTGCAGACCCATGAACACAGGTTGAATTTGCCTTTCTTTTTTTTTTTTCCATTGCTGTGAATCCACTTGTTTGGTTCACTAGCATACATGTGTGTGTCTTTTCTCACTGATATTCAGTTGAGGTATACTATGACATTGGCCATTGTTAGTACTTAGTGCTTTTTGCACTTGTCTTTGTAATACTAAGACGTACCAGCCTATATGTCCACAAAGATGATGTTTGTCATCCATGTCTCCTGGTGTTTTGTTCCGGAGTAACACACTGTTATAGTTCTTTTTTTTACACACTCTTGTTGATATCCACTTTATCTTTCTGCGTTCTCACTAGATTAATAACTGCACGGGTGCAATACCAAAACACCCAGTCATACAGAGTGCAGAGGCGTAAACGCTCAACAACTAATATCTCATGAGTCAAACAGATAAGATGTGCGAATTATCCTGTGAGTGGTACATTCCAAATCCATTGTTCTTTGCTTAAGGTATCTGCTATCATATAGCTTTATCTTTTCTCCTTGCGTAGTCACGCGTTTATGTCCATATCATCTGGTAGATTTCCTCTGGATTACAAGCATTTGCTTGATCCTTATGAGGGTTCTACATATTATTCGTCCATAATGGGTTTTCTTTTTTTTGGTTTTCCTGTCCCTAAACTGTTCCTGTCTTCTGTATACTGTCTACTATTCTCCGTTGAAGGTTCTCTTTTTTTTTTCCAGCCCGTTGGTTTAACTGCGGCTCTTCTCGTCCATCTTCGAGGTAATATGTCTTACTGTCCGTAGAATGGAGTTGACTACTTCTAGCGTTCCTAACACTACTTGTCTACTTGCATGGGGTACCGTACTGATACATTACTACTTACCCGACTAACTCATAAATAAGTCTGTCAGGCCCACATGCTCCTAACGGAGTGCGGTCGTCCCATGACTCGTTTAGTAAACTGGTAATGTCTGTCACACGGTTGTTGTGAAGTATTCTGTTGTCAATCCCCCTTTGATGGATATCTTTTTTTTTCTTCTTCTTTTTTTTGTCTTCTTTTTGCTTCTGCTTTTTTTTTGTCTAATAGTTCGTGTTAACGGTTATCCTGTAATAAGTGTTATTGCCTTTGTGGCATCCGTGGTAATTTGTATCATAGACTGGTATTATTCAACTCGGTGTAAGTAAAATCTGTGCTATATTAGCAAACTTGTTTCTCCTTTTTTTTTGATCTCATTGAGTACAACACATTTTTCCTTTTTCTCCCTGTTTTTTTTCATATCTCATCCATAGTTCATATTCGTCCCCTCATCCGTGTAATTGGATGTATTGCAGATTGCATAATAGCTTGAGCAACTTGGTTCTTCACTTCCCAACCATCCTCACTGACGGTGGTGCATCTACAAAGGGTATGCTTGTCCATGAGGACTAAACCTTTATCACTGGTAGTGATTAGCATTAAATGCCGGTATACACTGTTGGTATTTGGCTAATAAGCCCTGTCTGAAACTTCCTCGTACGTTTAAACTGGTGTTTTTTTTTACAGTCATAGTGGCTGTATAATGTGTCCAGTTGCAGTGGTCGGACTAACGGTCCTTCCAAGGTTGCATAGGTTTCTAATCTCAAGGTTTGAATGAAAAAGTTTGAAAAACAGTTTTTTTTTATAAAAGGTTAAAAGTAGTAGTTGTTGCAGTTGCATTTGCAGTAGTTGTTACTGTTGTTGTCGCTGTCGCTGCACTTGCTGTAGCAAGTGCGCAAGGCAGATGGAAATTTCAGTGGTTTACTGTCATAGCGCTTGCAATAGCAAGTGCGCCATGCAGGTGGAAATTCTGGTTCAGTAATTCCCGGTCTCATTGACTCTGTGTCATTTAGTATGGCTACATGATAATGTAAGTTTTAACATCCTGTTCATATATATTATCCTTCAAGGTTCAAAGCTTATTGGTACTGAGTACACACAACTAATCCCAAAGTCTTACACGAAAGGCGAGTGGTCAATGACACACTCCCACATACTTATAACATAGCTCCTTCTAACATAGTAAGTAAAAGTCTTCCACCAGCGGTCTCATGGAGTTAGGGTACTCGTGCCCTATCTATTCCCTTGCCCTTCTGGGCTCCAGCATCAGTAGATGTCTGGCCATCCTGACCGCCTCGTGGTACTCCAGATCCTCCAGCTGAGGTCTTTGAGTATTCTTTGGTGGCCTGTAATTACGGCTCTCTGGGTTCATCCAGCATTCAAATTCCCTATGGCCTTCTTTGTGGCAGCACCGACATTCGACTTTGCGACCTTCGCAGTCGACCCCTGGGTGGTCCTTCCCACAACGCTTACAGTAAAAATGGCGCTGGGGCCGTCCGGTGCCTAATGGTAGTATTTAAGTTTAAGTTAAAATCTGATGGTATAAAGGTTAAGATTATATTTGTATTTAAGAGGTAGGTGTTCTCACCCTTAGGAGGTGTAGATCTCAGAGGCTTAGCATCAATAGCTGGGCCGGTCAATTGAAGGACGGGCTCTTTTCCTTTCTTTCCCTTGTGACCCTGTTGCCCTTTCTTTTGGAAAAACTTCCTGTTTAAATGTTTCGGGTCAGTATTTATAAGATATTTAGCATGGTAAACAATCTAGAGTGGAATAAGCCCATACTTTCCCTTTCTCTGGCCCCCTCCTGGAGATGCTCCTCCACCCTCAGACTCTCTTTCAGGGTTCTTCCTTTTCTTTGCCCCTAGAGTCTCTTCCCGAGTCTGGAGCATTAGCTCCGTCCTCGAGGCAGCCTCATAACACTCCTGGAATCTCCTTGGTAAGTTCTCACAAAGTTAATTGGTAATGTAGTAAGTAAAGAATCTTATGGCTTTCATGTTGGTACTTGGATGGTAGTGTAGAGGGTAGCACACATCGCCATCTGGATGCGAAATAATAGTCCTCCCCGGAACTTCTCGACCTTCACGGTCTCTGAGTAATCCACACCGGGAATGAAGTCCAATAGATCAATGAATCGAGCGTAGTACTCATCCACGGTCAGACCTTCTTGGGTCAATGTTTCAAACTCATGGCGCTTCTTCTGCTTGAGGTGCGCCGGGTAGTACTTTCCTCTCAGTAATTCTACAAAGGCAGCCCACGAAAAGTCGGGCGTGGCCAGGTGATGGTCCTTGACCAACCTCCACCAAGTGCTGGCTGCATCCTTCAGATGGAAAGCAGCAATGGCGACCTTCTTGTCGTCCGGTACCTGTAAAGCTTCACATGTCTTCTCGTGTTCAACGATGTAACGCTCCAAAGCTACGGGGTCTGGTTCCCCAAAATATGTAGGTGGTCGGGTCTTGCTAACTGACTTCAGCCAGTTCGTTTCCCTGGGCTGTGGCGGGTGGGCTGGTGCTCTTCCTATCTGAGTTCCCCGCTGTGCAAGAACGGCTGCAACCGTCTCAGCAACTCCTGGAATGCCGGGGTCACCGCCTCCACCTCTTCCAGTACCACGCCCCCTAGTTCCACCAGACATCTGTAGTACAGTATGTCACATAATTACTCGGTAAAATTACCGTACACAACCAATAGATATTAAGTTGCCTTAAAGGCTAACCTGTCACGCAATTTGCGTTACTAGACACAATATCTTTCTAAGACGAATCGTCTCGTACTTCCCAAATATTTCCCAATGTTTCCCAAGTCCTAAGCTCACTGTCTTAACCTACTTTCTCGTCATCAGAGCGGTACTCCGCTCTGATACCACTTTTGTAACACCCCTCTCCATAATCACGATATAATCCCTCACGTAGCAATAAATAAAAACGTCTCGCAGCGGAAAATAACTAACAATTACAAAACTCACTCGGGTGTCACCGGCCATTACTCGCCCATGCGAGCAACGTAGCCAAACTACATCCAACTTCCAAAATAAACAAACTGCTAACCGCAGTGATAACGAGAAACTCCTATACATCATACTAAGTCATAACCATAAACATCGACAAGTGAGCGTCTACCCAATCCTGAAAAATACATAACCTTACCATAAGACCATACACCATCTTCATTACTATACAACGTCTCCAATTACCCTGTTCCTGCTCTTCAGCTCCGACAATGATCAACAACCTGAAATGGTGTAGTATCAGCGATAGACGCTGAGTATGCCGGGCCTGGACCCTAATGGTCACTTGTCATTTTAACCATCTTTTTATTAGATTGGTTTCATGCTCTTCCATTTTACAGTTATAACAATACTGTAGCATAAATGTATAATGTACATAACCATCCAAATATTCATAGACACTAATCATCCATCCAAACCAAACAATCATTTAGATATCACAAACCACAAATATATATCGAACGTATCGAACAACAACAATATATTGTACAATGTACAATCGCCGTAGCGTACAGTTTTCATATTTGATTTACCTTAGCCTTGTAGGCTCCATCCAACCATCAACACACAATATAATACCCACAAGTATAACCAATGAACAACAAAGCGAAACAACGAGAATGATAAACAAGTATTAAGTCTCGTCCATGGTGTAACACCCCTACTATTAATACAATCATTAGCGTCCAATCTCCTTACTCATCAGATACTCGCAGCGGATATATACTTACATACAATGGGTGATACAATGCCGTTAGTCACCCACGTGACTAACAAGGCTACTGCTTCTACATACAGCATCGGTCTGATGGACCGGAATCCCGAGTACTACAAATCTACAATACATTCTCCACTTACCAATCACTACTACAATCTGCATTCAATACAATACTCCAAGTACCATACAATATAATCTACATACCGAGTTTACTAGGTTCCTTATACAAGTATAATACCTCTTCAAGTTCACACATACTCACTAAGAGACTACTTACTACCCATTCCTCGCTACTACATTACTTTCTAAATACAAGGGGTGTGCTAGTTAATACACCTCTACATTCTGCTACTACTATCCAATGTAGTCGCCGGTCTCGTGCCTTGACCACGTTCGCTTCGGGTACCTGCACACTAAAAAAAATGTCCCCCGAAGGGGTCAGCTTTCGCCGAGCATGATAACCGCATACCCCGCGTACTAGTGAGGGTACGCCGACCACTTGGTCGAATACATGCGGTTCATTTTCATACAGCATACATGCATACATGCTCTTATACACAATACATGAATACTTACGCAAGCATACACACATACACTTCATTACATACATGGAGTACAATATAACCCTCAAATACATACTTACCTTCTTCCGAATACATATTCCCAATACATACACAATTTACAATACGGTTAGCTTCATTGGTCCACCCGGGTTAATCGGGTGGAGATTACTCTTTTACTCATTACTTCATACATACGCATACATACTCATTCTCATACTCATACATACTTACTTACTTACTCTTACTCATGTTAAGTCGTCGGGACCTCCGGCCCGGGGACTACTCCGTCCCACCACCGGGATTTACTTGGTTCACTAATCCAGGATGCTACCCACTTAAGGGATTTGGGCCGTGGACCAGCTTACGAACCAGGAATCGGATCCAACCTCTTGTGTCACCTCATCCTCACGCGTGGCCGAAGCTATATCGGACTTGTACTCATTCCAATTTACTCACTTAAGTTAGGAGTTAGCTAGTTAGGAATAGCACAAGTCAACTGTCAAGCCACAATAGTACAGTACAAGTTCAAATACACATCCACGAAATACAGTGCAACATACAGGTACACTACAAAATACAATACACATCATCATCATCCATATGTTTCATGAATTATACAAACTATTGTTCAAGACAAATATCAAGAACAATGTAAACAAGCACAAGTAAGTGCAATATATCCGGTTCGTGCGTTTATTATTAGGTGGTCAAATAAGCATACAAATCGGGGTAACCAGATTAGGATACAGGGCATGAAGAAATCATACCTTTCACCGTTGTATTTGTATCCCAACGTCCCTCCGGTATTCACAATTCAAATCCTATGATATACATACATTCAAACGATTAATCTAACTATTATTACTTAATTCGTACTTACTATGTCCTCACACTTCTTATACTTACACTTACTTATTACTTTTCTTTACTTTAAGTTTTACTTCCATACTTAACTAGGTTTACTTACTTACATATACATGTACATATGTATAGGTGGGTATACATATAATATATACACATATACACTAGTTACAATCATTTAGTTTTTTTTTTTTTTGTAAGTTATGGGTCGACCGACCCACCGACCGACCCAACCCTGGGTCGGTCCATTCCAGTAAGTTTCGTTCTCTGAATTTCTCCCGACCGACCCAGAACTATTCCAACCGACCCATACACCTCTGGGTCGGTCCATTGCCGAGAGTTTCGGGTCTGTTGTCCAAGCTCCGACCGACCCACCGACCGACCCATCTGGGTCGGTCGAAGTGCGAAACTTCGACAACAGAAAATTCGAGTCCGACCGACCCACGTCCGACCCACGGCTCCTGGGTCGGTCCACTCCCGAAAGATTTATTTTCGTTTCTTAGCTCCGACCGACCCACGGTCCGACCCAGACTCTGGGTCGGTCGGTAGCAGAATGTTGCTACAGACCTTATTTTTCGATTCCAATTTCACCCATTGTTTCCCCAATCTTCCTACATACATCCTAACATTTTTTACACAATTTAAACCCCCTAATACTCCTTAGCCCATCCACCAAATCCATTACTAAATCCATTAAACAACTTACACAATTCCTTACTTCCTTTCAACACTTACAATAGTTCCTCCAAGTAGTTTTTGCTACAGATTTTGGGTTCCTATTTCCCCATACATAGTTCCCTCTCCTAATGCTATCTTACCATTCCAATTCATTTCCAAGCAACTACAATATCTATAACCCAAGTCCAACTCTCCTTTTTACCAATTCTTACACACTAACCTTTCCTAACTTCTCCATACATTCTTATACCCTTTTGCTACAGATTTTCACACTTACACTCCCCTTCTACATCTCCCTCTTCTATTGGCATTTCTAACACCCCTAATGTATTAGAATACATTATTCATCTCTCTCAACTTACCCTCTGTTTTCCTTAATCGAAATCTGTTACCAACTCACATTAGTCACCTAGTTTTAATTCTCTAAGTGTTCTAATCCTAGGCAAATTTTGCCATAGTCTCCCCTATAATTTTATACACTCACCACACTGTTTTACTCACATCTCATTACTCAATTCACCTGTTTATATACAACACCAAAATACAAGCTCCCATACATTATACCAATACTAAAACACTCATAAAAATTCCTGCACTCAACACTAACTCCCAATCTGTTTTCAACAAGTTTTACACATCTTTTAAAGCTTCAAAATACTTATATCCTCTTACACATTATACCACTAGTGCATTACCATTTTACAATACACATTTCCATTCTTAAAAATCTGTTACATACTCATTTACAAGACTACACAAGGACAAGTCTATTACCTTGTTATTTCACAAGCTTCTTCTTTCTTTCTCCTTCCTCTTTCTCTACCGGTTTTGAAGTCCCAATTCCTCTAACACTACCAACGTTATATACATGCTTCAATACTAAAATTTACACTAAATCTTATTTAGGTTTTTAATGTACATTCTAGGGTTTAGGAGTTTCGTTACCTTGCAAGGGTTTATAAAACACTTGGAGTAGCTCAAGAATAATCTTTCCCACCTTTCAAAATGCCAAAACCGGCTGGGCACAAGAGGAGCAAGCAAGGGTTTAGTTCACATTTTCGTTTTGCCATTTAGGCTAGAAAAAGATGGAGCTTTTGAAGATATTTTTACCTTAATAGAACAAGGAGAAGGAGGGCCTTCTAATGGTGGTGTTGAAGCTCCAAATGCTCCATACCATGGAGATGAAAGTTGTTGTTTTTGATTTTTGAAAAGATAGAAAGGTAGCTCTTGAGGAGAGGATTCCAATGGTGGTGTTTTTATAATTTTTGGAAGAGGTTTACTAGAGTAACAAGAGGAGAGAAGTGCTAGTTTTTGTGTTTGTTCTCATTCCTCCATGGAAATCGATGAAGAAGAAGGAGGAAGAAGGAGAGGGTGCTGGTGAGGGGTGTTCACGTGAGAGAGGGAATGAGGGATAGGAGAGAGAATTGTGTGTGAGTGTGAGAGTAATAAAGTAGAGTAGTAGTTTTATTATTTTTGTTGTTTTGTGAGTAAGGGAGAATTAATAGAGTGTGAGAGAGGGGTGTGAGGGGGTCCAAATCGGACACAGCACCACACACAATCACTTTTACTTTTATTTTCAAAATGGACACATAAGTTTGGTCTATTTATATTCTACCCCAAACTTCCTGTTTTGACAGTTTTTACTAATCTCTCGTTTTATTGATTTTATTGGTCCTACAGCTTCACTAATATTATTAATGATTATTTAGTTGACCAAAATTGTTACGAGTCTATTTGACCCGCTTAAAGACACGTTTTCCCGGTTACCTCGAAAAACGCGCTTTAATGATCATTAGTGATTTTAATCCATTCTAAGGATCCGTTTTCTTCGGGATTTGTTCCCTCATATTTATTTAGACTTAATTAAGCCTTTAGAATCCTTAGAACACGCTAACCGAGGTCTCATACCTCCTATGGTTATTTAACGCTTATTTAGCGTTTTTCACTTTTAAAGTGTTTCCTTATTTCTTTTGGATTTATTTTTCCTTACCAATATTACTTAGGCATTATTAGCCTTTAATTACGTATTAGGTTAATCTTAATCCCTATATTTAAGTTCGGGGTATTTCAATCTACCCCCCTTAAGAACTTTGTCCTCAAAGTTGTTCGAGGTTATGGGATTACTGTACTTACTCATTTATACTTGCCTAATACCAAAGCCATACATTCCTCCTCCTTACAATTCCAGACTCGTTACTCCAGGTTTCTCCTTCCCATACCATACCAATGTACAATACCTATTCCAATCCTATACTACTTACCATCCGGTTCCTCATTACCACATTTATACGTACATACAGTGCAAAGCTATCCCCCAAAGCAATGCAATACACATACAATCCCGCAGGCACTCTGGTCATCTAGACACGGGACTCCTCTATGTCCCGTGCCCTTGGAATAATACAACATACTACACTACTATCTTCTCCGGTACAAGCTTCCCACAAATTCTTAACCTTCAGTGTAAGAGAAATACTTCACTACTACCAATTAAAAATTTTCTAAAACACATAACTCCAAAGTCCAATATATATATACCTTACTTCTATCCTATGTGTGATTTTTGTGACCACTTAAGGGGAGCTTCAAGAATCATTCGACCCTGATGTGATCAGCATCAGTGTTGAACTATCTTTCCACCCCAATTTGTGTTCGGTTTCTTGATCTGATCAGGATCAAGTTCGACTTCCCACATCAGTTTCAAACAAGCAATTAATTCAATTATTTTCATGTTTTATCTTTTTACTCTTCCTAGTCATTCATACATCTCCAAAGGATGGAATCAGTCCATCAATCATCCTCACTCTATTTCCCCAATTGCTTTACTCCATGGTTCAATCCTAATGCTCATTTCCTCAACCTTCACTACTTCCATCCATTACTCACCATCATCTCCTATTTTCTAACTACGGAATACTACACTTATAAGATTTAGTTGGCTTCAATTGTTTCACATTTTTACTTACGATTCCACTACTCATAACTTCATTCATCTACTATCCTCATTCCTTTTGTACTACTTCAAAGGTTACAATACTTGTGGAGCTCCGTACTCATTTTTTTTTACTAATACTCTTACACTGGGTTACAAGATAGGTACGTTCCTCCTATGGTATTTGCATGTTTAATGCCTAGTTACCATAATTACAATATGAATGACTTATGTTTGTTTAACATAGTACCAATCATCAATTTGATTCACATTTGTGCTATGCACATTACGGTTTAAGTGTTTATTCATAAAAACTTACATTAAGCGGTTTTCGCTCTACCCCCTTAAAAGGGATTACGCCCCGTAATTACAATATGTTATTATTATTACACATTGGTTTAATCAATTTGGGCAATCTGAAGCGTTTAGCTTCACTACGGTACATTATACAATATACTCTGGTCAAAGGGTCTTAACCATACCAATGGTTTAGTCTTTGCACCAAGGATTCTATATGAGTTTATTTAACTCATCATTAATTCGGTTCTAGCCATTAGGCTTCAAGGCATTAATAGCCATTTTGCTATACTTACTAGCTGGGGCCCACCAGCTTCTGCTGTGGCGACCTGATAACTCGGGTTATTTACCCTTCGTGCTATCCTTAATGTACTATGCATCATCTTTTATCCGTCTATTATAGGCATAAGGTTTTAACAAATGCGGTATTCTTTTACCGTGTTTGAACTCAATGAGTTTAAGGTTTTAACCGGCTCTCTGGTAATCTTCTGCACATGCTATTCGTGCTTCTACGATTATTCGTTAAGCTCCTCCGACTTATTGTCGGGCGAGGTTAAGTCACTACTTAGTTGTAGTGCTTCCTCCGGTTGTCACTAGCTTCTGAATCTACCAGTTTTTCCTGGTCAGTGCAAGTGTTCTTTACTTGTATGACCTTGCCTTCTATGCGTCGGTCCTAGTGACGTTCTCAGGTCTCTTTTCACATCTCATTCCATTGGAATTCACACTTTGTGATTGTTAGTGTATTGTACACTCTTCGTGCTTCTTTGGCCTTAGGCTGCACGGTTTAGTGTTAAGCTTGCTTAACTGGCTAGTGCCATGTTTGTTGGTGAAAAGGAAGGTTTACTACGGTTTACATCCTCCATATCCCTAGCCATCCCATTAGATCATTAGCTGAACAAATGCAATACCAAAACACTCAGTCATACAGAGTGCAGAGGCGTAAACGCTTGACAGTAAGTCACTTATGTGATAGGAAAGAATATTTTTGTGTGTCATCTCATACTTATACTCTGTGTTATTGCTTAGCTACTCCCTCATAGCGGTCGCTTGTTGCGCACCGTGTTCTTACTCACTGTACAACATTGTCTTTACTGTTTCTGTTACTGTGATAGTTTCTCTTTACTCATTGCCATTGTCATTGGCACCATTTCCTTATGGTGTGTACACTAGGAGGTTCCTAGTGTTCGTGTGTATGACGGTTGTCGTAGAATACTGTACGTTATCATCTTCCCATTGTGGAGATGTTCTGTTCCCAATTAGGTTTCATGTGTAGGTTAGCTTACCTCACATCCTATCATCATTTGTGATACAATTTACCAAGTGTCTTGGTTGACAATGGATGAAGTAATTTATCGGGTTACTAGCTCTCTTGAGTGTTGGTCATTCATGGTTCTCAATGTGTATTCACATTGATTGTTTTGACAATTACTGTCTTTCCAGTGCTGGGCACTAATGATAGGCTCTGGGTGTGTAGTTTTGCTTGTTTGTATACTACCGGGACATCCCATGAAACTTCAAGGGTTTTTTTTTTTTTGGTCCCGTTCTCCAACTGGAGGGTATTCTATCACTGACAAGTGAAGGTTCTTGTTGAGGGGTTTGTCTCCACTCATAGGTTTAATGACAAGGTTTGCCATGTTGATGTTTACACAATGGTCCATTATATGTATGGATGCACATGGAGTATGCTTACTCCTTTAAGTCGTAATGGTTTGGAAATCTCATTCCCTTATTCCTTCACTCTTTGGCAATATCTATTGCTTGGTTTTATTGTTATAGTAGATGGAAGTCTTTTCTAAGGTTTCACATCATCACCGCATTAGTGGTCTTTGGTTAACGAGGGGTACCTTCCCTTGGGTTTCTCGTAGTGTCCAAGTGTGGACTAGGCCAATGTTGGCATTATCATGATTCTTATGCCTCTGTGTACAATTGCTACAGAAGGCATGAGGGGTATTAAACTCCGTCAACTGTATGCTAGACTGGTGCTCCAGTGACAGTGACACTGAGGTGGCCATTACTACAAGCCACTCAGGATGTTGGGTTGGATTTATGGTCCAGTTGTTGATTTCTTGTCGTATGAGGCAATATCTCTTGTAGGTCTTGTTAACAATTGGTGCCGGTTTTGCAACCGTTTAAGTTTATATAACGTATTTGGTTTACAACTTCTGAGTCGTATTGCTGCCAGCTATGCTCTTTGCAAGCTGTTTATACATGTTTCCACTCCTTGTATACCGTCATAGGTTGGAGGTATTATTGGCTCCATGGTAAGTCGTGGCATCACGCTTCCGTTCATAGGAGACCCTTTAGGCAATCAGGTGTTAATAGGTGCCTCTCAGTATTTTAGGGCATTTCCTGTGAAGTGAAATCCCTTCGGTGTCCTAACCGAGTGTACGTTTTAGCTCCCGTGCTCATGTCGTTACGGTCGTTCGACTGTTATTAACGCAGACACCCTTCAAGGGTCGCTCCTGGGTGTTGGTGGCTGTGCCGTTACATCCGGCTAATGTTTATAACGTGTGTCGTCCTCTATACCGTCTTATGGTATTGTAGCTGAGTCGTCCCCTTTTGGGTTGTAACGTCTCCCGTTCTTGGGTAGACTGTTTACACTTGCTCCTAGTGCTCAGGACTAGGTTTGATATCCCCTTCAATGATGGAGTGTACTTGTGGTAATCTTGGGGTTGCTCTTGGGAGTTCTGTCCCGTTTGTTGAGCATTGTTAGGTTCACATTAGGCATTCGCCTTCATGTGTTTAGGCTGGGTATTCCATCCAGCTGTCAGGTAATTGCTTAGATTATTCGAGACATATCCAATGTCTATACTTTTTAGTCTGTGCTCTTTGCACTTCCTAGTTCTTACTCCTTATCTTCAGATGGATTCTCTGAGTTCCTTTATGCTGAATCGTCTGAGGTGTCCAGTTGTTCTGGTTTGAACTTACTGATGGTCCGTAGGACGGAGTCGACTACTTCCCGTGTGTCGTACACTACATGTATACATACGTGGGGTACCATGTTGATACGTTACCACTTACCCACTATGTGTCGGGCCCGCAAGCTCCTTCGGAGTGCGGTTGTCCCACATCCCGTAACGGGTACACTCGCAGTGTTCGTCACACGCCTAGGTGAAGTATTCTGTTGCCAACTCCTCTTGTATCATTCTATGATACTCTCCATAATGCTGTTGGTTGTGTTTTAAAATCCAAGGTTTTTAAAAGAGGTTTTTGAAAAGAAAATTTTGGGTTTAAAAACAGTGGTTCGGTGTTAAAAGAAATCTCTCATGGCATAGCCACGTTTGAGGTCTTGACCAAGTCTAGCCTCTCGCTGACTGGTATGTTCTAAATACAGTGGTCGGGCTGTTAGGCCTTTCCAAGGTTCCATTCCTTCAGTTTTAGGATGTTTGATCCTGTGTTTTTCGTTACTGTCACCGTACATTACTATGTACTTGTGACGTGTTAGTGTTCCCTTACATATCTCTGTCTTTACTTACTGGTACTGGTGGTTTTTGGGTAATCTTATACCAATCTTGGTAGGGTTTCCATTTGTGTTTGTTAGTCTTGTTGGCGCTTCCCTCGATCTTATTGATCGTTGGTTGGGATATTCGATCTTTTAGGTAGCTTCTCAATGATCTGGACATGGCTGTCGGAGATCTGGGTACTCTCCACTCCTTGGAGGATCCTGTTCTAGTTGGTTTAGTTCGTTCCTTGTGGCTCGTTCCCACACCTTTGTGGTGGTTGCTGAGCCTTCCTCGTTTAGGTACTACGCTTGTAGTCCTATTGGATTATATCCATGGTTGTTATTATAGTTGTCTGAGCTATATTGGCCAGGTATTGCAACCTTAGTGGCGTTGTAGTTCTAGAGTTAACTCTGCTCCCGACTATCCTTAGTCGGCTAGCATACCGTTGGGTATTATTCAAGTATTACTATCCCGTAGACTTGTGTCTCGGGTTTGTTACTCTCCTTTCCATTCCGTTGCTTAGTGTTCTTTCCTGCTGTGGTTGTAGCTAGGTTCGCGACTGCTAAGCAGTCGCCCCATGTGTTGTAAGTTGTAGCCTCCTCGTGGTTGGAGTGCTCATTCTGCCGCTATTAAATGCGGGTGTTGTGTTCAACCGGGATCCATTTCCGGCTTCCAATCCTTGGAATTTACTAGATGTCGGTCTTGTTTACTGTGTGATTGCTTCACAACTGCCAGATCGGGTTTCCCCGAGTATGAGAGGACTTTCCTTCTCTGGCGTCCTTTCCCAAGTTATACAATGGGGTTCGCGGCGGGCGGGACTGGTATTGTAGGTATCCGGTACTCACCGGTAGTTCCTAACTAGCATATCTCTAATGCTAACACTCAGCCCTTAGCCCTAAGCTTCTAATTCCTAACTCGGTATTCCTAACTCGGTATTTCCAGTCATCAGAGCGATACTTCGCTCTGATACCACTTTTTAACACCCCTACTATTAATACAATCATCGTCCAATCTCCTTACTCATCAGATACTCGCAGCGGATATATACTTACATACAATGGGTGATACAATGCCGTTAGTCACCCACGTGACTAACAAGCTACTGCTTCTACATACAGCATCGGTCTGATGGACCGGAATCCCGAGTACTACAATCTACAACATTCTCCACTTACCAATACTACTACAATCTGCATTCAATACAATACTCCAAGTACCATACAATACTCATACCGAGTTTACTAGGTTCCTTATACAGTATAATACCTCTTCAAGTTCACACATACTCACTAAGAGACTACTTACTACCCATTCCTCGCTACTACATTACTTTCTAAATACAAGGGGTGTGCTAGTTAATACACCTCTACATTCTGCTACTACTATCCAATGTAGTCGCCGGTCTCGTGCCTTGACCACATTCGCTTCGGGTACCTGCACACTAAAAAATGTCCCCCGAAGGGGTCAGCTTTCGCCGAGCATGATAACCGCATACCCCGCGTACTAGTGAGGGTACGCCGACCACTTGGTCGAATACATGCGGTTCATTTTCATACAACATACATGCATACATGCTCTTATACACAATACATGAATACTTACGCAAGCATACACACATACACTTCATTACATACATGGAGTACAATATAACCATAAAATACATACTTACCTTCTTCCGAATACATATACCCAATACATGCACAATTTACAATACGGTTAGCTTCATTGGTCCACCCGGGTTAATCGGGTGGAAATTACTCTTTTACTCATTACTTCATACATACGCATACATACTCATTCTCATACTCATACATACTTACTTACTCTTACTCTTACTCATGTTAAGTCGTCGGGACCTCCGGCCCGGGACTACTCCGTCCCACCACCGGGATTTACTTGGTTCACTAATCCAGGATGCTACCCACTTAAGGGATTTGGGCCGTGGACCAGCTTACGAACCAGGAATCGGATCCAACCTCTTGTGTCACCTCATCCTCACGCGTGGCCGAAGCTATATCGGACTTGTACTCATTCCAATTTACTCACTTAAGTTAGGAGTTAGCTAGTTAGGAATTAGCACAAGTCAACTGTCAAGCCACAATAGTACAGTACAAGTTCAAATACACATCCATACGAAATACAGTGCAACATACAGGTACACTACAAAATACAATACACATCATCATCATCCATATGTTTCATGAATTATACAAACTATTGTTCAAGACAAATATCAAGAACAATGTAAACAAGCACAAGTAAGTGCAATATAATCCGGTTCGTGCATTTATCTTATTAGGTGGTCAAATAAGCATACAAATCGGGGTAACCAGATTAGGATACAGGGCATGAAGAAATCATACCTTTCACCGTTGTATTTGTATCCCAACGTCCCTCCGGTATTCACAATTCAAATCCTATGATATACATACATTCAAACGATTAATCTAACTATTATTACTTAATTCGTACTTACTATGTCCTCACACTTCTTATACTTACACATTACTTATTTACTTTTCTTTACTTTAAGTTTTACTTCCTTACTTAACTTAGGTTTACTTACTTACATATACATGTACATATGTATAGGTGGGTATACATATATATACACATATACACTAGTTACAATCATTTAGTTTTTTTTTTTTTGTAAGTTATGGGTCGACCGACCCACCGACCGACCCAACCCTGGGTCGGTCCATTCCAGTAAGTTTCGTTCTCTGAAATTTCTCCCGACCGACCCAGAACTATTCCGACCGACCCATACACCTCTGGGTCGGTCCATTGCCGAGAGTTTCGGGTCTGTTGTCCAAGCTCCGACCGACCCACCGACCGACCCACCTCTGGGTCGGTCGAAGTGCGAAACTTCGACAACAGAAAATTCGAGTCCGACCGACCCACGTCCGACCCACGGCTCCTGGGTCGGTCCACTCCCGAAAGATTTATTTTCGTTTCTTAAGCTCCGACCGACCCACGGTCCGACCCAGACTCTGGGTCGGTCGGTAGCAGAATGTTGCTACAGACCTTATTTTTCGATTCCAATTTCACCCATTGTTTCCCCAATCTTCCTACATACATCCTAACATGTTTTTACACAATTTAAACCCCCTAATACTCCTTAGCCCATCCACCAAATCCATTACTAAATCCATTAAACAACTTACACAATTCCTTACTTCCTTTCAACACTTACAATAGTTCCTCCAAGTAGTTTTTGCTACAGATTTTGGGTTCCTATTTCCCCATACATAGTTCCCTCTCCTAATGCTATCTTACCATTCCAATTCATTTCCAAGCAACTACAATATCTATACCCAAGTCCAACTCTCCTTTTTACCAATTCTTACACACTAACCTTTCCTAACTTCTCCATACATTCTTATACCCTTTTGCTACAGATTTTCACACTTACACTCCCCTTCTACATCTCCCTCTTCTATTGGCATTTCTAACACCCCTAATGTATTAGAATACATTATTCATCTCTCTCAACTTACCCTCTGTTTTCCTTAATCGAAATCTGTTACACACTCACATTAGTCACCTAGTTTTAATTCTCTAAGTGTTCTAATCCTAGGCAAATTTTGCCATAGTCTCCCCTATAATTTTATACACTCACCACACTGTTTTACTCACATCTCATTACTCAATTCACCTGTTTATATACAACACCAAAATACAAGCTCCCATACATTATACCAATACTAAAACACTCATAAAAATTCCTGCACTCAACCACTAACTCCCAATCTGTTTTCAACAAGTTTTACACATCTTTTAAAGCTTCAAAATACTTATATCCTCTTACACATTATACCACTAGTGCATTACCATTTTACAATACACATTTCCATTCTTAAAAATCTGTTACATACTCATTTACAAGACTACACAAGGACAAGTTATTACCTTGTTATTTCACAAGCTTCTTCTTTCTTTCTCCTTCCTCTTTCTCTACCGGTTTTGAAGTCCCAATTCCTCTAACACTACCAACGTTTATATACATGCTTCAATACTAAAATTTACACTAAATCTTTAGGTTTTTAATGTACATTCTAGGGTTTAGGAGTTTCGTTACCTTGCAAGGGTTTATAAAACACTTGGAGTAGCTCAAGAATAATCTTTCCCACCTTTCAAAATGCCAAAACCGGCTGGGCACAAGAGGAGCAAGCAAGGGTTTAGTTCACATTTTCGTTTTGCCATTTAGGCTAGAAAAAGATGGAGCTTTTGAAGATATTTTTACCTTAATAGAACAAGGAGAAGGAGGGCCTTCTAATGGTGGTGTTGAAGCTCCAAATGCTCCATACCCATGGAGATGAAAGTTGTTGTTTTTGATTTTTGAAAAGATAGAAAGGTAGCTCTTGAGGAGAGGATTCCAATGGTGGTGTTTTTATAATTTTTGGAAGAGGTTTACTAGAGTAACAAGAGGAGAGAAGTGCTAGTTTTTGTGTTTGTTCTCATTCCTCCATGGAAATCGATGAAGAAGAAGGAGGAAGAAGGAGAGGGTGCTGGTGGGGTGTTCACGTGAGAGAGGGAATGAGGGATAGGAGAGAGAATTGTGTGTGAGTGTGAGAGTAATAAAGTAGTAGTAGTTTTATTATTTTTGTTGTTTTGTGAGTAAGGGAGAATTAATAGAGTGTGAGAGAGGGGTGTGAGGGGGTCCAAATCGGACACAGCACACACACACAATCACTTTTACTTTTTATTTTCAAAATGGACACATAAGTTTGGTCTATTTATATTTCTACCCCACAACTTCCTGTTTTTGACAGTTTTTACTAATCTCTCGTTTTATTGATTTTATTGGTCCTACAGCTTCACTAATATTTATTAATGATTATTTAGTTGACCAAAATTGTTACGAGTCTATTTGACCCGCTTAAAGACACGTTTTCCCGGTTACCTCGAAAAACGCGCTTTAATGATCATTAGTGATTTTAATCCATTCTAAGGATCCGTTTTCTTCGGGATTTGTTCCCTCATATTTATTTAGACTTAATTAAGCCTTTAGAATCCTTAGAACACGCTAACCGAGGTCTCATACCTCCTATGGTTATTTAACGCTTATTTAGCGTTTTTCACTTTTAAAGTGTTTCCTTATTTCTTTTGGATTTATTTTTCCTTACCAATATTACTTAGGCATTATTAGCCTTTAATTACGTATTAGGTTAATCTTAATCCCTATATTTAAGTTCGGGGTATTTCACATGGTATTGTTCGCCACTGTATATGTCTCAATTGTTTTAGTTGTTCAGTTATACCTAGTGACAATGTCTCGTTAAAACGACACGTCTCTAGTTACCCATATATTATGGCGGGTCACCCACGGCAGTAGCCACTCCAACGGTAGAGTCTCCGACCAACGAGCCATTCTAGCTCACGGGAAATTTTCTTGATACTTACGGACCCGTACGCGGACATCCTGGTATCGTTTTTGTGATCACAGCGCGCACCAAGAGCCACATCCTCTTGGCTTTCCTTCCATTCCATTAATTAATTAATTATTTATACCATCGCATCGCATTACCAAATTTTCTAACACAGCAGACTAAGGTCATTAGTCCAATCCGGAGTCTGTAAACTGGGATCCAGTGTTAGATACGAGAGCGGCGTATAGAAAGGCCAATACTCCGTATAAAAGTCTCAGATAATATGTATATCTTATATCTTAGTGCTACAACGTTTTACTTACGTTCCTTATATTCATATAAGATAGCACCATAGCCGCTAGTTCGTTTTAATATATAGGTTCATATATACGAACCAATACTGTTAACTCAACAACAGTAATAATAAGCAGCTATAAATATACAGTTCATGCATATTAATTATCACATTCAGACAAACAATCTTATCACAGATCACACAGATGTCTGAACTGAGGAAGCCCTCAGTGACAATCAGAGACACATAACAACATACAAGTTATATCAAGCGTCCTTGTCAGAAGTATACTCTAAACGGTAATTAAACTATAAGTCAGTCTCCATGACTAACTACATCCGGTATTTCCGAATAATAAGTAACCCCGACAGTTCACCCCTGTTTTCTACAGTTTTGTTACGGGTTTCTCTAAAACAGTCGGCTTTGTTATTTAAAACGCGTACGTCAAAACTATTTCAACTGTTAAGTTTAATTCCTTATATTTCTTTTAATCTTATCCACATCCAGTTTAGGTACGTAACCTATAGTTGCATGAATGCATGCTTCTTGTATTATACTGCATTCTAAAATTCATAACTTATAGTTCGTAACTATCTTTATTATTTTTTTTAAATAACCACCACCATTAAATCATATGGTTTTCAACCAAATATATATATATATATATCCACCTTATATACATTATTCTTGTGTATGTATATATTTACCACGTAGGTAATTCCCATGAGTTTAATAAACTCTTGTATTTTATGTTACATTTATCTTCTTTATTGGATGATTATTCCCATTAGTTGTATTATATTATACAACTTATTAAGATTATTATCTATGTAACATCTTATGTTGTATAATTAAACTCCTAAGGTTTATTCCATAAACACCTTATTTATAAATCTCATTTATTTATAGTTTGTCACATTATTTATGTGAGTACCCTTCCTTATATCAATTCCATCTAAACCATATCATTGTCATAACGTTTATAACATTATAGACCTTAGTCTAAAATTCATCTTTCAACTCCTATTAACTCAGTATAACCCTTAACTTAATTTAAATTCCGTTTTGACCACATAACATTATGTAATGTTATACCATATACTAATATCATACTATGTGAATTTTTATTCCCTTTAACTTAACCTATAGTCTTTATACAAAACTATTTATTATTGCCTCTTAGGCACCATAAGAAAATCTTATTCTTTTCCATAAACCATAGTTTCCTTTATTTACAAATCACCCCTTTCTTTTTACCATGTTATATATTCCATTTAATATAACATTTCTAACTTATAAAAGAGTATAACCTATGGTTATTTTTTTGTAAACTCCGAACAGCCCTTGTGCTATTCTATAATTGCCATTTGGCCCTATTATAACATATAGTTCTTCCATATCATTAAAACCATATTTTATACACATATCTTAATAAATTCTCTTAATAATTCCAAAAATCACCAAATTCCACAAAGGGTTATAAATATCCTTATTAACCCATATACTCGGTATTTACCATTCCACCATCTATATTTCTCCAAAGTGTCATAATGACATAATAACTATATATTATACATATATAGTTTATTTTAATTCCAAAAACATTCCAATAAATTCCTAAAAATTCCTAATAGCCCATGGGTGTTAAAATACCATTGTACACCCTTTATTTTTCGGTAATAACATATTTACCATACGTTATAAAAATATTACATAAGATACTTATCTTATTATAAAGCCTTAAATAAGTTATCTAACTTATTTAATTTGGTCAAAACCTAGCATATGGTCAAGGTTGACCACCTTAATATTTCCTTGACCACCAATTCCTTATAATTACGGTTTAGTACCCAAACTTTCTAGAAATCACCCTTTAACCCCAAAACTTTATAAAATCTTAAAACTTTATTTTAACTCTAATTTTCGGTTATTATTCTAAAGCCCCCAAATTTAATTTAATTACACCTAATACCCCATTTATTTTCGGTAATGGATTTATACTACTTAAACTTAATTAAAAGCTTGTAAATGCATAAATAAAATGGCCTAAAATACATGGCCTTATTACAAACATTGGCTTGCAAAATAAATTACACATAAATGTCCCAAAACACTTATAAGATTTCGGCCTCACCATATAATTTCCATTTATTTACCAAACTTCCACATAATGTCTTAAATTTGACATTTATGCTTGTTTAATTAGTTATAAAATTTATTAAACCATTTCTTAAACATTTTAAGGTCAAACAAGACCTTTTTTTTCTCCTTCACTCACGGCAATTAATATACACACACTTAAACTTGTGTTAATGTATCAAGTTAAGGTTTTAAGTGATTTATACCTTGATTTAGCTTAGGTAAAGCCTTGTTTGAGTTCGCCACCTTAAGGAGAAATTCTCCACAGCTTGTTTTACATGTTTTCAATAGAAACCAAGGCCTAGTTAGTCTCCAAGAAAGATCTAACCATAAGAAGTAATTTAATGTAAGATTTAAGGCAAAAATCACCTTAAGAATGCAAGGAGAGTTCAAGATGGTTTCGACCTGAATCAAACACACCACAAGGTGTTAGATATACCATATTGACATAGGAAATAGCTAGATCTCGAAATGCTACCTTGTTATTAGGTTTTTCCTTGGAAAAATGCCTTAAAAGAGGGTATTTCCTTTGGATCTCGGCCACCCTTGCTCCAAATGGCTTACCAACAGATTCCACATGAAAAGGAGAAGAATATGAGGCTATGAGCAAAGTTTCACAGCCGAATTCGAAGGGAATCAAAAGTTATGAGCTTAAAGCACATTTTTACCTTAAATGGTCAAGAATTGAACTTTCCTCCTTAGATCTGGTTATGTACGAAACCAACACTTCCTCTAACCTCCAAATCACTCTACATAGATGTATAGAAAAGGTTTGAGTGTAGATCAATCGAAAAAGGAAGGAAAGATGAAGAAAATGGGCATTTTTTATGCCTTAAGAGCTTACCTAGAGCTTGAAACCTCATCAATGGTGCTTGGAACTCTTACCTACGGTGGAGGGGAGCCAAAGAGATCTCAAGGGGTGAGCCATCTCGGCTGAAGAGGAAGGAATGAAGGGGAAAGACCTAATATTGCCTTAAAGCACCTTTTTGCATTTTTTTATGATTTCCTTGCTTTGATGACTCATCAAGGCTGGTTGTAATTGATAAATTCGTGGGAGACAACAGCAAGGGGCAGCTGGACATGATAGGAAAGGTGGGTGAATTATTTGTACATAATTGATTCCAATTTGATTGATTAAAGGAGTAATAATGTTACTTTTAGCCATTTGTTGTAAGGTGACTAAGCACTTTTGTCTTGTACCAGCTGGAGCCACGAAATTCAAAGAGGAAGAGGAGCAAATGGAGGCTCCAAATCAGCTGGCTCACATGGGAAAGGTAAGTGGAGCCCATTTTTGTTTATAAGGTAAAGTATGTCTTTTTTTGTTATTTTATGCTAAAGTAAAGGACTATATTTAATTGTCACATGGGACTGTCTCTTGGTCTGTTAAGAGACTTATTTATCAGATTTTATGTAGTCCATTTCGTGGTCAATGGTCAACATTGGTCAACTTAGTCAATGTTGACCCAAACGGGCCCCACTTTAGGGTTTTATTAAATTTTAATATTAAATTTGTAAAAATTCGTAAATTTCTGGAATTAAATTCCTAATATCATATAATATGATATTTTATTATATTTAAAGGTATTTATAACCTTTTAGCCCATTTAAAACCAATTTAAAAGGCGATTACACAAAACGTGCTTTAAGGTGTTTTGTTGTCGCAAGGTGTTTCTAGGCTCTGTTTTCTTTGACAACGGTTTTGTTGTGTTCCTTACATGATGTTTGATCATGGTATTCAATTTTATATCATTTAGAGGTCATTTGATTTTTAAGGTTTTCCTATAGCACCTTTTTGCCCTTTTTGACCTTGAAGCATGTAAATGCTTTTTCTTTGTGTTGGAGTGTTGTCCAACGGTTATAATATGTTTAATATTATGTCAATATACTTAGGACAAATTTTTAGGTCCTAAGAAGTTCATTTGGGTATTTATTTACCCTTAATAGTCAAAGGGTGCAACATCTTGTTTTGTGTTGACCACTGTTGTTCTCAGTTGACTTTTAAGGCATGTTTAGGCCTTAATTAATGTGATTAAATTTAATCCATGTTTTATTAATTTGGGGTATTTCATAATATCATAAGATAAAATTTATAACCACCAAGAAAATACAAATACATAACAATCAAGAGATACAGATATATGTAACGATCATAGATAAAATCAACGGTGCAATAAAATTCACAACAAAGCTGAATAATAAGGTGTTGAATTCTTTGAATGTGGCGTTTGAAATAAACACCAAGTAATTTAAGAAAACAGAAACTAAATGTTTGGTAGTCTAATATGGTCCATGCATGTTGTTGTGATTGGTTTTTGAAACAACCTTGTTAGATAATGTATCCTTCTGTGGTTCTCGTTAGTAGCGGTACGAGGGCTTACCTTAGCTCTTTTAAGGGGGATATACCGGCATACTCTTTCTTTGTCACCTCATTCATATTATGCCCTGTTGTGTTATTAGTAGAGTGAGAGGTGTATGTATGCATTTTTTTTATATTATGACATAGTATGTGACTTTTGTTTTCATCATGAAATGTCTTGGTATATCTTGGTTCGGTTTGATTTTGGTACTCTCGAGTGGAATGTTGAAATGGAGATAAAGGATTGGATTGGTATGGAATTTCATTGGAATTATTATTGTCTCAGCACACCCGAAGCGGTGTGAGTGCCTATTAGTTGATTTTTAAACTTCGAGGCAAAGTTTCTTTTAAGGGGGATATACTGAAATACCCTTAAATTAATTTACATTAATTTAGGGGATTTCTTTTATTAAACCTTAAATAATACTATTAAATATTAAATTATTATATGGAATTATGGAAATTAATTTAGGGGATTCCTCCTATTTAACTCTATAGAATACAATTTAATATTTAATTATTATATATTATTATATAGTATTATGAATTTAATAACAAGATTTATAAGTCAATAAATCTTGGAAAAATTCCTAGACACTCCAATTATATTATAAAGATTTCAGAAATATTGGGAGCATTGGTTTGAAACATAAAAGTCAATACAAAATCCTAGAAACCTTAAAGCTTGTTAAGCCTTGCTAGGGTAGACTTTTTGAGAATGGTCAAACTAGCCCATGAAACCTATACCAATAAATAGGTTATGGAAAACCATGAAGATCGATAAAAAGAACGTCAAAAACGGATCATCCTAGCCAAAGTTATGATAGTTTGAAGTTTAGAGCCAAAAATTTGAAATATGCCTCGTGTCACACTGTCACGGGTCGCTTACACTTAGCATAAAAATCGGAACTTCCATCAGTGATTTTGCCCTAACTTTAGACGGCTATATCTCACTCATCCCTCAGTATTTTTCAATGCCGTCTTTTCCATTCTCTTCTACAAAACGTCCTCTTTCCAACCATTACTCACACATACCCTAATTCATTATACATCAGCCGCAAATTCGATCTAAAGTTGCCTACTTGCGAAACCTGTACCCAGTTTTCCAGTTTCTCACCGAATTCAGGTAACTTTCGTTCGATCATAACTTCTTCGTCCCTCAACCAAAATTTGAATATTTTAGCTCGTTTGGAAGATCTCTAATCCCTCTACAATTTTCATGTTTATGACCAATTCTTATTCGTAACCGTTTGGAGGATATAGTTGCCTAAAGTTTCCGATTCAACATCACAAGAAATCATAGAAAACTGCAAGGTATAAACTCATAACTTTCGACTTTAATTTCTTCTTGTGTGTTGCGAGTTAGAGTTAGTTCTTGTTATCAATATGTAAAGGTAAGTTTACTCTTTCGATTAAGCCCTTACACATAGCCTAACTCGATTTGTACTGCAAGTTGTAAATCCTCAAAGTCGGCCTCGTGAACTGCTCGAAAGTTCAAACCTTTCCAGAATTCCGAATTCGAATTACTCCGTTTTTGCAACTCCGGTGAGTTTCCTATCAAATTGCTCCATTATTGTCATTCGTAATCACATTACCGGTCTAACCCATGTCTCAATTTCATCAATTACGTGTTAGATTAGGAGTATTGGTCAAATCAAGCTTCGAACTGAATTAGGAACCCTAACTTCGAACCTAGATTCGATTTTGCGGAATACCGCATCATAAGTGGTGAAATCAGTGTCATTAGAACCGTAATTTAATTTCGAAACGAGTGGAGGAAGAATCACTCAATTTGGTTCTGTAGATTGTGAGAAATTGGTGAATTAGTACTCAAATCGGGATTGGGAATCGCTGAAGAACTCGGCTTTCAGCAGCCGTCTGATTGCAGTTATAAGAAACAGACGGCTGAGATTAGATCGTTTCAAATTAAAAGTATAAGTTTTTATTATAATTTCAGAAATAAACCCTAACTTGTTGAATGTGCTTAAATGCCTTCCCGAATGTATTTTGTCACGAAATTCTAACCGTAGATTCCTTATAAAATCTAGTTTATTTTGATGTAAATTAATATGGTTTGGAGTTTTTAAACGTAAGTTATGATTTTTGCAAGTTACGGGTTTTCTGGAATTATTTGGCTAATTTAAAAAGATATTTTTATGAAATAAAAATTTTATAATATGTCTAAAATGTTATAGTTATTATATATTAAATTTGGGAATTTTGGGACAATGGTAAATGGTTTTAAAAATTGTGTTTATGAGTTTTTCATAAGAATAACTTATAATATATGGTTTTTAATGTAACAAAAATTAAAGTATGGTTTGTTAATAAGCTTTTTAGGTTGGGGAAAATATAATAAAACCAAAATTAACGTTTTATGCCAGTATGTTTATAAATATTTTGGGTATTATCTTTTAATTGAAGTAAAAATTGTTTACATATATATATACTTATATGAGAGTAGTAAAATAGAAACTTATATTAAATCAAGGAATTAAACTAGTCTACATTTTTATTTAGTATATATTGTGGAAGTTAATATACTTAATTAAAGCTTGAGGAAATACCTTATTTTTAAACCATATATCAGATGTTAATATGTGTAAAAGTTAATAAAGAGAATTAAATACAATTTTACTACATAAATAGTGTTTTAAGTAAATCCTAGTATATATATATATTAGGCATCACTAAAAGAAATAAAATACTTTATCCTATAGGTAATAACTAAGTAGATAAAATGCTTTGTGAATACTAGATGTGTAAGAGTTATTAAAAGTAATTAAATTTCATAAAATTTCTTAAAGAATGTTTTGGGATAAATCCTAATATATGCACATAAATATATTAGAAATATTAAGAGATAATTAACATTCCCTGCAGGAAACCTAATTAGAATATATATATATATATAATATATATATATATATATATATATATATATATATATATATATATATATATATATATATATATTTGTGCTAAACTATAGGTCTTTAATCAATGTTGTAATAATTACCCAACGATAACCTAAAAGTTTAATTAAACTAAACCCGTGGCTAAGAGTAAGTAATTAACATAAAATTAGACGTATCTTTTAGACAAGAAATTCAATGGCGTAGTTGGTCAGGATAAACCTGGAACTGAGTCGAGGTTGCACGTTCGAAACCTCGCATAATCCTTTTAGGGAATTTAATTTAAATAGCAAAAACGTAACACGGTCTTGGGCTATCCTACTAAGCCCAAGCCTATGAACTTCAAAAGCCCATTTAAACAGTTCAAGAGAGTTTGGGCCGCTCTCAGGTTAAAACTTCAAATCATTCCGGATTAAATGAAATGGGCCTAACAAAAGAGTTAATTAACTGAATCTGGCCCAGGTACTACGTGAGGATAATTGTAAACTTTAAACTATTAACCAGTAAGAGTAAAAGGTGTTTAGCTATGTGAGCTACTTACACATACCAGGTACGATTTCTCGTACTCATATGCTTGCTAACAGACTTAAGGGACGTTTTTGGAAAATGCTAACCAAGCCTAAATGGTTTTATTAAGGAAAAATGGTTTGTGTGACTAACTCAGCCTGTATGACTAACTGAGCCTTGGTAGAACAACATACATGGTTATTGGTTCCTTCTATCTGGTTGTTTCATTAGATATTATCTGCCCGGGGTTTACGCCTCTACACTCTGTAGGACTGAGTGTTTTGGTATCACTCTGGTGCAGTTAATGATCTGGTGGGAATTTTGGAAATCTCAATCTTGGTAATTCTTCTTGACTCTGGATATCTTTCCATCCATGAGCTGGGTTTGTTTGGGTGACGTGCGCGCGTCTTCATCGGCAACTAAGAGGGGATGTATATCCCCTGTCCTTAGTGGACGTAGTTAACAAAGAGGGGCTGTATATCCCCTGTCCTAAAAGGACGTACTTGGCATTGGGTTTATTCTACTCTTGGGTTTTTGGATTCTTCATCTATCAATCATTCCTAGTCCTGGTGACTACTTGGCTTTTCTACTCCTTACTGGAACTTAATCTAACTAAGGATTTGGATACTCACTAACTCATGGTGTGAATTTGTTTACTAACTTTCCTTTTCTATTATTTATCTTTATCTTTAACTTGCTATCTTTGTCTTGGTGATTTTTAAAGTGCTTGTTTCTCTGTTTTATTTTCAAGAATTTAATTTCAAGTTATTGTTTTATTTTAAGAGTTATGCTATTGAAATACCCCAAACCTTGATATGTGGTTTAAATATTAAACTATGGTATGTAAAGGCTAAAAGTGCCTTAGGAACATCAGTGTACAATTTAAACCATAGTAAAATGCAATAAAGCATTAAGACACAGTTTGAGCAAAAACATGCTCTAAGCTATGAGTGAACTTGGTTAGGACCCAAAGAGCCTACCAAGACTAAATAATATTCCATTGTGATTTAATAGGGCTAATTAAGTCCTTAGGAAACCTTGGTAGTCAGTTGAACCAAATAAAACTCAAGGAAATACCTTAAAGTCAATAAGAGCAAAAATGTGCTCTAAGCTTGGGATAAATTTGTATAAGACCTAATGGTCATACCTATACCTTATAAATATGTTAATGAACATATTAAATCAATTACCAAAGAAAACCAAGCTTGAAAACAAGTTAAAACACAAAATGTGCTTTAAGGAGTCTTAAAGCACGTTTTTGAAAAATTGTCTTGTAAATGAGTTTTGAATGGCTAAATGTCCATCATTACTCTTTAATTAACATGTGTACTATATAGTATCACATTTGGAAGTCTATATCAATGGGAAATCAAAAATTTCACTTCTATGTGCCTTGTTTTGTGAATAGTGATTTTTATAAGCTAGTTTGTAACATATAATGTTATAAGTAATTAAATTGGTCAACAAAGACAATTATACCCTTCTAATAATAAGGGGGCTGGTTTTTTGTAGTAATGAGTCACCAAACATGTTAACTTGTTAAGTGAATAAAGATGACTCATAAGTTACTATTTGCTTTAAGTTATAAATATCTTCAAAAAGTAAAACCATTCTCATTTCTCTCATTTCCTTCTTTTATTCACACGGTTTCTTCATCTTCTCCTTTCCTCCATTTACGATTGCTATGGCAACATCTCTTCTCCATCTTCATTTCTTTGCCAAATCCAACTCCATGCTCCAAATCAAATTCTAAGACCATATTTGTCTTAGTTAGACCAAGCTCTACACTTCTATCTTTTTAAATCTTCAAGAACTCAATTTTGATGCCATGGAGATTCACCATTGAAGGAGCTTGAGCACACCTTTCTACATATTATTACTCTCCTTTGCTTCTAGGTAAGGAATCTCAAAGAAAAATCAAGTTTCTTCCATGTTTTTACCTTGACCGAAAATGCACATTGATGGTGCTCTTTGTGTGACTTTGTTCTAGCTTCATTCCAACCTTTCATGGACTAGGTGGAGTCCTCTCTTCATAGATATTCAAACTCTCTTCAAAGATCAAGGTAAAACAACTACATCAATGTTTTTGAAACAATGTAAAATTAGGGTTTACAATGAGATGAAGCTTAAAGCTTGAATACTCATTATGATGTTTGTATATTGTTTAGTAGTTGACAAGGAAAGAAATGCCTTACCGGTTTATAAGGAAACAAGAAAGAAGTTTGAGTGGAAAAGAGGTAAACATACTAACCTAATGTGGTATAATGCCTTAGGAGAAATGAGCTTATATTGCTTGTTAAAATGATCTAAGGAGCCAAAGGTGAATGACCTAGTGAAATGCTCTCAAGGAGTTTATTAAGGGCATATGTATTGTTGGGTGTATTTACAGGTCAAAGGCATTATTTATGTGGGAAATTCAGTGTTTAAGGTTTATGCAATTTAAGGGCCTAAGAGCCATGTTATTTAAGGGCCTAAGTGCCAAGCAATTTAAGTTATGCACTATATTGTGATGTAGTGCTAAATGTGTGAAGTTTGTGTAAAAATGTGTTTGATGGATTTTAGGTGTTTTGAATGAAATACGGTAAAAACCTAAGTGTTTGGATGTGAGTATATACAAGAGAAGCTATGGCCAAATTTGGGAAAATGTGTGAGAAGTTCTAAGTGTTTTAAATGGTTTTAGGTGAACTAGGAAGTGTGAAAGGTGAACAAATGTTTTACTTGGGAAGAAAACATGTATTAAAGTGATTTAGAGGAGATGTTAAGGTGTTGAGGAAACACCTTGGTATAGTGGTCATTATAGGTAAAATACCACTTAGAAATCTTAAGGAGAAAACAATATAAGTGTTAGGAATTTTGGTAAGAAGAGAGTAAGTGTTTAAGGAGTTATAAAATGAGTTTTATGGATGTTATATGAAGGTTTAAGGGTGCCAAATGATGTTAGAACACATTAGGAGGCTTGAGGAAAAGTTTGGAGAAAGTTTGACAAGTTTTGAACAACTTCTGATGTTGTTCGACCCAGTGGTCCGACCCAGGGTGGGTCGGACAGCCTCTGTTAAGTCACCCGTTGATGTTTCTGGAATGGTCCGACCCAGAGGTCTTGGGTCGGACATGGGTCAGACGTGAGTATTTAGCAGACGGGAAAAGTTTCTGGAACGGTCCGACCCAGCTGTGGGTCGGACGGTGGGTCGGACGGCCCAAAGTTATGCAAAAAAAAAAGAGAAAGACAATGTTGTAAGGAGAATCAAAGTGATATTTTGGTATTAGAATATGCCTAAGTTCATGTATGAAGTTTGGGTAATCAATGGAGGTGGAGAATAGATGAAACAAGACTTGAAAATGACAAGTTTGGGAGTTCTGTTATAGTGGTCCGGGACCTAGGTAGTGGATGATGTCCCGGACCATACACAAAAAGGGGCCAAGAGTTTCACCAATGTTCTGGTCTGGGACTTGGGGTCAGTACAAGGTCCCGGACCAGTCTGTGAAATCACCCGAGAGTTTCATTAAGTGTTGGTCCGGGACTTAAGGTGAGGACCAAGTCCCGGACCACTCTAAAATTGTTGTTTTAGGCTATTAAAAGATGTCTAATGATGGGGATTGATGGATAATGATGTTAAAAGGTTGTGTAGGACATGTTAGGTGAGTTATAGTCACATTTTGGTGGGTGAAAAGTTGAAGTAAAATGAAAGAGTGAAACATGTTAAAAATGTAAAGTTATTTAACCAAGTTAACGGGGAAAAGTTATAAGCATTAGACTTTAAACAAACATGTTACCCCAATGTTAATAAAAGTACGTGTAATGTTGTCAGTTGTTCGAGAATTGCTCGAGGAACATAAGTGGACGTGGTAAAGTGGACTCCGGTGACAGGTATGGTTTTCTTGCAACCTGTGTCCTACCGGATTACACCGGCTTGTATGCCAATGTGTTTTTCTGTATGTTTGCCATGTTGTAAGATTAAACATGTAATGAGTTTACAGTAATTCATTTTTGTGGCGTGTACAACTACGATACCATTTAACCTCGGAAGTGTTAACCTTAGTTAACTGAGTCTAGGATCACATGAGAGTTCGGTATTCAGAGTAAACGACCCGAACCATGGGACGTACTAACCACGACTATGCGTGTGTTTGTGTGATATGTGTATGTGAATGTAGGGATCTCCCTTGTGTGTTTAACCCAGTTGTAATACTGTATGTGTTGTCATGTGATAGGCTCCATAGTGGGGTTCTAACTAATATCTAAAGGAAAGTATGTACTAACAGTAGTGAGGAATCCGGTTTGGCCGGTCGCGCGTTGTTTGGGAGAGGGTATCCTTCTTAGCCTTACCCTTCTCTTTGTTATGGTTGTTTCCCTCACGGGTTATGATCTCCCATTAGCTTACTCCAAAGCTTAGCTATTCTGACTTATGATCGGTTTAGGGGGAACATGTGTTTGTGTGGTGTGTTCGGGGCTCCAAACCCGAACCGCCTTAACTTAAGTTACTCGTCCGACTATTAGGACGGTAATGAGTGTTGTTGCTATTGTATAACGAGCTTATCATGAGACTGGCAACATTCTCTAGGCTCACCAGTGTATAAACAATGTTTGGGTCGGGTTCCTAAGAGAACCATTCCCGTTATGTTATGTATTTTGTTGTGATGCAATATCTATTGCGGTATTATGTTGCGCACGTGGAAACGTGCAAAGTGTTGTTAGGTGTTGTATGTAGTGATGTTATATGTGTATAATGTGGAGTGTGTGGATCATGGATATGATTCCCAGTTTGTGATAAGAGGCGTTTAAGGATAACCCCATTTAAGGGTAAGTGTCGTCTGTTAAGGAAGTAGCTCCATTAGAGGAGGAACACTCTAGGGATATTGAATACCTTGAGTGACTTATTAAGTAAGGATGTATTATCCGTTGTTGAGCCCATTGAGGCGAAATGTTAAGTGTTGTGTGTTTACTGTTACATGCATGATTTAAATATAATCAACCGCATGCTAAGACGACAATTAGTTGTGCGTGGCCCGGTAGCATGTGGGCTGCGGGATTACCATACCAGCAAAGGTGCTGAGCCCCTTGGGGGCCACCCTTTCTCTTCTTTTCCTATTTCAGGTACAGAGAGCTGGAAGCCGTTCGAGAGTAGGACGGGGTAGACATTGTACATGGGTAAACATTTAAGTGTATATATACAGTAGGTGTAGTAAGACCGAAATTGTTGTCGGCACCAGTTTATTAATACTCGGTATAGTTGGAAGGTGTACGTTGTTGTTGTTGTTAATGGAAAGGGATAATAATGTGTAGTTGCTCGGGAATTTAGCCCATCAGACCGGTACAATGTATATGGATTAGCCTTGTTAGCCACGTGGGTGGCTAACGGCGTGTAACACCAACGAGTTAGGTAATGTGAAGAGGTTTGTATTTCCGCTGCAGTTTATTGTAAGTGTGTTAATGTTGGATGGGGTGTTACAAAAAGTGGTATCAGAGCGAAGTATCGCTCTGATGACTGAATTACCGAGCTTAGGAAGTACCGAGTTAGGATTTAAGTACTTGGGGTTAAGGGTTGAGTGATAGCGTGAGAGATACACTAGATAGGAATTTCCAGTGTGTACTGGATACCTACAATATCCATCCCACCCTCCACAATCCCTGTTTTATAACTTGGGCAACAACACCAGAGAGATGGAAGTCCACTCTTACTCGGGAATACCCGATCTGGCTGTTATTAAATACCTCTAAAGGTACGGAGAACCTGTCATACGGTAGATCCCAAAAACTGGGAATCCCGGAGACGGTCTCCATCTGAACAATGTTAACCTCATTAAATAGCGAAGAATGAAGGATTTTATGTATAAAAGAATAGAATTTCCGGCAACCTGGGTCGACATGCAGAGCAGTCGAGAATAACCAGCTTGCAACGCACCGACCGTGCAATAGGCAAGAAGTGGATTAATAAAACCCGAGACGAGTGTCTACGGGACCACAGTTGATAAATAATACACCAGCGGTATACCAACCGACAAGGGAACTACAACGTAGTGCCCAAATACGTGGAACGGGCTACAAAGAGAATACAATACTAAGAAAAAGGGGTCTCCCAGAATGGGAAACACCCTAGTTGATGATCGTCATGTGAAGACAGTGAGAAGTCACCTAGAAGAGTTATTGTCAAGGCAGTAAGATCAGTGAGGGCCAACAAGGCCACTGATGACAGTATGGGTAAAACAATACCACAACCGGTATGTGTTAAACCGATAGCCAGTTAGCATAGCGCACTTGCCATAGCAAGTGCTGCTATAACCGGGCTGTTCGGGAAATTTATAATAAATACAAAGTACTAGTAAAGTACCACGAAGTTAAGTGTGAACATTATAACCATGGAAGGGCTTAACAGCTGACCTTTGTAATTGGAAGTACACCAGTCAGCAAGAAGAGCTAGACTTGCCTAAGGTAAGAAGATGTTGTGAAACCATGAAAATTTTCTTTCAAACTCAGATTTTCCTTCAAACCAACACTTCTTTCCAACCTTCTTTTAAACCAAACCAGTAAAACCAAGAGCAGTTGATAAGATACGACAGTGGATGAACTTTCCCTCGATTAAGTTCGGGAAGCAAGGAATGAATATTGTCACAGAACAATATAAGGGAGTTGACAACAGAATACTTCACCTAGGCGTGTGACGGACACTACGAGTGTACCAACTGAATTGTGGGACGACCGCACTCCGATAGGAGCTTGTGGGCCTGACAGACCTACTTATGGGTTAGTTGGGTAAGTAGTAATGTATCAGTATGGTACCCCACATATGTATACGAGTAGAGTCTGAAACACGGGAAGTAGTCGGCTCCGTACTACGGTCAGCAGTATAAGTCAAACAAGAGCTAGAGATTACAAGGAATGGTTGAAGTTAAGGAACTCAGTTAAGTTAACGAGACTAAAAGGATTAGTGAATTCCTCTCAAGGAAATGTTTAAGAGTCAGGAGGTGCGAAGTGCACTAACTGTAATGTAAAGACATCGTATACGTCTTAAGGATCCTCAGGGATAAACATGTTAGCTGGAACGGTGACCCAGCCTGTACATGGCAAGCAGATGCCTAATGTGGACACATTAATGTGCAATGAACGGGATGAAACTCCCAGAATGAGTACCTACACTACTAGGAAATGCTGATCTTCACAGAAGGAGATGATAAGCCAGCTAAGAACGCAAAACGGCGTGGCTAACTAAATGTACCAATAAGTGTGAACCAGATGTAAAAGCATAACTTAGCAACACCCAGGAGCAATCCTTGAAGGGTGTTCGCAACAACAGTTGTTGCAGGAAATAACGTGACAGAAAGACAAGGGTTGAAAACAACACCCAGTTTAGACATAAAGTTGTCAGGAGACGGACTGACAATCCTAAGGGGTATCCCGAAAAAGGAAACGTGATGTAACGACCTTGTCATGGAGCTCAATATGATATCCAAACTATGTAACGTTGTACAAAGAAGTACATGTATGTGGACAGCCTACAACGAGCGCAGCTCAAGGCAATAAGGCTTGTAAGCCACAAGCAACATGTGTTATGAAAATTAGATTGATTGCAAAAGTTTATGTTATATAAGTGAATAGAGTGGAGAACGAACCACTGCACTAAGAGTGGGGATACCTCTCGATGCTGTGAAACCGCTGGAGCGGTAGTTATGTGAACCAAGCTCAAGAAATATGTTAAGGATGGACAATATTATTATTATTTGAGAGCAGTTAGTTTAGTAGTATGTGTGTATGAAGTGAAACACCGAGCTGAATAATGTCGGCTTGTGACTCGAATGATCGACGCTCAAGGAGCATTCAGTAGTCATCCAAATGAGTGATGAACCATAATACGAATGATATAATTATATGCGTGGAAGTTAATGTGACAGTAAATACGATGTAAGTTAGTGTTATACAACAAGCACGGTGCGCAGTAAGCGACCGTTGTATAAGTGTTGTGGCGGATAAGACCAGTTATGGGTTAAACTCAATGGACATGCAAGCAAGTGATGATACACAGACTGGGCAATGAGCCAATGGTCGGTACTATGTGATAAGGAAACTCAGTATGAATTCCATGGCGAATCACATAAGGAATTTACTGTCAAGAGTTTAGGCCTCTGCACTCTGTATGACTGAGTGTTTTGGTATTGCACTTGCGCAGTAATGATCGAGTGGGATAGCTAGGAATTGGAAGCATGTTAATTGTGGAGGAATAATGTTATAATGGCCGATGCACAGGAAATGCAAGGCCGCACCAATAAAAGAGTACTTGTACAAAACCAAATGTGGAGACATGATTAACAGTAAGTGACTACAGTAGCACTAACTGCCAAATAGCGGTATGGAATATACCACAAATGTTGTAAATAGCTGAGAGAGCACTACATACTAGGTAGTAGCTCAATCTCAACCGACAGTAAGTCGGAAGGAAACAAGTCAATCATTGTCAAATACATAGTTGTATACACAGTAAATTGTTATGGAAGTGGATAGAAAGTATAACTCACCGAATTCGCTCACGGTAAGAGATACCACGCGACGGTGGAGAAACCATTGTTACCAAGATGAAGGTGACAATTGGGGATGTACAATACAGTAAGAATAACAAATGGGGGCAATTAAGCTCTACAGTTACTAGAGTTTCGCAGCAGAAACTAGTGAGCCAGTGATTCAAGTGTTGAATGTACATGGTGAACACGAGTGAATGGCTAATTATTAACGCCTAGAAGCCTAACAGGCCAGAATTGAAACCAACTAAGAGTTTAAACAAACTCCAATGAGAATTTTTGGTTTAGGAACTAAACCGCCAATATGGTTAAGATCCTCTAATCAGAATCCATTGTGTAATAGACCGCGTGGAAGTTAAAACACTTCACGACGGCAGAACATTTAAGCCAATGTTTAGTGATTGATTACGTGGGCGTAATCCCTTTTAAGGGGGGTAGAGCGCAAAACCACTTAGTGTATATTACCGTACAAGTGTACGTAGTGTATGTGACCTATATTGTGCATAGCACAAAATTATATTATTGTTTTGATGATTGGTGTGTGTGTTACGTAAACATACGCATTCATTCATGGTTAAATTGTGGTAATTGCGCACAGATGATGCGAATACCATTGTGATAAGTGTGTTGATTTATTAATAGTGGTGTGTGATAGTACAAGTGTGGGGAGTAGAGAAACTCCCGGGGAACAAACCCCGACAGTGTATAAATGTGAAACTGTGTGTTGTATTTTGATAAAATATATGTGTATATATATATATTATATAGTGATGCATGAAAGGGTATGTAACCGACATAGAACCTAGTGAGAATAAGATTCCCTAGGTAACAACATTAAAGCGAATGGAGATGACTGATAGACGGAGTTCTATCCTTGGAGATGTATGATCATGATTAGAATGATTTAAAAGATAGAAAATTGGAAATGAGTGATTTAATTGATGCTTGAAGATGAAGTGGGAGGTGGAACTTGATTTGCATGTGATCAAGGGAAGCCGAACACAAATTGGAGTGGAAGGATAGTTCAACACTGATGCTGATCACATCAGGGTTGGATGATTCTTGAAACCCCCTATAAGTGGTCACAAATAACCACGCTAAGAAAAGAAGCAAAGAGCTTAAGTTGGACTTGGAGTTGTGTGTGTTTTCAAAAGGATTTTCAATTGGTATTTATAAAACGTTGATAGATACTTTACATAATTAAAGTTCTCTTACTTAACCTCACAAGGAAATTTTAAATTTAAGTGATTGTTTTGATCTCCCAAAGGCACGGGGACGGAAAGTGTCCATCGCGACCGGGTTCTGCGGGATCATAGTGTGTATCAAGGATATTTTTGATTGTTATACATGCTATGACATGTTGTGTGGTATGTGAAATAAATGTTATTTTGAGTTTGAGCTCCTAAAGTGTATGCTATCAAGGCCTATGAGTCTAAATGTGTTGTGTTACATAGACCTATGTGTCTAATGGCTGTTATGTTATCAAGACCTATGTGTCTAAATGTTGTTATATTACCCAAGACCAGAGAGTCTAAGGGTTGTTATGTATGTGTAAGTGTTGTTAAGATACCCGGACCATAGAGTCCGAGGTTATCATGAGGATATGTTATGTTATGTGTGGATGTGAATGTGTTGCCCGGACCATTAAGTCCGAGGTGGTGATGTAAAGTGTGTTTGGCTATGGAAGTTTTATGGCTGTAAGTAATCCCCGTATTCTAATCTAATGATGTGTGGGAAATGTGAACTTCGAGGACGAAGTTCTTTTAAGGGGGGTAGATTGAAATACCCCAAACCTTGATATGTGGTTTAAATATTAAACTATGGTATGTAAAGGCTAAAAGTGCCTTAGGAACATCAGTGTACAATTTAAACCATAGTAAAATGCAATAAAGCATTAAGACACAGTTTGAGCAAAAACATGCTCTAAGCTATGAGTGAACTTGGTTAGGACCCAAAGAGCCTACCAAGACTAAATAATATTCAATTGTGATTTAATAGGGCTAATTAAGTCCTTAGGAAACCTTGGTAGTCAGTTAAACCAAATAAAACTCGAGGAAATACCTTAAAGTCAATAAGAGCAAAAATGTGCTCTAAGCTTGGGATAAATTTGTATAAGACCTAATGGTCATACCTATACCTTATAAATATGTTAATGAACATATTAAATCAATTACCAAAGAAAACCAAGATTGAAAACAAGTTAAAACACAAAATGTGCTTTAAGGAGTCTTAAAGCATGTTTTTGAAAAATTGTCTTGTAAATGAGTTTTGAATGGCTAAATGTCCATCATTACTCTTTAATTAACATGTGTACTATATAGTATCACATTTGGAAGTCTATATCAATGGGAAATCAAAAATTTCACTTCTATGTGCCTTGTTTTGTGAATAGTGATTTTTATAAGCTAGTTTGTAACATATAATGTTATAAGTAATTAGATTGGTCAACAAAGACTATTATACCCTTCTAATAATAAGGGGGCCGGTTTTTTGTAGTAATGAGTCACCAAACATGTTAACTTGTTAAGTGAATAAAGATGACTCATAAGTTACTATTTGCTTTAAGTTATAAATATCTTCAAAAAGTAAAACCATTCTCATTTCTCTCATTTCCTTCTTGTATTCACACGGTTTCTTCATCTTCTCCTTTCCTCCATTTACGATTGCTATGGCAACATCTCTTCTCCATCTTCATTTCTTTGCCAAATCCAACTCCATGCTCCAAATCAAATTCTAAGACCATATTTGTCTTAGTTAGACCAAGCTCTACACTTCTATCTTTTTAAATCTTCAAGAACTCAATTTTGATGCCATGGAGATTCACCATTGAAGGAGCTTGAGCTCACCTTTCTACATATTATTACTCTCCTTTGCTTCTAGGTAAGGAATCTCAAAGGAAAATCAAGTTTCTTCCATGTTTTTACCTTGACCGAAAATGCACATTGATGGTGCTCTTTGTGTGACTTTGTTCTAGCTTCATTCCAACCTTTCATGGACTAGGTGGAGTCCTCTCTTCATAGATATTCAAACTCTCTTCAAAGATCAAGGTAAAACAACTACATCAATGTTTTTGAAACAATGTAAAATTAGGGTTTACAATGAGATGAAGCTTAAAGCTTGAATACTCATTATGATGTTTGTATATTGTTTAGTAGTTGACAAGGAAAGAAATGGCTTACCGGTTTATAAGGAAACAAGAAAGAAGTTTGAGTGGAAAAGAGGTAAACATACTAACCTAATGTGGTATAATGCCTTAGGAGAAATGAGCTTATATTGCTTGTTAAAATGATCTAAGGAGCCAAAGGTGAATGACCTAGTGAAATGCTCTCAAGGAGTGTATTAAGGGCATATGTATTGTTGGGTGTATTTGCAGGTCAAAGGCATTATTTATGTGGGAAATTCAGTGTTTAAGGTTTATGCAATTTAAGGGCCTAAGAGCCATGTTATTTAAGGGCCTAAGTGCCAAGCAATTTAAGTTATGCACTATATTGTGATGTAGTGCTAAATGTGTGAAGTTTGTGTATAAAAATGTGTTTGATGGATTTTAGGTGTTTTTGAATGAAATACGGTAAAAACCTAAGTGTTTGGATGTGAGTATATACAAGAGAAGCTATGGCCAAATTTGGGAAAATGTGTGAGAAGTTCTAAGTGTTTTAAATGGTTTTAGGTGAACTAGGAAGTGTGAAAGGTGAACAAATGTTTTACTTGGGAAGAAAACATGTATTAAAGTGATTTAGAGGAGATGTTAAGGTGTTGAGGAAACACCTTGGTATAGTGGTCATTATAGGTAAAATACCACTTAGAAATCTTAAGGAGAAAACAATATAAGTGTTAGGAATTTTGGTAAGAAGAGAGTAAGTGTTTAAGGAGTTATAAAATGAGTTTTATGGATGTTATATGAAGGTTTAAGGGTGCCAAATGATGTTAGAACACATTAGGAGGTTTGAGGAAAAGTTAGGAGAAAGTTTGACAAGTTTTGAACAACTTCTGATGTTGTCCGACCCAGTGGTCCGACCCAGGGTGGGTCGGACAGCCTCTGTTAAGTCACCCGTTGATGTTTCTGGAATGGTCCGACCCAGAGGTCTTGGGTCGGACATGGGTCGGACGTGAGTATTTAGCAGACGGGAAAAGTTTCTGGAACGGTCCGACCCAGCTGTGGGTCGGACGGTGGGTCGGACGGCCCAAAGTTATGCAAAAAAAAAGAGAAAGACAATGTTGTAAGGAGAATCAAAGTGATATTTTGGTATTAGAATATGCCTAAGTTCATGTATGAAGTTTGGGTAATCAATGGAGGTGGAGAATAGATGAAACAAGACTTGAAAATGACAAGTTTGGGAGTTCTGTTATAGTGGTCCGGGACCTAGGTAGTGGATGATGTCCTGGACCATACACAAAAAGGGCCGAGAGTTTCACCAATGTTCTGGTCCGGGACTTGGGGTCAGTACAAGGTCCCGGACCAGTCTGTGAAATCACCCGAGAGTTTCATTAAGTGTTGGTCCGGGACTTAAGGTGAGGACCAAGTCCCGGACCACTCTAAAATTGTTGTTTTAGGCTATTAAAAGATGTCTAATGATGGGGATTGATGGATAATGATGTTAAAAGGTTGTGTAGGACATGTTAGGTGAGTTATAGTCACATTTTGGTGGGTGAAAAGTTGAAGTAAAATGAAAGAGTGAACATGTTAAAAATGTAAAGTTATTTAACCAAGTTAACGGGGAAAAGTTATAAGCATTAGACTTTAAACAAACATGTTACCCCAATGTTAATAAAAGTACATGTAATGTTGTCAGTTGTTCGAGAATTGCTCGAGGAACATAAGTGGATGTGGTAAAGTGGACTCCGTGACAGGTATGGTTTTCTTGCAACCTGTGTCCTACCGGATTACACCGACTTGTATGCCAATGTGTTTTTCTGTATGTTTGCCACGTTGTAAGATTAAACATGTAATGAGTTTACAGTAATTCATTTATGTGGCGTGTACAACTCCGATACCATTTAACCTCGGAAGTGTTAACCTTAGTTACTGAGTCTAGGATCACATGAGAGTTCGGTATTCGGAGTAAACGACCCGAACCATGGACGTACTAACCACGACTATGCGTGTGTTAATTGTGTGATATGTGTATGTGATGTAGGGATCTCCCTTGTGTTTAACCCAGTTGTAATACTGTATGTGTTGTCATGTGATAGGCTCCATAGTGGGGTTCTAACTAATATCTAAAGGAAAGTATGTACTAACAGTAGTGAAATCCGGTTTGGCCGGTCGCGGCGTTGTTTGGGAGAGGGTATCCTTCTTAGCCTTACCCTTCTCTTTGTTATGGTTGTTTCCCCACGGGTTATGATCTCCCATTAGCTTACTCCAAAGCTTAGCTATTCTGACTTATGATCGGTTTAGGGGGAACATGTGTTTGTGTGGTGTGTTCGGGCCTCCAAACCCGAACCGCCTTAACTTAAGTTACTCGTCCGACTATTAGGACAGTAATGAGTGTTGTTGCTATTGTATAACGAGCTTATCATGAGACTGGCAACATTCTCTAGGCTCACCAGTGTATAAACAATGTTTGGGTCGGTTCCTAAGAGAACCATTCCCGTTATGTTATGTATTTTGTTGTGATGCAATATCTATTGCGGTATTATGTTGCGCACGTGGAAACGTGCAAAGTGTTGTTAGGTGTTGTATGTAGTGTATGTTATATGTTGTATAATGTAGAGTGTGTGGATCATGGATATGATTCCCAGTTTGTGATAAGAGGCGTTTAAGGATAATCCCATTTAAGGGTAAGTGTCGTCTGTTAAGGAAGTAGCTCCATTAGAGGAGGAACACTCTAGGGATATTGAATACCTTGAGTGACTTATTAAGTAAGGATGTATTATCCGTTTGTTGAGCCCATTGAGGCGAAATGTTAAGTGTTGTGTGTACTGTTACATGCATGATTTAAATATAATCAACCGCATGCTAAGGACAATTAGTTGTGCGTGGCCCGGTAGCATGTGGGCTGCGGGATTACCATACCAGCAAAGGTGCTGAGCCCCTTGGGGGCCACCCTTTCTCTTCTTTTCCTATTTCAGGTACAGAGAGCTGGAAGCCGTTCGAGAGTAGGACGGGGTAGACATTGTACATGGGTAAACATTTAAGTGTATATATACAGTAGGTGTAGTAAGACCGAAATTGTTGTCGGCACCAGTTTATTAATACTCGGTATAGTTGGAAGGTGTAAGTTGTTGTTGTTGTTAATGGAAAGGGATAATAATGTGTAGTTGCTCGGGAATTTAGCCCATCAGACCGGTACAATGTATATGGATTAGCCTTGTTAGCCACGTGGGTGGCTAACGGCGTGTAACACCAACGAGTTAGGTAATGTGAAGAGGTTTGTATTTCCGCTGCAGTTTATTGTAAGTGTGTTAATGTTGGATGGGGTGTTACACTCATCGTTGCGTAGTCACGCGTTTATGTCCACATCATCTGGTAGATTTCCTCTGGATTGCAAGAGTTTGCTCGATCCTTATGAGGGTTTTACATATTATTAGTCCATAATGGGTTTCCATGTTCCTATCCCTAGTGTTCACACTTTGAAAGGTTTCCTGTCTTCAATGTATACTGTCTACTGCTCTGTGTTGAAAGTTCTCGGTTTCTTTAGCCCGTTGGTTTAACTGCGGCTCTTCTCGTCCATCTTCGAGGTACTCTGCATCACTGTCCTTAGTACGGAGTTGACTATTTCTCGTGTTCCTAACACTACTTGTCTACATGCATGGGGTACCGTACTGATACATTACTACTTACCCGACTAACTCATAAATAAGTCTGTCAGGCCCACATGCACCTATCGGAGTGCGGTCGTCCCATGTCTGTTTAGTAAACTGGTAATGTCTGTCACACGGGTATTGTGAAGTATTCTGTTGTCAATCTCCCTTTGATGGATATCCTGTTTTTTTTCTTTTTTTTAGATCGTGTTATCGGTTATCTTGTAATAAATGCTATTGCCTTAATGGCATCGGTGGTAATCCGTGCCATAAGCCGGCGTTATTCAGCTCAGTGTAAGTAAAATTCGTGTTATATTTAGCAAAATTGGTTCTCCTATTCGATCTCATTGAGTGCACACATATTCCTTTCTCCTTGTTTTATCACATCTCATCCATAGTTCATATTCATTCCCTCATCCTTTAAATTGGATGTATTGCAGATTGCATAATAGCTTGTGCAACTTGGCTCTTCACTTCCCAACCATCCTCACTGACGGTGGTGCATCTACAAAGGGTATGCTTGTCCATAAGGACTAAACATTCATCACTAATAGTGATTAGCATTAAATGCGGGTATACACTGATGGTATTTGGCTAATAAGCCCTGTCTGAAAATTCTCGAACAATTTAACCTGGTGTGGTTTACAATTACATTGGTTGTATAATTCCTTCAGTTGTAGTGGTTGGACTAACGGTCTTCCCGAGGTTGCATAGGTTTCTAATCTTAAGGTTTGTATGAAAAAGTATGAAAATTTTTTATAAGAAAAAGTAGTAGTTGCAGTTGCAGTTGTAGCACTTGCTCTGTCAAGTGCGCAAGGCAGATGGAAATTTCAGTGGTGTACTTGTCATGGCGCTTGCAAATAGCAAGTGCGCCATGCAGGTGGAAATATTGGTTCAGCAATCACCGGTCTCATGACTCCGCGTCGTTGAGTATGGGCTACATGATAATGTAAGCATTAACATCCTGTTCATATATATAATCTGTCAAGGTTCCAAGGTTACCCGCATCGAGTCCACATAACTAATCTCAAAAGTCATACACGAAAAGGCGAGTGGTCAATGACACACTCCCACATACTTATAACATAGCTCTATCTAACATCCAAGGTAAGTACACAACATAGTAAGCAAAAGTCTTCCACCAGCGGTCTCACAGAGTTCAGGGTACTCATGCCCTAACGACTCCTTTCCCTTTCTGGGCTCCAGCATCACTAGATGTCTGGCCATCCTAACCGCCTCGTGGTACTCTAGATCCTCCAGCTGAGGTGTTCTGAGTATTTCTTGGTGGCCTGTAGTTACGGCTCTCAGGGTTCATCCAACACTCGAACTCCCGATGGCCCTCTTTCTTGCAGCACTGACACTCAACTTTGTGGCCATTGCAGTCGACCCCAGGATGGTCCTTCCCACAACGCTTGCAATAGAAATGGCGCTGGGGTTGTCCGATGACTGATGGTATTATTTAGTTTAAGTTAAAATCTGATGATATAAAGGTTAAGGTTACAATTGAATTTAAAGGTAGGTGCTCTCACCCTTAGGAGGTGCAGATCTCAAAGGCTGAGCATCTATAGCTGGGCCGGTCAACCGAAGGACGGGCTCTTTCCCCTTCGCTCCCTGGTGACCCTGCTGCCCTTTCTTCTGAAGGAATTTCTTGTTAAAGGTTTTCGGGTCAGCATTCATAAGGTATTTAATATAGTGACAATTTAGAATGGGATGAGTCCTTACTTTCCCTTCTTCTGGCTATCGCCTGGAGATGCTCCTCCACCCTCAGACTCTCCCTCAGGGTTCTTTCTCTTCTTGACCCCTAGAGTCTCTTCCCGAGTTTGGAGCATTAGCTCCGTCCTCGAGGCAGCGTCATAACACTCTTGGAATCTCATTAGTAAGTTCTCACAAGGTTAAACGGTGATGTAGTAAGTAAAGAGTTTATTGCTTTCATGTTAATACCTGGATGGTAGTGTAGAGGGTAGCACCCATCGCCATCTGGATGCGAAACAACAATCCCACCCGGAACTTCTCGACCTTCACGGTCTCTAAGTAATCAACACCGGGGATAAAGTCCAGCAGACCAATGAATCGAGCGTAGTACTCATCCACGGTCAGACCTCCCTGGGATAATGTCTCGAACTCATGGCTTTTCTTCTGCTTGAGATGCGCCGGTGTGAGCCTCGATTTTAAACCCTACCCTATGTGTATTAATTTGATTGGGATCTAATCGGGTTTTAGGTCCACTTATAGCCTAAGATTATTAACTATGTCATATAACAATAATTATTAAAACCTAAGCTAGCTCACTGGAACCTATTATGAGTCGCCACCTAATTTTGACCTAGATTAAATTAGGAAAGGAGAGTTCGGGTTCGGGGGCTTGATATTCGACTTAATTAGGGTTCAATTACTTTCATTACCCCTAGAAGTCGTTTTTCCTCTACTTAGTTTAATTACGGCTTATTACGAGTCGTTTTTAACCTAAGTGCGCGCTTCTGTTTTTTTTTATTTTTTAGCATTTTTTGACCGAAAATAAAAGTGAAAGTTGAAATTACCTAAACTAGGGTTTCGGAGGCAGAATTAGGTCAAATTTTGTTTCTGTCCGTAGCCACGGACCTAATGTCCGTAACCACGGACCCTAGTTAATCTATGTGAAAATAAAAGTCGAATTAAACAGAAAACAAAAATTTGAAAAGTCCGGGGCCACGGACATAGTTTAACAAAACCTAAATTTTTAAAATTTTTAAATCCCGCCGCCGTCCGTGGGTGTCCGTGGCCACGGACAACCCGTCCGTGGTCCCGGACCACCCACGGACAGGGGTTTTATGGTGGTTCCCGAAGGTGTTTTCGGCTCAAAATTTATGCACGTGTAGCCTGAAAGGTGTACAATTCGTTAGTAATTGAAAGATTGCAGTTTGAAGTCGAATTATGTACGAAACTTGGCGAACAAGTAACAAGGCAGAAACAAAAGTAATTAGCAATACAGAAGCGTAAAAAGGTTAGTTTGAACCCAAAATTTGACAGAGAGTTAATAAGGTCGTGGAGAGTTAGAAAAGTAGAATTGCAACCTGTTTTACCTTCGAATTTAGGAGGATTCTTCACGTCGGGATTCTTCGGAGGCCTCGTTGATGGCGGATCCAGAAGAACTTCGAACCCAGCTTCTGGCTCCTTGTTGTTCTTGATGTTCTTCACGTTTTGGTGCTGTTTTGGTGGGGGTTTGATGATGGATGATGTTGTGGGAGTTGAAAAATGTGTTTTGGTGTTGATTTTGGTGAGATTTCGGTGTTTGATCGTGGCTCTGGGGTTCAAAACGTGGAGAGAGAGAGACGGCTGCCTTCTTTGAGAGTCTAGGGTTCTTGAGGTCCTCCTTTGATCATGGGATAAGGTTCCTTATATAGGCTTCCTTAAAGATAGAAAAATCCGGTAAAAACCGAGATTTACCGACGTTTTAGCTCAAGGGCTTCCAAAAGGAATTTGATTATGAAATTTTATATATGGGTAAAGGATGATATTTCTGAATTTTCTAAAGTGGAATCGAGTTTTTTGGAAATTGGAATATTTTTAAATTCAATTTCTCGTCAGATTCAATCAGAAATTACTAGAAAATTATTGGAAATTTGAAAAATCAAAATTCCAACGCCATTATGCTTAAAATGTCATCCTCTATCATGGGTTAAAATTTCACAACATTTTGAATTGATTTGACCCTTATTTGGAGGAGAGAGAAAGCCTATAGGGGGCTTAGGAGCCTTGAAAAATTACGAAAATGCCCCTGGAGATGACTAAGCTGTCCCTAGTACTCTGAAATGTGCCGATCGAACTGGGAACCCTCGCTACTAGCCTATTAGTAGAGACTCTCTTCTGGGGGGGTTGAAATTTTGGGTATAATAGATTGCCCCCCGCCAACTAGACTTTGTAATGGAAATGAAAAGGCTAGTTGATGCTTGAGTGATACCCTAAAATTTTGGATCCTAAAAGACCACACGTGCAATCCGATAAGTTGCGTCAAGCTATTCTAAGGCGCTGACTACCTATGAGCAAAGTGGAAGGGTGTCGAGCGGTTCTAAGGCGTCGACCACCTAAAGGTAATAATGAAGTAATGTCAGACTATTCTAAGGCGCCGACTACCTATAAGGATGATATGATGTCAAGCTATTCTAAGGCGTTGACTACCTATAATGAATGAGATGATGTCAAGCTATTCTAAGGCGTTGACTACCTATCAGTGATTGAAAATTGGTGTTGGGTCGAGTTCTTCTATTCGGGTGAGCTCTGCTGCTCTAGTGAATCTGAATCTTTGGCTGAGAATCTGTATCTCTGAAGAATCTGTACCTTCAGCTGAGAATCTGTATCCCTGAAGAATCTGTACCTTCGGCTGAGAATCTGTATCCCTGAAGAATCTGTATCTTCGGCTGAGAATCTGTATCCCTGAAGAATCTGTATCTTCGGCTGAGAATCTGTATCCCTGAAGAATCTGTACCTTCGGCTGAGAATCTGTATCCCTGAAGAATCTGTACCTTCGGCTGAGAATCTGTATCCCTGAAGAATCTGTACCTTCGGCTGAGAATCTGTATCCCTGAAGAATCTGTATCTTTGGCTGAGAATTTGTATCCCTGAAGAATCTGTATCTTCGGCTGAGAATCTGTATCCCTGAAGAATCTGTATCTTCGGCTGAGAATCTGTATCTCTGGTCTGTGATGAGGAGTTTCGTACGGACGGATTCAAGGTAAACTTTATGCAAATGATCATGTTGAAAGTGATGCAAATGATATGGATGATATGAAAATGACATTCGGATGCTTCTGGGGACCGAAACCCGTTCCAATGCTCCTTGTTGGTATACTATGGGGACTTATTGCCTCTGCCCACCAACTGGGGTGCTGGGATAACTTCTAGATTACCAAGGGGACTTATTGCCACTGGCCACTAGTTGTTTCTCCCAAGAAGTTGACATGAAGATGGGGACTTATTGCCTCTGCCCCGCCAACTTAGATCGCGCTCTGTCTCGTACCTGTCTCGCACTGAAGATGATACTAGGTCTTGTACTGGTCTCGCACTAGATGATGACGCTCGGTCTCACACTGATGAAGGTGATGGGTCTCGCACTGACGAATATGATGGTCTCGCACTGATGAAGATGCATGGTCTCGCACTGAAGTCTCATACTAAATGGATGAAGAAAAAGTCGGATTTCGCATTGATTCTGGGTCTCGCGCTGAATGAAGATGCCGGGTCTCGTACTAAAGTCTTGAAAATGATGGGTCTCGAACTAAGAATGAATCGGAATGATAATGGTCTCGTGCAAATGATGAAAACTGATTACTGGAGTGCCAAACACGGCAATGATGATAAGATGTATGCAATCAAAATATTTGAAGGATACTCGTTCAAAACAGGAAACTGTTGGAAAAGGTGCCAAACTTGGCGATGTTGAGGTGTTATGCAAAAGTTGTAAAATGCAACTAAAGTGTTTGTTGGAAGCTTGCCAAAACAAGGAACTGTTGAAAAATGTGCCAAACATGGCAATGCTTGAGAAAACTCTGCTGAAAAGGAAAGTGAAATGATCATTTCCTGACTAAAAATTTCATATCTACAATTTGTTTCTTAGAAAATGAACATGCCGCTGGTGGAAGTGTGTGGTGTTTGTTGTGGTGTTAAAGGCTTTTCCGGTGTTCAGGATTTGCGATAGACCTGGGATCAGGCTATGATTTTGGATGGTGGTCTGGGTTATGACGGGCCTGATGTTTTTGTGGAGGTAAGGCCAATGACAGGCTTGAGGTGGAATGGTGGTGGTGATGTTTGAGCTCTGGGTTCGAATTGGTGTTGTCATAGCAATTGTTGGAACCAACAATTGCCCCCAGTACTTTTCCTTTAAGACAAACTGAGCTAGAGTTCATGGCAATCGATCGGAACGATCGATTGCCCCCAGTATTTTCTTTTATTAAACGTGCGAACGAGTCTCGTCCTCACAGGGTCACGGCTTATGTTTCGATGTGGTGCTTCCTAATCACACTCAGCATGTTGATGCTTTGTACTTGTTTTGCTCACGGTCACAACTTCTAGACATTGAATTCGATATTGATGGATTTACGCATTTGATCTGTTACTTTCACGTGATTAGACACACACTATCAAGCGGAAGTCTTAAAGCTTAGAACGTGGCCATGGGGTTTGATGAAGGACAACGGGACCGTGGAGGGATATTTGAGGTATGTGGAGCTTAAGTGGGTGACCAAAGCTGCAACTTGCGTCTTCTCTCGGATTCATCTTCCTTGTCTTGAAGTCGTCTGGCCGCCTTGTGCTGACGTTGTTTTCGAGCTTCTGGACTTGAACTTTTGAAGTTGTCCTTTACACCATTTCTCTTTTTGCCATTTGGATTTCTTCGAGGCACTTCGGGTTTGCCTTTTGTTTTATCCTTTCTTGACTTTGCCTTCGGGGTTCTTGTGTTTCCCGGCTTTGGGCTTCGAGAGCTATTTTGATGTGAGCTCTTTAGATCCTGTGTCACTCCGGGACCATTTGCGGATCACTTCGTCATGCTGATAGCGGCGTTGCTTCTTTGGATTAATGAGAATGTTATCTGAGAGTCAGGCTCCTTGCTTCCTTTGGTCACCGGGTCGAACATTCATCGTTGGCTAGGTTATTTTGTGGAGCTCATAATATCGAAAAAGGATATATGAAAGGCTCAGTGGGGGTGCCTAGGGTTTAATGACAGGGTTTACAAGCTTTTGGCTATGTGGTGCTGTACCTAGGTGCTTCGTCATTCCTGATAGTTGTGTATCCGTTCTTTGTTACTTTTCGCAGGTCTAAGAGTAAATTTACAAATCATCTCCTTCGGTCGGAGTTATGCCGTTTACCTCACCTTTGAATGTGGTCTCACCAGAATCGTGTAAAAATGACACGCTTGTTCACTCATGGTTTTTCCACTCAGGACACTCTCGTGAATTTCACTCAGAGACTAGTTCGCACGCGTAAATGAAAGATTAAAGATGACGATCCTGAACTCAGATTGCCCCCAGTATTGACCTGGGGTTTATGACAACACTTAAACAGATGTGGATTTTGGAATGCTTTGTGGATATTATGGGATAGTCTATGGTGGGAGGACGGACATGTTCACCCTTTTAGAAACAAAAGACAAGTCATTCTATTCCATAGTCGGGAAATGATTACTCTGTGATCCCTTAATAAAAACATTTTTTTTTGTTTTTGTTTTGTTGAATGAATGCACACAAAATTACGAAAATAGAACTATGCTCTAATTCACGAATGGAAAGATAACATCAAAAGTTGTGATCTAAAATGATAAGGAAGCTAACTACCATAAAAGTTAGAAGAATGATTGAGAAAAGAAAACTACTAAATCGAGAAAACTTGTGAAATAGTGATGTAACAGTCTGATGCCAACGTGTTGAAGACTCGAGCTGTTGACCGTCGGGGCGCCATTGACCATGATTGTCTTCCTTCCAAACTTCGAGTAGGCCCTGTAAAATGTCTGAACTAGGAATGCCTATGGGTTATGTAGGAAGTAACTGGGCCTGAGTCGTCGCCAAACTGAGAGTGAAGTGCATAGATTAGGGTGATATATTCCTAGACTAGAGCGGACATGTAGGTGTGGCTCCAGAAATTGAGCAAACAAGCTGAAAGAAATCACAAGGATCATGAATGGGCCACTGGGCCGAGGAATAAGCCTTTAGGTCTAAATTCGTTTGATGCTCTTGTTGGGCCATGAAGCCGGAAACTGAAATGAATGAGTTATGCAAACCATCTTGGATTCAAATGTTTTATGGGCCAAAATTCTTGTAACACCCCAACCGCTATCCTTCCATAATTACCTTACTCGCAGCGGAATACTTACCTACTCCCGGCGGGTGACACAATGCCGTTAACCATCCAAGGTTAACAAGGCTACTACTACTTACCGTATCGGTCTGACGATTAGAATGAATACATACATACTACTTACTTTACAATACCAATTACTTAATTACATTTGATTACCGAGTATACCGAATATACGAATTACATTCCAAGACTACTTCCCAAAGTGAAGAGTTTATACAACTACTCCTTTCTATCCAATCGAGAATTCAATATCCAAAAAGGTGTACCACATGGTACACCGGCTACCCAAAAAGCTCTAGCCGTGTACAACTCGGTACACTGTTCCAGTTCCTATTAACTACTCCAAAAAGAATTACGTGCGGCCCTTACTCTACCTTCACGCCTCGCGGGTACCTGTGGAGTAAAAACATTCCCCCTAGGGGGTCAGCTTACGCTGCATATGATAACCGCATACCCCGCGTACTAGCGAGGGTACGCCAACTATTTGGTCGAGTACATGCGGTTCGTTTCATTCATACATACATTCATGCTTCATACAATACAGTACAATACATTCATTTTACCACGCATACATACATACAATGCATACCAGGAATACAATACAAATCATTCATTCATAATTACCATACTCACCGCATCACAGAGATACAATTCTCCAATACATACAAGGTCTTGTTAGCCTTATTACACACCCGGGTTAATCGGGTGTTCAATACTTTTACTCCGGTCAAAGACTTACAATAGTCAAGACCAATACAAATACAATACATACTTCTTACATACTTTACTCCCAGTTAAGTCGGTATGACCTCCGGGCAGGGAGTACTATCTCCCACCACCGGGCTTTGAGATGGCACACTAATCCAGGATGCTACCCATACAAAGGGAATTAGTCCAAGGAAAAGATCATAGCCAGGATTCGGTTCCAACCTCTTGTGGTTCCTTATCCTCACGCGTGGCCGAAACTATATCGGGCTTCTACTCATTCCATTACTCATTACTCATGTCAGGAGTTAGATTGTTAGGAATTAGTAGAAGTCCATACTTACTTTCCATACATACTTACAATACACATGTACTCATACTTACCCATACACTTCATTCTCATACATACATTTCGTGAATTATACAAACTTTTTGTTCAAGAAGAATACAACAAGAACAATATAGTTCAAACACATTTATGTGCAATATAAATCCGATTCATGCATTTATCTGGTTGGTGATCACATAAGCACACAAATCGGGGTAACCAAGTTAGGATACAGGGCATGAGGAAATCATACCGTACACCGTCGAATACGTACTACCGGTTCCTTTGGAGATCAACTATTTGATTCCTATACATACATGAAGTAGTATGATCAATGATCTATTATTGATCTAACTTACTCCTTCATTGTTACTTTCAATGTATACTTGCTACTTTATTACTTTCCTACTTGGTTATAAGACCATTCTTTCCTTTACTACTTCTTACACTTGTTTCCTTACTCATTTACTTACTTTCTTACCATTACTACTTCATTAATGGTGCTCTACCATATATATATGCATACATGTGTGTAGGCATATATATGTGTATACATGATAACTATAATCATATAATTACAACATTTTTTTTTTGTCAGGACCGGACTTGCGACCTACCTTGCAAGTCCGGTCCATTCCAGTAGCTCAGGTTACGGAAATTCTTCTGGCCGACCGGACTTGCATGTCCGGTCGCAAGTCCGGTCCATTCCAGTAGGTTTCATCGGGGAATTTTTTTGGTCCGACTGGACTTGCATGTCCGGTCGCAAGTCCGGTCGATTCCAGTAGCATTCTGACGGGAAAATTTTCTGCTCGACCGGACTTGCAAGTCCGGTCGCAAGTCCGGTCGATTCCAGTAACATTCTGACGGGAAAATTTTCTGCTCGACTTGCAAGTCCGGTCGAAGTCCGGTCGATTCCAGTAACATTCCCGTCTTGTAAATCTGGGCTCGACCGACCTTGCAAGTCCGGTCGCAGGTCCGGTCGGCCCCAGTACTTCAGTTTAAAAATCTGTTTTCAATTGCATTCTTTACCCATTGATTCCCCAATCTTTACCAATACTTCCCCACATGATTTAGCACTAATCAAACACTCTAAATCACCTTGGTTCATCCACCAAACTTACTACTACTCAATCCTTACATTCACTTACCCATTTTTCCTAATTCTATTTCAACACTTATACTAGTTTCCTTACACTAATGCTACAGATTTTTGTTTCCTCTTATTCTGCTACAGATTTTTACTCAACTCTTATACTCCAACACTCCCTCAACTTATGCTACTCTTAGAATCTCGAATACAATTACTCACCACCGAGTTTCATCCCCTTAACATACTTCTTTCAAAATCTGTTACAAACTACAAAACCACCCATTTTTAAACTCTTCAAAATCTGTTACAAATGTGCCTAAGTCCTCAAATTCTCTAGATGAATTTTGACATAGCCTCCCCTATATTTTTACCATTCTCCACACATTATTTCAGCTCAATAATTCCCATTCTCATATCTGTTTATCCAATACATACACACACTTCAACACTATTACAACAACACAAAATTCCTGCACATACACACATCTACCAATGTTTTCCCAACTTTTAAAACTCATTTAAAACTTCAAAACTGTTACAATATCATTCTTCATTATACTACAATACACTTACCACTCATTACTCAATCATTACTCATTTTACTTACTTAAAAACTGTTACAATACACAATACAAACTAGCTCAAGGTAAGAGATGTTACCTTGTTCTTTCTAGTTTTCTTTCTTCTTCCCTTCCTTCTCCTCTTTCTTCTTCCTTGGTCTCTTCACACAATACTCGATACTACTCCACACATACCAATACACACCACCCATTTAGCATTCATTTTTATTCTAACCCTAGAATTTAATGTTTTAGGGTTTAGGAAGAATATTACCTCTCAATGGATGAATGGAGTTCTTGACTAGCAAGAGAACAATGTTTCTAGCCCAAGGAGGAGCCAAAATCGGCTGAAGCAACAAAGGGCCAAGAGTTAAAAACATGGAAATTCTTAAAATGCTAATGAGAGCTAGAAACAATGGATTTTCGGAATTCTTTTTACCTCAAGATGATAAGGAGGTAAGGTGCTTCTAATGGTGGACTTGAATCTTCAAATGGTGGAAACCTCAAAAACGAGATGGTCCTTTTCGATTTTTGGAAAGATGGAAATGCTCTCCTTGCCAAGGAGATTCCAATGGTGTATTTTTTTTGAGTTTGGACAAGTATTGAGCTTGGACAAGAGGAGAGAAGTGAAGAGTTTTGTGTGGGTTCTTCAATTCACCATGGCTGTCGCATGGGAAGAAGAAAATCAGAGAGATAGAGAAGGAGGGGGATGCCAACGTGAGAGAGAGGTGGGGGTAGGAGAGAGTGAGGTTTTTGCTTTTACTTATTTTCTTGTCTTTTAGTAATAAGAGAGAATTAGGAGAGTGAGAGAGGGCTGGCCGGCTCCCCTACACCACACTGCCCATTTTTGATTTTTATGCACAAGTGGACACACTAAGTTTCTTTATTTGCATTCTCACCCCACAACTTACCGGTTGTTACAGTTTTTACTAACCGGTACCCGTTTTCCGGAATTTTCTCGTTTAATTAATTTTATTGGTTCTAAAGCTTCAATAATATTTATTAGTGACTATTTAGTTGACCAAACTTGTTACGAGTCTATTTGACCCGCTTAAAGTCACGTTTTCCCGGTTTCCTCGGAAAAAACGCGCTTTAAGGCGTTTCTGCTTTAACCCATTTTAAAGTCCGTTTTCTTCGGGATTTGTTCCCTCTATTTATTTTAGTGTAATTAAGCCTTTAAAAATACAATTAGCCTAATTAATCACTGTTTTAATTACGGGGTATTTCAACTACCCCCCTTAAGAAACTTTGCCCTCAAAGTTGCTCAAGGTTACCGTTTACCATTTCTACTCATTTGGCAATTCAATTGCCACAATTACATTCTACTACCATAAGAATAGGAGGTGGAAACTGAGTATTGTTGATCGAGTGAATGAAAGCAACTCATAGATTAACAGAGAGCATCATAACTTACAAGGTGTTCACAATTCTTACACTACCAGCATACGCAATTCAGATACCAAGCACATACTTAGTTCAAATACCATACGCAATACTCAATCCATACACAATACTTCATTCAATTCATACATCATACACATACATTCGCAATACTTCACAATGTCATTCGTGTCATTACCGTACGACACAATGCATTACTCATTACATACATACCATACACATCGTACTACATACCAAATACTACTAGCACTACTTTGTGCCAATACAATACACTTAGCACTACATGTGCCAACCAAAATACAATTACATACATACTACTATGCAATGCTAACCCGAAGCAATGCAAAAGCAAAAGGCTCTACCCCCCCCTTAAAAGGGGTACGCCCCGTACCCTCCGTGCTATACGGATACTAGACATCTAGTCTACAATAATTCGGGTACTTCGCCTTCATGGCGTCCTCTAATTCCCAAGTCGCTTCCTCGACGTCGTGGTTAGACCACAAGACCTTCACCATTCGTACAGATTTATGGCGAGTGTCTCTTGTCTTGGTATCAAGGATTCGCAGTGGAGTCTCGACATATCTCATGTCGGCTCTAGGGATAGATGTTCGGGTTCTAATACATGAGAGGGATCGGCTATGTATTTCTTGAGTTGTGATACATGAAAGACATCATGAACACGCCCCAATTCTTCAGGCAATGCTAGCCTATAAGCTACGGCTCCAACCTCTCGGTAATGGCATACGGGCCTACAAATTTCGGGCTCAGTTTGCCCTTCTGGCCAAATCGGAAGACACCCTTCATAGGTGAGACACGCAGGAACACTTGGTCGCCCACGGCGAACTCAAGGTCGCGTCGTCGCACATCCGCATAGGATTTCTGTCTATCTTGGGCTGCCTTCATATTGGCTCGGATTTGTTGTACCTCAGCTTGTACTTGTTCCAAATACTCCGGTCCTATGATGACCGCTTCGCTTGACTCATCCCAACACAACGGGGTACGGCAAGGTCTACCATACAAAGCTTGGAATGGCGACATCTTAATCGAAGCATGGTAGCTATTGTTATACGAAAACTCGATAAGATGAAGCTTCTCAATCCAGCTCCCCTGGAAGTCTAAGGCACATGCCCTTAGCATATCCTCTAGTGTTTGGATGGTCCTTTCTGTCTGACCGTCGGTCTGTGGATGGAAGGCGGTGCTAAGCTTCAACTCAGTACCAAGCGCTTCCCGTGTCGCTCTCCAGTATCTCGAAAGAAATCTGGTGTCGCGGTCAGATACAATGGTTTTTGGGACTCCGTGGTGTCGGATGATCTCCTTGTCGAATAGCTCTGCGAGCTTCGCCACCTTCCAGGTGTCCTTCATCGGTATGAATCGGGCAACCTTGGTGAGGCGATCGACTATTACCCAGATCATGTTGAGTCCTCCCCTAGCAGGTGGGAGTCCAACAACAAAATCCATGGAGATGTCATGGAATTTCCACTCCGGAATGGGCATGGATTGCACCATTCCTCCCGGTCTTCGGTGCTCAAACTTCACCTTCTGGCATGTGAGACACCTCAGAACATACTCAGTCACGTCTGATTTCATTCCTGACCACCAGAAGTACCTCTTCATGTCTTTGTACATTTTAGAGGCTCCCGGATGGACATGCAATGTCGAACAATGTGACTCACGCAGAATGCGATCCCTTAGCTCAGCATTGCTTCGGGGGACGCATAATCTGCCATTCAAACGGATCAGACCATCTTCATGCAGTTTGAAGTCGTACTTTCGGCGCTCGAAGGTACCATCTGTAATTTTCTGTCTGATCTCTGTGAAGTAAGGGTCGCTCAACTGAGCGTCTCGCACCTCGTCAACCAAGCTAGAAGAAGCGAGTAGCGAATGGAGCGAGTGTGCTCGACGACTCAGGGCGTCGGCTACTACGTTTGCCTTCCCTTCTTTATACTGGAGGTTGATGTCGTAATCCGAGAGGAACTCCATCCACCTCCTCTGCCTTAGGTTCAATTCTTTCTGGGTGAATACGTACTGTAGACTTTTGTGGTCGGAATAGATGGTGATGCTTACCCCATAGAGATAGTGTCGCCATATCTTCAAGGCGAAGACAATGGCTCCTAACTCTAGAATGTGTCGGGTAATTCTCCTCATGCTTTTTCAGCTGGCGAGAAGCATAGGCTACTACCTTGCCATGCTGCATGAGTACGCATCCCATACCCTTGCCTGATGCATCACAATACACCTCAAATCCCTCTGTGCCCTCTGGAAGAGTAGAATTGGCGCTGAGGTCAATGAGTCTTTCAGTTTCTGAAGATAGCTCGCACTCCTCTGTCCATACAAAGGGTGCATCTTTCTTCATCAATGCGTCATGGGCTTAGCGACTTTCGAGAAGTCCTTTACAAACCTCCGGTAATAACCGGCTAAACCAAGAAAGCTCCGGATGTCGGTAACAGTCTTAGGTCTAGGCCATGATCGCACTGCTTCAATTTTGGATGGATCTACTGAAATGCCCGCGCTCGAGATGACATGACCGAGGAATGATACCTGATCTAGCCAAAACTCGCATTTGGAGAACTTCGCATACAGCTGGTTCTCGCGCAGTGTCTCAAGTACTTTTCTCAAGTGGTTTTCATGCTCTTCTGGTGACTTCGAATACACAAGAATGTCGTCAATGAATACTACTACCGAAGTGTCCAGCTGATCACTGAATAACCGATTCATTAGGTCCATGAACTTGGCTGGTGCATTAGACAAACCGAATGGCATCACCGTGAATTCGTAGTGGCCATATCTTGTTCGGAATGCTGTTTTCTGAATGTCTTGCTCTTTGATAGCAATTTGGTGGTAACCGGATCGGAGATCAATCTTAGAAAAGACGGATGCTCCCTTCAACTGATCGAACAGGTCGTCGATGCGTGGCAATGGGTACTTATTCTTTACAGTGACCGCATTCAATTCGCGGTAGTCGATGCAGAGGCGGAGACTACCGTCCTTCTTCTTCACGAAGAGGACCGGTGCTCCCCAGGGTGATACGCTCGGGCGTATAAACCCTTTGTCGAGAAGATCATGTAACTGTTCCTTGAGTTCTGCCATTTCTGCCGGTGCCATACGGTATGGTGCCCTAGCGATGGGACCAGTACCCGGTACAAGATCGATTTCAAATTCTACCGCCTCTGTGGTGGCATACCAGGTAGCTCTTTCGGAAATACATCAGGGAATTCTGAGACTACTGCTACCTCGTCACTGAACTCTGGATCTCTCTCCAGGTCTTGCACGTGACATAAATACACTTCATGCCCTTTTCTGAGCTCCCGATACATTGCCATGGCGGAGATGACTGTAGTTGAAGGCTCTTCGGTCTCTGGCGGTATGAAACAGTGACCCCAGATGGACTCTTGAGCAGCAATCGGTGCTCGGCGCATAGGATTCTCCCCTTGTGCCGCTCCAACCAGTTCATTCCAATAATTAAGTCGAATCCCAATCCGTTGAATTCGATGAAGGAAATGGGAAACGCTTCACCTTTGATTTGAATGGTGGCTGATTTGTAATACTTGGTACATTGTACCCGCTCCTTCGATGGGAGAGTAACCAAGAAGTTCGGTAGCTCATCCGCATCTAGCCCCAACTTCTTCGCAAGAGATGGCGATATGAAGGTGTGAGAGGCGCCGGAGTCGAATAATACTGAGGCTTCGATGCCGTTTACTGGGAAGGTTCCCGTTAGAATGGTGCCGCTCTTGCCGGCTTGTTCTTCGGTGAGGATACTCAGGTTACCTTCGGTACCGAGTCCACAACCTATTGATTCATGAGATTATAAGTAAAGATGGTGGAACGCAAGTGGAATTTAATAACCAACACTGCTTTTATTGAATAACCAACCATCATACATACTGTGTCTCTAATACACGTTACTACTGGATTACATGCTACTACAAGATTAATACTTTCTAAAGGTAAGGTTCAGGCGTCCTGGTATCATGTGTGTGGCATTGATTATTGCCGGTGGTGCCGTATTCAACTTGATCTTCTGGATCCCGTGATACAACAACCTTGATTTTCCACCCATGATTAGAACATCTCCTGATCTCAATACCAATTTTTCTCCGAGGTCCACACGCTTCCGCTCGCTATACAAAAATACGGCGTCATCACCAATGGACCAAGACACTACGGGCACTCCTAGTTCAAGAGATTCCGCTGTCTCGTCCTTGTCTTGGTGTAAGCCAAGTCGTCCTTCTTTCTCATAGAAGTTGACGATACACAGATCTGCTTCAAGTGCAGGGATTGGTTCATCTTCACATTGTTGTGCAATTTCTACAGCTTGTGTGACAAGCGTTTGGAATTCTGGGGGTATTGCTGGAGGTGTTGCTCCGTCTCCTGCTCGCGTTGTTTGGTATGTCTTGGTATAAGGGTTCCAGTCCTTTCCCAAGCACATCATTTTCAGCTTCATTGTAGCTCCACCGGGGAATTCGGGTGTATAAAATCCTCCTGGACCCGTTCCTAACTCGTTGCATCGTCGGATGATTGAAATTTGTGCTTCGGGTGTCAGGTATCCTTTTAATAAGATCATACCTGGGCGGATGACCTGACACTGTTCGTTGTTGAAGTGGTGGTTGGCGATGTCGGTCTCTTCATGAGGTGAGTTTGAAGGTATTGGGTAACAGATATGGAATTTCCCTAAGGTGGTAAATTCATCTAGAATAGTTCTAGGCTTACTAATTCATTTCATGCTCAATACATACTTCCACGTTACTTACTCATGCTCAATTTCATACTTCAAGTACTTACGCATTCATGCTCATTCATACAATTACTTTAATACTTAGTCATGCTCTTCAAGGATTAAAGGTTACGTAGTTACCTGGGCCGGACTTAGTCCCGGTCCCATCACGGTCTATGATGTGTAAGGCCGGCTGCCTCTGCGGTGCGCCCTTCTGCGGACCTCGGGACCCTGTCCCTGTGAGGTGTGCTGGGCATGAGCATCGCCAGATGCAACCTCCTTGCCCTCACGCTGCTTGTAGCCCTGGTAGTTGCCCTTGGGCTTAGAATTCTCCGGGCATGCATTGGCACGGTGGCCCGGTTTCTGACAATTGAAGCAGCGGATCTCCCTTCCTTGGCAATCTGTGCCGGGATGATCCTTGTTGCAGTTACGGCAGATGTAGCTGCGGCCATCGATTGGTTCTTTCCTTGGCCAAATCCAGAACCTATAGCTTTCAAGTTAGCAAGGTTTGGTATACTTACAATACTCTATATACTTACAATTTCACAAGTGTACTAATTCGGTTTCGGTTTCTTACCCCTGTAGGGCTGAGACCTCAGTGGCTTAGCTGCCACTGGTGCGGTGTAGGCAATCTGTAAAGGCTCAGTTGCCTTGCCCTTCTCAGCATGGGCACCGCCGTCTCCGGATGTATTTTTCTGCTGGTGGGAGTGCTTCCCCTTCCTTTTCTTCCAGGGTTTGGATTGGTTTTGTTCATCGGAGGGGTTACCCTTGCCGCTCACCTTGCGCTTCAGCGCTTGTTCCTCATCTCTCAGCTGGCAGGTGATCTCAACTCGAGATGCAGCGTGGTAACACTCCTGAATTACTTAGGCATTAGGTTACATTACATACGGGAATACTAATTCACATTACTCATGGCTTTTTAAGGGTTCAACTTGTTTACCTGAAGGGAGGTAAACCGAGTGAAGCCCATGCCATACCGGAGTCGATGGCTCAATCCGCCGTAGAAGCGGTCGACCAAGACTTGGCCGGTATACCCAAGGTCGGGTAGAAGTCGGAGAAGAGAGGTGAAGGTGCGGTAATATCATCAACCGTCATCTTCTCAGTCATTTTTAGTGCATCGAGCTCAAGCCTTTTCTTGGTCTTGACATGCTCGGGGTAGTACTTAGTCGGAGAAGAGGTGAATGCTTCCCATCCGAAAGCAGGGTCAGCTATGTGCTCGGCCTTAACGAGCTTCCACCAGTCCATAGCCGCGTCTTTGAGGTAGTACGCAGCTATCCTCACTCGAACTCCAGCGGGAGTCTCAAGTGTCTCGAAGGCCGTCTCCATCTCGGAGAGGTAGGCCTCGAGCTTGGCGGGGTCGCTCTCGCCTCTAAAAGCAGGTCGAAGGTCGGCGACAGCTTTCACCCAATTCGTTTCTCGGGGATGAGGTGGGTCGGGCTGCTGCTGCTGCTGCTGTGTTTGCTGTGTTTGCTGTACAGCCGTGATTACTTGCGGTAGCATCTGCGCTACCGTGGCGGCGACGATCTCAGCTATCGTCTGCGCGCCCGGTCCATCAGATGTCTCTCCTCTAGGTCGGCCTCGACCTCGTCCTGACATCTGAACAAGTGTGGATTACATTAGATGTTGTGATACTATGACCTCATGGTCTTCATTCAAGCAATGGTATCGCCTTTGCAGACGTTAAGGGTATCCGTTATTGCTAACGGTAGTTCCTAGTTAGGTTTCTAAATATCCGTCTTAAGACGGTTGAAATCCTAACTCGGTAATCACTACTCTTAAGATTCTAATCATCAGAGCGATACTTCGCTCTGATACCACTTTTTGTAACACCCCAACCGCTAATCCTTCCTAATCCTACCTTCCTCGCAGCGGAATACTTACCTACTCCCGGCGGGTGATACAATGCCGTTAACCATCCAAGGTTAACAAGGCTACTACTACTTACCGTATCGGTCTGACGATTAGAATGAATACATACATACTACTTACTTTACAATACCAATACTTATTACATTTGATTACCGAGTATACCGAATATAGAATTACATTCCATGTCTACTTCCCAAAAATGAAGAGTTTATACAACTACTCCTTCTATCCAATCAAGAATTCAATATCCAAAAAGGTGTACCACATGGTACACCGGCTACCCAAAAGCTCTAGCCGTGTACAACTCGGTACACTATTCCAATTCCTACTAACTACTCCAAAAAGAATTACATGCGGCCCTTACTCTACCTTCACGCCTCGCGGGTACCTGTGGAGTAAAAACATTCCCCCTAGGGGGTCAGCTTACGCTGCATATGATAACCGCATACCCCGCGTACTAGCGAGGGTACGCCAACTATTTGGTCGAGTACATGCGGTTCGTTTCATTCATACATACATACATGCTTCATACAATACAATACATTCATTTTACCAAGCATACATACATACAATGCATACAAGGAATACAATACAAGTCATTCATTCATACTTACCATACTCACCGCATCACGGAGATACAATTCTCCAATACATACAAGGTCTTGTTAGCCTTATTACACACCCGGGTTAATCGGGTGTTCAATACTTTTACTCCGGGTCAATGACTTACAATAGTCAAGACCAATACAAATACAATACATACTTCTTACATACTTTACTTCCAGTTAAGTCGGTATGACCTCCGGGCAGGGAGTTACTCCCCACCACCGGGCTTTGGATGGCCACTAATCCAGGATGCTACCCATACAAAGGGAATTGTCCAAGGAAAAGATCATAGCCAGGATTCGGTTCCAACCTCTTGTGGTTCCTTATCCTCACGCGTGGCCGAAACTATATCGGGCTTCTACTCATTCCATTACTCATTACTCATGTTAGGAGTTAGGTTGTTAGGAATTAGTAGAAGTCCATACTTACTTCCATACATACTACATACACATGTACTCATACTTACACATACACTTCATTCTCATACATACATTTCATGAATTATACAAACTATGTTCAAGAGAATACACAAGAACAATATAGTTCAAACACATTATGTGCAATATAAATCCGATTCATGCATTTATCTTGTTGGTGATCACATAAGCACACAAATCGGGGTAACCAAGTTAGGATACAGGGCATGAGGAAATCATACCGTTCACCGTCGAATACGTACTACCGGTTCCTTTGGAGATCAACTATTTGATTCCTATACATACATGAAGTAGTATGATCAATGATCTATTATTGATCTAACTTACTCCTTCATTGATACTTTCAATGTATACTTGCTACTTTATTACTTTCACTTGGTTATAAAACCATTCTTTCCTTTACTACTTCTACACTTGTTTCCTTACTCATTTACTTACTTTCTTACCATTACTACTTCATTAATGGTGCTCTACTACTACATATATATATGCATACATGTGTGTAGGCATATATATGTATACATGATAACTATAATCATATAATTAAAACATTTTTTTTTTGTCAGGACCGGACTTGCGACCGACCTTGCAAGTCCGGTCCATTCCAGTAGCTCAGGTTACGGAAATTCTTCTGGCCGACCGGACTTGCATGTCCGGTCGCAAGTCCGGTCCATTCCAGTAGGTTTCATCGGGGAATTTTTTTGGTCCGACCGGACTTGCATGTCCGGTCGCAAGTCCGGTCGATTCCAGTAGCATTCTGACGGGAAATTTTCTGCTCGACCGGACTTGCAAGTCCGGTCGCAAGTCCGGTCGATTCCAGTAACATTCTGACGGGAAAATTTCTGCTCGACCGGACTTGCAAGTCCGGTCGCAAGTCCGGTCGATTCCAGTAACATTCCCGTCTTGTAAATCTGGGCTCGACCGACCTTGCAAGTCCGGTCGCAGGTCCGGTCGGCCCCAGTACTTCAGTTTAAAAATCTGTTTTCAATTGCATTCTTTACCCATTGCTTCCCCAATCTTTACCAATACTTCCCCACATGATTTAGCACTAATCAAACACTCTAAATCACCTTGGTTCATCCACCAAACTTACTACTCAATCCTTACATTCACTTACCCATTTTTCCTAATTCTATTTCAACACTTATACTAGTTTCCTTACACTAATGCTACAGATTTTTTTGTTTCCTCTTCTTATGCTACAGATTTTTACTCAACTCTTATACTCCAACACTCCCTCAACTTATGCTACTCTTAGCATCTCGAATGCAATTACTCACCACCGAGTTTCATCCCCTTAACATACTTCTTTCAAAATCTGTTACAAACTACAAAACTGTCCATTTAAACTCTCCAAATACTTCCTCTTTTTACACCACCTAAGTCCTCTCATTTCTACACAAATTTGACATAGTCTCCCCTAGAATTCTTACTTCTCACACACTATTTCAGCTCACAATTTCACATTCTCACAACCTGTTACACAATACATTATACTCACAATTCCAACACTACTACAACCATATAAATTCCTGCACACATACACATTCACTACCCAATGTTTTCCCAAGCTTTTAAACTCATTTAAAAACTTCAAAACTGTTACAATACCATTCCTCATTATACTTCAACATACTCATTACTCATTATCATCACATTACTTGTTTTTGATATTCAAAACTGTTACAATGCAATATACAACCCCAAGGTAAGAGCATTACCTTGACTTGCTAGTTTTCTTTTTCTCTTCTTTCCTCTTCTCCTTTCCTCTTTCTTTCTCCTTGTTCTCGGTTTCGATGGGGTTCACACACCAAGTGCTACAACCCCTACCAATACACAATACCAATTAGCATTCATTTTTACTCTAACCCTAGAATTTAATGTTTTAGGGTTTAGACAAGGGTATTACCTTTCAATGGATGAATGGAGTTCTTGACTAGCAAGAGAACAATATGTCTAGCCCAAGAGGGAGCCAAAATCGGCTGAAGCAACAAAGAGCCAAGAGTTCAAAACGTGGAAATTCTTATAATGCTAATGAGAGCTAGAAACGATGGATTTTCGAACTTCTTTTTACCTCAATATGATAAGGAGGTGAAGGTGCTTCTAATGGTGGACTTGAACCTTCAAATGGTGAAAACCCTCAAAAACGAAAATGGTCTTTTTCAATTTTTGGAAAGATGGAAGTGTTCTCCTTGCCAAGGGGATTCTAGTGGTGTGATTTTTATTGCATTTGGAGGTGGTTTGGTCACTCAAAAATGGAAGAGAAGAGGAGGGCTGCACTTACTCTTCAAATCGCCATGGAGGGGCTGAAGGAAGAAGAAGGGAGCACAGAGAGAGAGGGGCTACGTGAGAGAGAGCAAGGGGGGATGGGTTGTGAGGAGAGAGAGTGTTAAATTTTTGCTTTTTACTTATTCTTTTTGTCCTTTAGTGTATTAGGAGTTATTAAATAAGTGAGAGAGGGAGGGAAGTCGGTCCACACCCCTTACACACAGATTTTTAGTTTCCTTATTTGCAAAAATGGACACACTAAGTTTCTTTATTTGTACTCTTACCCCACAACTTACCGGTTGTTACAGTTTTTACTAACTGGTACCCGTTTTCCGGAATTTCCTCGTTTAATTAATTTTATTGGTTCTAAAGCTTCACTAATATTTATTAGTGACTATTTAGTTGACCAAAATTGTTACGAGTCTATTTGACCCGCTTAAAGTCACGTTTCCCGGTTTCCTCGAAAAACGCGCTTTAAGGTTCGTTTATGCTTTTAACCCATTTTAAAGGTCCGTTTTCTTCGGGATTTGTTCCCTCATATTTATTTTAGTGTAATTAAGCCTTTAAAAATATAATTAGCCTAATTAATCACTGTTTTTAATTACGGGGTATTTCAATACCGCAATCTTATGATCTTCCCAATGTGGAGATGTCTTATTCAATTTAGGTTTTATGTGTAGGTTAGCTTACCTCACATTATTTCATCATTCACGATAAAATTTACCAAGTATCTTGGTTGACAATGGATGAAATGATTTATCGGGTTACAGGCTCTCTTGAGCATTGGTCGTTCGTGGTGTGCAATGTGCATCCACATTAATTGTTTTTGACAATTACTGTCTTCCCAGTGCTGAGCATAGGTTATAGGCTCTAGATGTGCAGTTTTACTTTTGTATGTAGACCACCGAGACATCCCAAGAAACTTCAAGGGTTTTCTGGTCCCGTTCTCCAATTGAAGAGTATTCTATCACTGACAAATGAAAGTTCTTGTTGAGGGGTTTGTCTCCACTCATAGGTCTCATGACAAGGTTTACTATGTTAGTAATTATACATTGGTTCACCATGTGCTTGGTTGCATATGGAGTATACTTACTCCTTCAAGTCCTTATGCTCTTTGAGCGTTGTGCTTCTACAGTCCACAGCCTCTTGTAAGCGTAGTGGTTTGGAAATCTCTTTTTCTTGTTCGATCGCCTCTTGGCAATATCCACATGCACAAGCTTTGTTGTTACAGTATATGGAAACCTTTTCTAAGGGTTCACATTATTACCACATTGGTGGTCTTTGCTTAACGAGAGGTACTTTTCCTACCTATTATTCGGAGATACCGGATCTAGTTAGTCATTAAGACTGACTTATAGTTTTATTACAGTTTAGATCGTACATCAGACAAAGGCGCCTGACGAGCTTAGTGGACTACACTACGCATCCTAGGTCTGAGGTGTACGATATGTAAAGGGGTGTGATCCGGGTTGTCCTGAGGAATTCCTCGGGCTCGGATGTGGTTGATATATAACTTGTGTGTTATGTGTGTGGGTACGTGTATGTGATTATGTGTGTTACTGCATTAATTATTTATGCACGAGCGTGCTACGGGACTAACACTACGTCGACTATAGATCGACTTATATAAACATACATATGAGTTTAATGTGATGACATGACGGTTACTTAATATAATACCCTTAGTATTAATATTAAGTATATGGTAACCTAAGTAAAACACTTAGGTACGAGACATGACATTGCCGGTCTCTAGAACATGGATCTCGAACATGAATATAACCTAGATTACTTCTAGGTATGCGTGAGACCCATTGGGCAGCTAATTAATAAATTGTATTCTCCATAAAACTAAGAGTTTATCTTAATCATATGAGAGAATTGGTATGAGATGAGGGGAGGAATCCTAGTAGTTTACGAACTACCGGGTTGCGCATTTGTGATCACTGAGGGGTACCCGATCGGGTTCCACTCCAGGAAATTACCCAACGAGCCCTAATTGGATCGCGGGCCAAATGGTACCTACTGTTGGTACATGGCTACGGCCTTTAAATGGACGCCTTACGAGGCAAAGTGAATAGTCAGGGGCCTCCGGACCTCTGGCGAAATGAGCACCTTTGTGTGTACGGGAGGGCTACTGTCCATTGGTAAGGTTATCGGGTTGTCCCAACATGACGCCCAACTGGTAATTAATTAAACATGGTTTGGATGGATGGGGCCTTGAAGGCCAAATTAAATTAATTAAGGAAGACGCTCACTACGGCGATTATACAGTTCTATAATTCGATACATTCGTTTATACTACTGTTGTTTGTGATATGTAATGAATGTTTGGATTGGATGGATGGTTATGTATTTATGCATGTTTGTTACAGTATTGATTATATCTGTAAAATGGTAAAGCATGAAACCAATCTAATAATAAGATGGTTAAAATGACTAAGTGACCAATAGGGTCCAGGCCAGACATACTCAGCGGATATCGCTGAGACTACACTCATTGTGCAGGTTGCTGATCATCGTCAAAGCCGAAGTGCGGGATTAGGGTAGTTAGGGTTTACTTTAATTACCGCACATGGAATTTATCTGTATAAACAATATTGGTCAGTGGTTTGTATTATGGTACGATCGTATATATTCGGGATTGGGTAGACGCTCACTTGTTGACGGTTATGATTATGGACTTAGTGTGATGTATAGGATTTATCTCGTTATCCCAGCGGTTTAGTAGTGTTGTTTATGTTGGTTGTTGGATATAGTTCTGCTTCGTTACTCGCATGGGCGAGTAATGGCAGGTGACACCCAAGTGAGTATTGATGTTGTTGTTATTTTTCCGTTGTAAGACGTTTTATTTATTGCTACGTGAGGGATTATTACGTGTTTATGGAGAGGGGTGTTACAAAGTATTGTATTGGAGTTTGTATTTGAATTATGATTTGGGTATGGAATGGAAAGTAATGTATTGTGTAGAGTACTCGGTATATTCAAGTCATCAGACCGATAGTATGTAGTAGTGTAGCTGGCCTTGTTAGTCACATGGGTGACTAACGGCATTATACACCCGCCGCTTTGTATGTAATATCTGCTGCAAAGGTAAGTATTTGTACAGTAATGATGGGATTAGCGGTAGGGGTGTTACAAAAAGTGGTATCAGAGCGATACTTCACTCTGATGGACGAAATGCCGAGTTTAGGAAAATATCGAGTTAGGAATTAGAGACTTAGGGCTAAGGGTTGAGTGTTAGCGTGTGAGGTACGCTAGATAGGAACTTCCGTGTGAACCAGAAACCTACAACAACCATACCCGCCCTCCGTAACCCATGGTATTAAGTTGGGAGAAGAACGCCAGAGAGATGGAAAGGCCTCTCACACTTGGGTAAATCCCGATCTGGCAGTTGCAAAAACAAACCTTATTAGAAAAAGAACCTGTCATACGGTAGAGTCCAAGAACTGGAAGTCCCAAAGACGGTTCCCGTTGGATGACGATGACCACACTTAATGGTGGAGGATTGAAAATCCTAAATGAAGGATAATAGAATTTATGGCACCCATGGGGCGACATGCTTCGCAGTCGCAAGAACCATGTGCATCCAGCAAGAAGAGGAGCACAACCGCGCAGTGGAGCGAAAAAGACAGAGTAGCAAGCCGAGTCAAGAGAGTCTACGGACTGTAATGTTCGATAATACCAATAACGGTATACAAACCTACTAAGGAATTAGTCGAGGTTGGATTAATACCAAACCTACACGTCAAGAGGCAGGAATAACTGAACAACATAGTTCAGATGACAATGAAAGAATTCATAAACATACACCTATAGGACTACAACGTGGTTCCTAAGGATAAGTCAAGTCTCGTTAACCACAGTGAAGGTGTGAGACACTCGGATTGACGACAACCATGTCAAGAACACTGAGAAGCGACTCAGGAGATTGATTACCAATGTCAAAAGACCAAAGGAAGATCTAATAAGACCACCAAATATGGATGGAAACGATACCGTAACCGGTATACGTTAACCAAAAAACAACCTACCCGCGCACTTGCCCAAGGCAAGTGCAGCAACTACAAGACAGTCGGGAAACCTTAATGACCAATCAGTACCTACTAAGTTCCACCATGAAGGATGAAGTAAATATAGGATCACTAATCCTAAGAAATTGAAACAATGAAACCTTGGAAAGGCCTAACAGCCCGACCATTGTATTAAGAACATACCAGTAAGCGAGAAGCTGGACTTGGTCAAGACCTCAGACATGGCAACACCATGAAGAACTTCTTTTAACACCGAACTGTTATTTCAAAACTCAAACTTTTCTTTCAAAACCACAAACCCTTCTTTTAAACCTCGGATTTTTAAAACCAAACCAAAGGAATTACAGTGAGTATCATAGAATGATACAAGAGGAGTTGACAACATAATACTTCACCTAGGCGTGTGACGAGCACTACGAGTGTACCCAAATACGGGATGTGGGACGACCGTACTCCGAAGGAGCTTGCTGGCCTGACAGATAGTCAGGTAAGTGGTAACATGCCAATAAGGTACCCCACGTATGTATACATGTAGTGTACGAAACACGGGAAGTAGTCAACTCCGTTCTACAGACCATAAGTAAATTCAAACCAGAATAGTTGGATACCTCAAACGAGCAAAGGGAACCCAGATAAGCTTACAGCCTAAAGGAGTCAAAAACTCACTCCAGGAGGATGATTAAGAGTTAGAAGTGCGAGAAGCACTAACAATTGAGTAAAGACATTGGATATGTCTCGAAGACATTGAAGTAAAGCGTGATAACTGGAAGGAATACCCAATCTAAACACTATATGGCAAATGCCTTACCTTAACACATCAGTGTTCAATGAACGGGATGGAATTCTCGGGACAACTACCACATGCACACAAGGTGATCATATAAGGTACCAGAAAATACCATGCATCACCGAAGAGAATATCAAACTAGTTGTAACATAAGGAAAAACACCAATGGTCTACCCTAAGAACGGGAGACTTTATGACCCTTAACGGGATACCTCAGATCCAGAACCGCAAGGTAGGATAACAAACTGGACATACTCATAAATGTCAGCCAGATGCAATAGCCTAATCAATAACACCCAGGAGCAATCCATAAAGGGTATCAGGTCAACACAGTTGAACGAAATGTCATGATAAGAACATCACAATTGGAACGAACATTCGGTTAGAACACCGAAGGGATCCCAGTTCACAGGGGATACCCCAAATTAATAAATGCTACCGATCAATACCAAGGTACTTAAAGGGTCTCCAACAAACGGAAGCGTGATGCGACGATCTTATCATGGAGCCCAGTATCACCTCCTAACCCAGCGATGGCTTACGGAGAAGTAACCACTTGGGAACAGCCTATGATGAGCAGAGCTCCAAACAATATGGCTAATAGGCCATGAAACTATTACCATACACAACCCAACGGTTGCAAAACCCATTGTAAACCATATGGAATGTGGTCAAGGACGACACCAATAAAAGGTTAATAACCAATGAGCAAGGATACCCCTCACAAATGTGAGACAGCGAGAGCGGTGAACACATGGATTCTAAAAAGGAGATACCATCAGCAAATATCTGATAATACACCTCTTTCAGAACTACTAATGTAGTGAAGCTTGAGCATACAAATATTACCAAGCGATGTAAAATAAGCTTCAATAGCAATTGTTGACAACCAAGGAGTAACCGGTTAAGAAGGAACACGATACGTGGGAACGTAAAGTATAAGTAAAAAAACGCTCAAGGAGCTCAGAAGTATAAACACTGAACCATGGTATAAATGGTGGAAATGCATGAGCTGAAGCTAGCAACAACGGATGCCATGTAAACCAATACTGTAGAATCAGTAAGAACATGGTTCGCAGCAGGCAACCAATGTATGTGAATAATCACCCAATGCTATAGAGTTGTTAATACGAGATAGTGGACAGACCGGGCAACAAGCCAGGAATCTGCACCAAATGACGAGGCACTACACAAAGAAGTAATATTCATTCCTATTGCGATCACATGAGAGATTACTGACAAGGGTTTACGCCTCTGCACTCTATAAGACTGAGTGTTTTGGTATTGCACTTGTGTAGTTAATGATCTAGTGGGATAGCTAGGAAGATGGAAAATGTAAATCATGGTAAATTCTTCCTTTCACCAATGAACATGGCATAAGCCAGTTAAGCAAGAGGTTAGAAAAAAATCATGGCCTAAGGCCAAAGAAGCACGAAGAGTGTGAAACACACCAACAATCACAAGATATGAATTCCGTTGGAATAAAAGTGAAAGTAGACTTAAGAAAGTCACAAGGACCGACACATAGAAAATGCAAGTTCATGCAAGTAAAGAACACTTGTACAGAATTAGATAAATGGGCATAATTCAGAAGCTACTGACAATAGAGGAAGCACTACAACTAAGTAGTGGCTCAACCTCAACCGACAATAAGTCGGAGGAACCAAGTGAATGATCACTACAATACACAACAGTATGTATATAGTTTTCCAAAGAACTGGATAGAAAATTTGAAGCTCATTGAACTCATGTACGGTAAAGGAAATACCACGCTTTATTGAATAAACCTTATTCCCACAATAAAAGGGATAAAAAGGTGTGTGTAGCACGTTAAGGATAACAAGAAGGGCGAACGAACCCTAAGCTATCAAGGTCGCGCAGCAAAAACTAGTGGCCCCAGAATTCTAAGTGAAATACACCTAGTGAAAGAATGGCTAGTTATCAATGCCTTGAAACCTCTAATGCTAGAATCGAACCCGGTTAATAGTTAAATAAACTCTGATGAAAATTATTGATGCAGGGACTAACCGGTAATACGGTTAAGACCCATTGATCAAGGAACATTATATAGTAGACCGCATGGAAACTGAACCACTCCATGACGGTTGAATGCCTTCGACCAAGGTTCAACATTGACACATGGTAGATTACGTGGGCGTAATCCCTTTTAAGGGGGGTAGAGTGGAAACCGCAAAGTGTAATTTTTATGTGATAAGTGCATAAACTACAATGCGCATAGCGCAAAAGAATTTATTTTGATGATTGATACTTATGTTACATAAACATTTGTATTCACTCATTGTGTAATTGTGGTTATTTGGGATGTAAGAAGTGGAAAGGAGCAGAGAAACTCTAGGGGAATGAGAACCCCGATTGGTAATAGTATGAGGAATGAGTACGTATGAGAGACTTGAGAGTATAAATCGGTATGAAACCGATGTATTTGATGAGTATAAATCGGTATGAAGCAGATGTATTTGATGAGTATAAATTGGAGGATAGAAAATTAATTGGAAATTATACTTTTGAATTTCTTAAGTATAGTAGTTGGAGATGATGTAGTAATAATTGATGAGACGTTTAGTAAGTGAGTAAGTGAATTCTATAAATTGGAAAATGTATGTGTATGATTATGACTAGCAAGATTAAAAAGTTAGAAAATAAAACAATGTTTGATGATTTGTCTGTTCGAATTGAGGTGGGAGGTGGAACTTGATTTGCTAGCGATCAAGGGAAACCGAACACCAAATTGGGGTGGAAGGATAGTTCAACACCAATGCTGATCACATTGGGGTTAAAGGACTCTTGAAGCTCCCTATAAATGGTCACAGTAATAACACTAGTAATAGGTATAATCATCATAAATGGAATTTGGGAGATGTATGCAAGTTTTCAAAATGAATTCCCAAAACTAATTTGGTACAATGTTTTCTTCAAACATGAGAATGAGGATCGGTTTTGAAACCGCTCCCACGAGAGCTAGTGGATATTCCATGACTAGGCACGGGTATTCGGTTGAAACTATGGAGGTGAAGCTAGTTTGAGTCAGTGGAAGTGATGATTAGTTTTGAAACCGCTATCACCCGCCGTGGCTGTGGCCTTAAGTCTTGATGACCGGTTGAACGGTGGGCGGGTGTTTTGTATTTTTCCAAGGTCAACAAGATATGAGTAGCCCTGTGTTAAGAGAGTACCCAGAGTTCCTGAGGATCTCTATATATGCAAATGAATTTGATCAGAACCAAAGGACCGTAGGGCCAGAAAGCGTAATTGCCCAATGTCATGATGGCCATGAACCAGAATGTAACGCCCCTAAAACCGGCCTAAGAGTTAAGGGCATTACACGCCACGTACTACTACCTAATAATGCAAGGCTCTAACGCTTAACATTCGCAAACAAAGCCCGAAACAACACTTCTATACATACTTGTAGAACAATCGTATTAAATATACTAATCAAAAGGGTAATTTCAAAAACCAAGTCAAACGTCAGAAGGAAGTAAGGCCCGAAGGCTACAGTCATACAAATCAAATATCTAACAAAAGAATGTCTAATAAGTCAAAGCTCCAGATACTAGGATGATCGTCGCTGATCAATCTGCAAAAATGATAAGAGTAGGGGAATGAGCACACAACTATGCCCAGTAAGCAGCGACCGTCATCAGTGAGGTCGCTCAAAACAATTGAAAACAGAAGGGAAACAGAGGTTAGCACAAAACCACAGTTCTCAGAAATAGTCAGAGCATTGCTGAAACAAATACAGAATGGAACACCAGAGTTCCTAGTTCAGAAATAACCAGAGTTCACAAACAGATAGGGGACACAGTACAATGCACACACTCAGAAGGGTCGAAGACCCATAGATCATAACAGATCTCTCGGCAATGCAGAAATGACTCCAAAGAGCCAAAGGGTTCGTCAACCCCCAGAACAGAAAGGGAATGACCCACACTCAGAATGACGTCTACGTGGTATACCACAGAATAGCTCGACCCAGCCATTCACGGATCAGAAATAAAGTAAAGTGTCCCAAAACAGAAGGTTTGCAAAAACAGAAGCAACCTCGCTTGAGAGCATGCCAAAACACTCATAATTCAGTAGTAGAGACTTAGAGGAGTCCAACGCCACAAACGGCACTCAAATCGGAGATCAAACGGAGATGTTGTGCAGAAAACAGTTCGGTGTCCGAACTTGTGTCCGGACGTCAGTGTTCGGACACAAGTCAATTTGAAATCAGACGGAGAATTTCAGAATGTCCGAACATCGAAGCTCGGACCGATGTTCGGACGGGTTTTACGGGAAAAGTTTCACGGAAGGTCCGACCTTGTGTCCGGACGTCGAAGTTCGGACACAGGTCGAACTAAAATCAGAGGAGAAACCAAGGAAGTGTCCGAACATCAATGCTCGGACCAATGTTCGGACATACCCCAAACTTTGAAAATCAGAAGTGCAAAACGCTTTGTCCGAACTTCAAAACTCGGATAGAAGTTCAGATAGGGCGAAATCAGTAGTTTCCAGAAGACGAACAGAGTAGAGAATAATGCAATCAACACCACGAATTGCCAAATCGACACCCACACCAAATCAGATTAAAACATAGAAGACCATGGGGGTTTAGCCATTCCAAAAATGCAATTAAAACAGCCAACAACAAGCAAAATCTGCACACAAACCAGACAACAAACCCTTCCGAAATCCCCATGGCTGAACTTCCAAACTGAATCAAGCAACCACCTACCTTGCTCAATCTGCGTAGACACCGACAATCTGTAGCAGTAGACGAAGCCCAAACAATTCCACCAACCAGACACGGATTCACCACCACTGAACCACACAATTGACATTCTAAAATCAGGTAACGACAAGGGAAACCTAGGCCAAAGATCTCTCAAAATCTGCAACACAAACCTGAATTGAGAGTGCAGAAAATCCAACACTTCCCAGAGCAACAGCCTCAACAATCCGAATTCCCAAGGCAGAATCGTTGCCGCTGAATCAACACATTCGGAGCCCCAAAAATCAGAGACTGGGAGAGGAGAAAACCAACAACGTAATCCAGAATTATCGCAACACAAACCTGATTGAAGAAGAGAAACGCAGCAGCAACGAGGTCTTCAATCTGATCACAACAACAGTAGCACAGTTCTCACAGATGAGGAATTTAGATAGAGAGAGAGGAAGGAAGAAACTGTCGCTCAGCACCACGATGGAGAACGCTCTTCACGATCGACTGACGTGATTACCAATGATCAGAAAATGAAAAGAAAATAAGGAACCCTTTTCCTTATTAATCAGATTAGCTGGGTAGAATGACCTCCCTATCTTTGGCAAATAAAAGAATGCCGCCGGTGTCCTAACTGATAGCAAGGGATTAATCCAACTTAGAATAACATTGTAACGGATATAATATAAGGTATGAACTATGGGTTATAACATGACCTCCCCCTTAAAAGAATTTCATCCTCGAAATTGACTCACCTTACTGCTCGAATAGGGAGGGGAACATGGCACGCAGCTCATCCTCGAGCTCCCAAGTCGCTTCACTCTCTGACTGATCAGACCATTGGACCTTAACCATAGGCAGGGCCTTGCTATGAAGCTGGCGAACATCTCTAGCCAGAATGCGGGTAGGCGCCGCCTCATAACTGAAGTCCTCTCTCAACTGAAGCTGACTATGATCAATCACATGAGACGAATCATGCAAGTACTTCCTCAGCATCGAAACATGGAAAACACTGTGGATAGCAGACAAGGATGGAGGCAAAGCTAGACGATAAGCCACAGGGCCAATCCTTTCTAGAATCTCAAACGGCCCAACGAACCTTGGGCTAAGCTTTCCACGCTTCCCAAACCGGACTACGCCTCTGACCGGCGACACTCGCAGATAGACATAATCTCCAACCTCAAACTCAAGCGGCCTGTGCCTCTGGTCTACATAGCACTTCTGTCTACTCTGAGCAACAAGCAGGCACTCCCGGATCATCCTGATCTTCTCCACTGCTCCCTGCACCAGCTCGGGTCCAACCAAGACCCTCTTCTTCAGGTCATCCCAACAGATGGGGGACCGGCACCTCCTACCATACAACGCTTCAAACAGAGCCATACCAATGCTCGTTTGGAAGCTGTTGTTGTAGGCGAACTCAATCAGGGTCACATGCTGATCCCAGCTACCTCCAAAATCTAGAACACATGCGCGAAGCATGTCCTCCAGGACCTGATTAGTCTCTCTGTCTGGCCATCCGACTGGGGATGGTAGGCTGAACTGAAAGCTAGATTCGTACCCAGAGCCTTATGCAAACTGCGCTAGAACCTTGAAACAAAGTGCGGATCACGATCAGACACAATAGAAGCAGGCACCCCATGAAGCCTCACTATCTCATCAAGATACAAACGAGCCAAACGCTCCAAACCGAAAGTCTTCTTCACAGGCAGAAAATAGGCAGACTTTGTCAGTCGATCGACTATCACCCACACAGCATCACAGCCCGAGAAAGTCTTAGGCAAACCCATGACAAAGTCCATCCCCACACTCTCCCACTTCCACTCAAGAACGGGAAGGGGCTGAAGCAAACCCGCTGGCCTCTGGTGCTCAGCCTTCACCTGCTGACAGGTCTGGCACTTCGAAACGAAGTCAGAGATGTCACGCTTCATCGCAGACCACCAGAACAACTCCCTGAGATCTCGATACATCTTCACTCCTCCAGGGTGGACAGAGTATGGAGCTCCATGCGCCTCCTAAAGGATCTCATTGCGCAGAACTGCATCAGCCGGCACACACACTCGACCTCTGAAACGCAGACAACCATCACTGGAGATACTGAAGTCTGAACTCTGCTCTGAAGACAGCCCCTCTCTGATCCGACACAAAGCCGAGTCTGCCTCCTGACCAACTCTGATCCTGTCGACCTACGAAGACTGAACCTGAAGCGCTGCTATCATACTGGAACAGTCTGGTCTGACTACCCAAATGCCCATACGCTGAAGCTCTATAGCTGACCTCTGAACCCCTGTCAACGCACAAGCTACACCTGGAGCACCTCTCCGACTCAAAGCATCTGCCACAACGTTCACTCTACCCGGGTGGTAGAGGATCTCTAAATCGTAGTCGTGAAGTAGCTCCAACCACCTCCTCTGTCTCAAGTTCAGCTCCTTCTAAGTGAACAAATACTTGAGACTCTTATGGTCCGTGTAGACCTTACACGACGCCCCATACAGATAATGCCTTCAAATCTTCAGCGCGAACACTACTGCTGCTAACTCCAGATCGTGGGTAGGGTAGTTCTTCTCATAAGGCTTAAGCTGCCGAGAGCCATAAGCCACTACCTTACCCTGCTGCATCAAAATACATCCTAGTCTCTTATGGGGTGCATCACAGAACACCTCGAATCCCTCGGCCCAGATGGCAAAGTTAGAATCAGTGATGCCGTCAACCTCTTCTTAATCTCCTAGAAGCTCTACTCGCAAGCCTCACTCCACTCGAACTTAATCTCCTTCCTCAATAGACAGGTCAGCGGGGATACAATCTTAGAAAACCCCTCTACAAACTACATGTAGTACCCAGCTAACCCAAGGAAGCTACGGATCTCTGCAACATTCATGGGCCTCGCCCACTCCATCACGGCTCTAATCTTCTCAAGATCTACTGAGATACCGTCCTTCGAGACTACATGTCCCAAGAACACTACATGATCGAGCCAGAAGTCACACTTCTTCAGCTTAGCATAAAGCTCATGCTCCTTCAGCGTCTGCAAAACAATCCTTAGATGCTCCTCGTGCTCCTCTGCACTCTTAGAATATACCAAGATGTCGTCTATAAAGACAACTACAAACTGATCCAAATAAGGTTTGAAAACCCGGTTCATCATATCCATAAATACTGAGGGAGCATTAGTCAAACCAAACGGCATAACTAAGAACTCATAATGACCATAACAAGTCCTAAAAGCGGACTTAGGCACGTCCTCGGCCTTAATCCTCAACTGATGGTAGCCTGAATGAAGATCTATCTTTGAGAAAACTATGGCGCCCGCCAACTGGTCAAACAAGTCGTCAATGCGCAGTAGGGGATAGCGATTCATGATGGTCACCTTATTCAGCTCTCTATAGTCAATACATAACCTAAAGGTTCCATCCTTCTTCTTCACAAATAGCACTGGCGCTCCCCAAGGCGAAACACTAGGGCGGATGAAGCCCTTATCCAGCAACTCCTACAGCTGAACCTTCAGCTCCTTCAACTCCGCCAGAGTCATACGGTAAGGGGCCCTCGAGATGGGCTGAGTCTCTGGTGCTAAGTCAATGGTGAACTCCACCTCCCTCACTGGTGGAAGCCCGGGCACGTCATCCTAGAAGACCTCAGGAAACTCTTTGACAATCGGGATGCTCTCCAAGCTAGATCCCTCGCGCACCTCTATAAGATAGCACAAAAAGCCCTGGCAGCCCTTCCTCAAGAAGCTAGCCGCCTGCAATGCCGTCACCAACACAGGCGCACCTGGAACTGCATTCCCAGCGAAGGCAAAACGGCTCCCGCCTGGCAGATCAAACACTACTCTCCTCGCTGCACAGTCTATATGGGCATGGTGCTCTGCTAGCCAGTACATGCCCAAGATCACATCAAAACAGGCCATCCGCATCGGGATGAGGTCAGCACAAAAGGTCTTGTCCCTAACTGCTATGGGACAAGCCTTACACACAGAATCCAGCACACAAGGGGCCACCCCACCTAATGGACTACTCACACATAATTCTACTTCACTAGGCACAGCAGTCAGTCCAAGGTTACCCAACAAATCACAGCAGATAAAGGAGTGAGTAGCTCCAGAGTCAAACAAACAAAATACATCATGAGAATGGATCTAGAGGATACCTGAGATGACGCGATCACCAGCACGATCACGCTCCACCGCCATAGCATATACTCGGGCCTAAGTCTGAGGCTTCTTCTGGTCGGACCTCGCCCCTGAGTCTGAACTGGTGCCTCTACTAGACGCCTGAGGGCACTGAGCAATCCGGTGCTCCTTCGACCCGCACTTAAAGCAAGCACCAGTCTTCTTGTAGCACTCCTTACCAGGATGGGAGTGACCACAAGACCCACACTTCGCCCCAGCTGATGAAGATGAAGAAGCTCCCCGATGACTGCTTCTTCTGAGGAGGAGCAGCCTCTTTCTTCTAAGACTCTTCACCATGTCTCTTCCCTTTGTGGTCCTTACTGGCCTGCCTACCCTTGATGTCGGTCTCTACCAACAGAGCGACATCCGCCACATCTCTGAAGGTCCGGTAACGAAGAGGTGTCACAGCGGACCTGATATCCAGTCTGAGCCCGCTCTCGAACTTACGAGCCTTCTTGTGCTCATCCGGCTCGGGTGCATACTTCGAGAGAGTCACGAACTTCCTCACGTACTCCTCGACCGACATATCTCTCCCCTGACGTAGCCGATTATACTCTTTAATCCTCTGGTCCTTGTAAACGTCAAGGTAGAACTGCTTGTTGAACTCCAAGCAGAACTGCTCCCAGGTCCAAGGCTGGGGATGCTTACCCATCACCATTCGCCACCACTCCTTCGCCTCCGCCTTGAAGAGGAACGTGGCGAAGTCCACCTTCTGATCGTCCTTTGAACCCATCACTCTGAGCAGGTCCTCCACGTCAGTAATCCAGTGGCTCGCCTCCTGAGGGTCACCACAGCCATCGAAGAAAGGTGGTTTCAGCTTCATAAACTCTTGGAGTGCCCTGACTCGGCCTCCCACAGCATTCGCCCCAGCTGGGCCTGCACCACCCGCTCCTCTACCAGCTCCCTCAGCAGCTGCAGCCACTGCCTGCATGAGCTGTGCCACAAACTGCTGCACTGCCTCCGTAGCATCTCCCTGAGGGGTCACTGGTGCTCTACGAGGAGGCATTCTAAGATTCACAAATCCAAAACTTGTCAGAACTGACTCAGACTTCAAACAACTGTCACAACTGAACCTCACACAAGCAAACACAACCACATACCCTAAATAAAGCCAAACCTGGCTCTGATACCACTAAATGTAACGCCCCTAAAACCGGCCTAAGAGTTAAGGGCATTACACGCCGCGTATTACTACCTAATAACGCAAGGCTCTAACGTTTAACATTCGCAAACAAGGCCCGAAACAACACTTCTATACATACTTGTAGAACAATCATATTGAATATATTAATCAAAAGGGTAATTTCCAAAACCAAGTCAAACGTCAGAAGGAAGTAAGGCCCAAAGGCTACAGTCATACAAATCAAATATCTAACCAAAGAATGTCTAATAAGTCAAAGCTCCAGATACTAGGATGATCCTCACTGATCAATCTGCAAAAATGATAAAAGAAGGGGAATGAGCACACAACTATGCCCAGTAAGCAGTGACCGTCATCAGTGAGGTCGCTCAAAACCATTGAAAACAGATGGGAAACAAAGGTTAGCACAAAACCACAGTTCTCAGAAATAGTCAGAGCATTGCTGAAATAAATACAGAATGGAACACTAGAGTTCCTAGTTACGAAATAACCAGAGTTCACAAACAGATAGGGGACACAGTACAATGCACACACTCAGAAGGGTCGAAGACCCATATATCATAACAGATCTCTCGGCAACGCATAAATGACTCGAAAGAGCCAAAGGGTTTGTCAACCCCACAGAACAGAAAGGGAATGACCCACACTTAGAATAATGTCTACATGGTATACCACGGAATAGCTCGACCCAGCCATACACGGCTCAGAAACAAAGTAAAGTGTCCCAAAACAGAAGGTTTGCAGAAACAGAAGCAACCTCGCATGAGAGCATGCCAAAACACTCATAATTCAGTATTAAAGACTTAGAGGAGTCCAACGCCACAAACGGCACTCAAATCGGAGTTCAAACGGAGATGTTGTGCAAAAAACAGTTCGGTATCCGAACTTGTGTCCGGACGTCAGTGTTCGGACACAAGTCGATTTGAAATCAGACGGAGAATTTCAGAATGTCCAAACATCACAGCTCGGACCGATGTTCAGACGGGTTTTACGGGAAAAGTTTCACGAAAGGTCCGACCTTGTGTCCGGACGTCGAAGTTCGGACACAGGTCGAACTAAAATCAGAGGAGAAACCAAGGAAGTGTCTGAACATCAATGCTCGGACTGATGTTCGGACATAACCCAAACTTTGAAAATCAGAAGTGCAAAACGCTCTGTCCGAACTTCAAAACTCGGACAGAAGTTCGGACAGGGCGAAATCAGTAGTTTCCAGAAGACGAACAGGGCAGAAGAATAATGCAATCAACACCACGAATTGCCAAATCGAGACCCACACCAAATCAGATTAAAACATAGAAGACCATGGGGGTTTAGCCATTCAAAAAATACAATTAAAACAGCCAACAACAACCAAAATCTGCACAGAAACCAGACAACAAACCCTTGCGAAATCCCCATGGCTGAACTTTCAAACCAAATCAAGCAACCACCTACCTCGCTCAATCTACGTAGAGACCAACAATCTTTAGCAGTAGACGAAGCCCAAACAATTCCACAAACCAGACACGGATTCACCACCACTGAACTATACAATTGACATTCTAAAATCAGGTAACGACAAGGGAAACCTAAGTCAAAGAACTCTCAAAATCTGCAACACAAACCTGAATTGAGAGTGCAGAAAATCCAACACTTCCCAGAGCAACAGCCTCAACAATCCGAATTCCCAACGCAGAATCGTCGCCGCTCAATCAACACATTCGGAGCCCCAAAAATTAGAGACTGGGAAAGGAGAAAACCAACAATGGATTCAAGAATTATCGCAACACAAACCTGATTGAAGAAGAGAAACGCAGCAGCAACGAGGTCTTCAATCTGATCACAACAGCAGTAGCACAGTTCTCACAGATGAGGAATTTAGAGAGAGAGGAAGGAAGGAAGAAACTGTCGATCAGCACCACGATGGAGAACACTCTTCACGATCGACTGACGTGATTACCAATGATCAGAAAATGAAAAGAAAATAAGGAACCCTTTTCCTTATAAATCAAATTAGCTAATTACCTTAATTGACTAAGTAGAATGACCTCCCTGTCCTTGGCAAATAAAAGAATGCCGCCGGTGTCCTAACTGATAGCAAGGGATTAATCCAACTTAGAATAACATTGTAACGGATATAATATAAGGTATGAACTATGGGTTATAACACAGAAAGCGTAAGTGTTCAAACGTGACCGGTACTTGAGGGATCACTTGATATGGGGGAGGATTGTACCTAATTGTCTGCGGTTGGACCCCCCTGGAGAGAAAAAGAAAAGAATATTTTTTATTGCTATGCATGCAGTGACATGCTGTTTGGATGTGTGGTATACCGAACCAGACCTTGGTGTCTGTGAGGTTATATAGATGTTATAACCCTAGCATAGAGTACCTACATGAGTAACGATATTAGATTCACCAACTCTGAGGGCAAAGTTCTTTTAGGGGGTAGATTGAAATACCCCGAACTTAAATAAGGTGATTAAATAATTCTAACATGGTATTTATGGGCCTAATAGTGCCTAAAGAGTATTGGAGAAGAAAATAAAACCAAAAGAAAAGAGAAAACGCTTAAAAAGCGAAAAACATAAAAACGCGCGTTAAATGAGTATAGGAGGTATATGACCTCGGTAAGGGTCCTAGATGGATTACTAGTGCTTAATTATACCTAAACAGTATGTAAGAACAATTCCTAAAGAAAACAGATCCATAAAATTAATTAAGAATGCTAATAAACCTTTAGCTCACGTTTTTCGATAAAACCCAAAAACGTGACTTTGAGTGGTCAAATGAACCCGAAAAAATTATAGTTCATTAAATAACTATAAATAAACATTAATGGAAGCTTAAGAGCCATTAAAATTAAAGAAACGAGAAAATTCCGGAAAATGGGCCCGGTTAGTGTGCAGTGCTAAAACCGGGTAAATTAACTAGCGTTTTCTGTAAAAGACGAAAAATGCTCCAGCTAGTATATTATGTGGGGGAGGTTTTTAAAGATTTAAAGAAGCCTCTCACACACACTAGACTAGTTTACTAATTAACAAGTCAAAAAACAAAAAGGAGAAAAGTAAAAAGCACTTTACCTCCTCTCTCTCTCTCTCCTCTCATTTCTCCTTTCCATTTTCTCTTTCTTCTTCTTTCCTCCTCCCAGCCGATTTTGATCATATCTCTCTGGCTGGGGATGATTTTTGAAGCTCCCCAAAGCTTCCATGGCTTCTTCATCCTTCCAAGCTTGCCCAAGCTCCATTAAAGCTCCAATTACAAAAATAAGTACATATTCTTCATCTCCTCATCATCCTCTATCATTCTCTCTTTTCAAAATACAAAAATAAGGAAGTTCATCTCCATGGGTTTTGCCCATTTGAAGAGAAAATGGTACCAAATCAAATCTTGGAGTCTCCTCTCTCCATTAAGGTAAAAATTTCCATGAAAAACTCATGTTTCCTCCATTTCTTAGTGTGGCTGATTTTAGCCTCTAATGGAGCTCTATTTTTCTCTCTTTTGAGCATTATTCCAACCTTCCAATGCTGGTGGGATCACCTTCTTGAATCAAGGCCTAAAACCCCTCTTAAAAGACTCCAAAGGGTAAACCCTAGATTCGGTGTTTTTAAGCATTTCAATGAATTAGTATTATTCCAAGGGTTAATATTTTAACTACACTTCTTTTGTATTCCTTGGATGATGGGAATGGAGTTTGGCAACTCCATTGCCCACTTGACCAAATTTTAAAAGAGGAAGAGAAGGAGGAGATTGGAAAAGAAAAGGAGAAATTGTGAGCTTAAGGTAAGAAAACCCTCTTCATGCTAATTTTAATGCATTAGGAAGTTGGGAATGGGTAAATTAATGAATGAACCCAAAATGTTGTACTAGAAATGTAGTTGGTAGAAGTTTATGAGAACTTGTGAATTTTTGTGTGAAATGAGGGCCTTAGAGCCAAGTAATTTGAGTATGTGTATTGCTATTGTTGTTTGAGGAAGTATTGGTAAATTATGATTGCTGGTAGGACCCTTGTATGGGTGTGGCTAGTTTAGGATGAAATTTGGTGATGAGATGAGTTTTGGACAATGCTAAAAGCAACGGAGTTATGGCAAAATTTCGGTAGAAACCGAAAAGTTTTAAGTGTATATTGAGTAAAGAATGACCTAGGCTTAACTAGGTGTTTATAGGATGGAGTTGGGTTGATTAATAACCTTGGAATGGTATTTGGGGAACTAGGAAGAAGTGTAAAAATCTGTAGCAAGTTGGTGTGTTAAGGTGTTAGAGCTTTGGAGAGAAACTAGGTTGTATGACATTGGAAGGAAAGGATGGACTTGGGTATAGATAGTGCATCTATCTAGGAATGAAATAGAATGGTTAAAATGGGTGAGAACAAGAGGTAGGCTGTCAAGAGAAGTTTAGAAATGCACTAGAGTGCATAAGTGCAAAGATCGGTATTGAAGTTTGTAGAAATTGAGGAAGAATTTGAGTAATGATTTGAGGAGGTTTGGAGCATGAGTAAGAATTTTTTAAGGTACTTAAACATGTAGGAAACATGGGGAAATGATTAGGAAATGATTGGGAAAGAATTGAGGTGAATTTGGAGTTCAAAATGAGTAGTAAAAGGGGTACTGAGTTCGACCTACCTTGCGATCGACCTTGGCAAGGTAGGTCGGGCTGGAATCATCAATTTCGGAGTCTTCTGACTTCGACCTACCTTGTGAATGACCTAAGCAAGGTAGGTCGGGTCAAATAAAAAACAAATTCGGCCAGCACCCATCTGACTTCGACCTACCTTGCGACCGACCTTGGAAAGGTAGGTCAGGCCAAAACAAATATATGAGCTTAGGCAGTAGACCATGGGGAATGTAATGGTGGTAAGAAAAAAAGTAGTATACACATAAGAACCTACCATTAACCGGGTTAAGTTAAGGGAGTAGTAATTACCCTATGAACATAGTATTAATATCAATGTTTGAAACATTATTAGTGGAACAAGTGTGAACCAAGGAACGCGAGAACACACGGTAAAGCTAACCCCGGTGAAAGGTATGATTTTCTCATGCCCCCTATGCTAACCGAGCTACTTTGATTTGTGTGCTGTATGCCGGCTAATCAAGATTAAAGCATGAAAATGGTTTATTGCCTTTCATTGTATGTCTTGCTGTATGATATATGAGCTACCCCTTCTTGAATGATTGTGTGGCTTAGCTTAGCGTATAGACCGACTCATAGATGAGTCTTATTGGATAGTGACCCGTAGTAAGGGTCGTGACGCGAATTAACGAAAACGTGGAAACGCACCAAAACTAACGAACCAGGAAACGTTAACATAAACCAATGAACTCACTAGAATTTGAGAGAGTGTACGGGACTAGTAACCTCCCGATAACGGTAAGAGAACCGAAATGAATCATCCACAAAACAATAAATAGTGGAAGTATATGTATAATTAGCCTCTATAGAGGAATTGATAATGGTGCAAGACATAAATCTTGGGAGTAGTAACGAATGATGAGGGATCTCCAAACCCCTTAGAAAATTAGTTGACCCAAATTGAGAGGACCCGACTAAGGTAGGTAATGTCCCAAACATGAGAGTATTGATATGTTTGGGAAACCCTTAAATCTGAGAATACTAGACATTGGTAATTCCCTAAGCTAGTAGAGGTTATCGAGGGAGGTACTTCTAGGCTAATCCATGAGATTGTAAGATACTCCGAGAGGGGAGTGTTGGGAATTTGAGTAGTCCAGTAAAAACGGACATTTGAGTATTTGTGGAGCTAAGTGTATAGCTCCGCTTGTATTTGTAAGCCCGGTGGCGAGTCTTGAGTATGACTCTGCCCGGAGGCTATGAGTAAGTATTGAGTATTGAGTACTGAGTATGTATGAGTAAGTATTGAGTATTGAGTACTGAGTATGTATGAGTAAGTATTGGGTATTGAGCAATGAGTATGTACAAGTGTAGTAATGAATATGGAGTAAGGAATGTGTACGAGTAAGGTAATGAGCATCGAGTGATGAGTATGAACGAGTAGAGTAATGAGTATCGACTAAGGATGTAAGTATGAGTAAAGTAATGAGCACCGAGTGATGAGTAGGTATGAGTATAGTGACGAGTAAGGAGTAAATACGAGTAGAGTAATGAATATTTGAAGAAAGCACGAACAGAGTAATGAGTAAGGTAATGAGGAAGTAATGAGGGAGTAACTAACACGAACGGTTGACTGACGAGTTGTCTTCCCTAGTAAGTAGTGAACCTTGTATATGTATGTATGCATGTAAAATGAACTCCATGTATATCCGACCAAAAGTAGTCGGCGTACCCCGGTTAGCACGCGGGGTATGCGAATTTCATATGCAGCAATTTGCTGAGCCCCTAGGGGCACCATTTTTATTTTTACAGGTATTCGAAGCTGACCACCGTTCGAGAGTGTAGGATGGGGTTGCTATATAAGAATGGGTAGTTGAGTAATAAGAATTGTATTTGTAATGTACTGCGAATTTGTAAGTCCAAAATGTATCGGTAGTTTGAGGGTTGTAGTAGACCCGGTATAGTATTGTATTGGAATTTGTATTTTAATTATGATATGGGTATGGAATGGAAAGTAATGTATTGTGTAGAGTACTCGATATATTCAAGTTATCAGACCGATAGTATGTAGTAGTGTAGCTGGCCTTGTTAGTCACGTGGGTGACTAACGGCATTGTACACCAGCCGCTGTGTATGTAATATCCGCTGTGAAGGTAAGTGTTTGTACAGTAATTACGGGATTAGCGGTAGGGGTGTTACATCAAGACAAACAAAAAAGCGGCGATACAATAAATCATTAAGGACCGGGGTCCCGATAATCACTTACTATCTAGAAGCGTACTAATACGCAGCAGAGAATATACATCAAACCTTACTTTGAAGAAGGATAGGGATCCATAGGAAAATCGCGTCGGTTTGTAATTAGACACCGAAACCCTGTTCAGTTAACCAAGGAAAGCACGCATGATGCACCTGAAGACCGAAAGATAGAAAAACGAGTCTCAGACGACTATCAAGAATGCGTAACATACTGAAATACCCCAAACCTAAGTATTCTAAGTAAACATCAAGTTATGATGTAATAAGGCTAAAACATGCCTTAGAAAGATTGGTAAACAATTTAAACCAAGGAAAACACAAGAAAACGCCTTAAGGGTAATTTAGGCAAAAATGTGCTCTAAGCTTGGAGTGACTTTGATTAGCACCCAAATACCATTATAAGACTTTATTATCATGCTAATGGACATGTTAAATCAATTACCAAAGAAAACCAAGCTCAAATTGACTTAGAAATGAGTTTTGAGTGGCTAAATGCCCATGATTACACCTTAATCAACATGTGTATTAATTAATATCACATTAAGAAGCCTAAATCAATGAGAAACCAAAACGTTCCCGAATATGTGCACTAATTAGTGAATAGTGCTCAAATAGTGCTAGTTTTGACTTAAGTCAACTTTAATTAGCTAAATGGCCAAACAAGGCCTTATGTATGTTAAATACTAGGGGGGGACGGTTTTTAAGGGGATGAGTCACCATAGGCTTCATCAAATAAGAAAATAAAAAGGAGTAAAGTGAAAAAGAACTATTTGCTTTAAAAGGAAATATCTCACCTTTTAGCCTACCTCTCTCCTCTCTTCTTCATTTCTCTTCTTCCCCACCGATTTTCTTCTTCTTCTCTCTGTTCCAAACCGTTCCCAACCAGCTCCATACTTTCTCCACCTTGCTTTGTCCATAAATTGCCCATTTTAGCTCCAAATCAAAAACTAAGCATATATTTCTCTTAGTTAGACCAAGGCCTTGCTTCCTATCTTTTCAAAATTTGAAAACCTTCATTTTGGAGCCATGGGAAAACGCCATTGAAGGGGGAAAAACTAGTTTGAGGTGTTCATTGTCTTCTCCATTCATTCAAGGTAAGGAAAATGTAAGAAAAACCAAGTTTCCATCACTTTCCCTTCATAACCAAAATTCATCTCTTTATGGGACCATGTTTTATCTCTTGTTCTAGCTTGATTCTATTCTCTAAAGACTTGAGGAGGTATTGCCTTGCTTCATTATGAAAGCCATTCCAAAATTCAAAGGTAAACATACACTTTTAAGCTTTAAAACACATATGTTAACCTAAGGATGAGTTCTATGACTTTAGGCATATTGCTTAGTGCTCATTAGATTATTTGAATGTGAATTAGAACATTGGCAAGGGAGATTTAATTGGTGGCCGAGATTCATTCAAGAAAGGCCCTAAGGAGGAAGTTAAGATAAGCTTGGAAAAACAAGGTAAATTGCTGACCAAATGGTGGTTTAAGGTTTAAGGGGTGGTATTTAGATAAGCACTAATGTAGCTTAAAGCTTGCATTAGGTAATGGGTATATAACCTAGGAAAAATAATTTGAACAAGCTTGTGAACTTGTGACTAAGGAGCCAATGGGAATGAGTTAGTAAGATAAGTATAAGGTGAATTAAGAGAACACTTATATTGCTATGGGAGCATTTTTGTGTGTATTCACAGGTTGAAAGCTTTTATATGTGGGAAATTCAGTGTTTAAGTTTAAGTCATTTAAGGGCCTAAGAGCCATGTCATTTAAGAGCCTTAGTGATATGCAATTTAAGATTATTGCACTATATTGAGTTTGTTGTGAATGAGTTGATATGGGTGAGATAATATGATGAGAAAGGATTTGATGTGTGTGAGATGATTGGATGAGAAAAACAATGCATAAGGGCATGATAATATACTAGAGGAGCTATGGCAAAATTTGAGTAGAAAACAAAGTGTTTAAGTGGTGGTTGTGAATTGATATGACCTAGGATTTACTAGGAGTCACTAAAAGGAATTTGGGTGGAAATGAGTTAACTAAGGAGTTCTTAAGGATTAGAATGACCCAGAGATGCCTAGGAGGAATTAGAGGATAGGTGGGTGTATTAAACACACCAAAATCATGGTATGAGGAATGGTAATCCTTGTGCAAAAATCTGGAAGAAATGATGTATAATGTTTTAAGATGATTTAGGTATGAACTAGAGAATATAGCAATGAGAAATCTTGGTAGCTTGTGTGAGTGGTGAAGATGCTAGTGGTGGATTAATAAGGTTCTAGTTTTGATGGTAATGAGTGGACTTGGGTGATGGAAGTGAAAGTTGTAAGAGAATGTTGGAAATTGTCGAGGAAAATGACTAGGAATGTATAAGAGGGTATGATCATGAGAATGGTGAGTAAATTGAGTAAATGAGATGGAAATGTCTAAGGAGGGTGTAGCATGGTCAAGGTAAATGAAGAACAATGCTAAGGTGCTAAGAGGATGAAAAGAATGTATAGGTATGCTTAAGAGTTTAAGAATGATGTGTAACAAATGGAAATGAGAGAGATTGTGCATGGAGATGCAAGATAACCTTGGAAGGTTTAGCAAAGGAAAGATGGATGAATGATGATGTTTGAAGAGTAGTTATATTGGTGGAAAGGAAACACTTTGGTTAGTTGAAGTCTTAGACAAATTTACATGTTGGAAGTGTAAGGAATTAAGTTATAAGTGTTAAGAATTTAGTGAGAACTTGGATGATGATCAAGGAACTTTGAGGTGAGTTGATCCATGAGTTAGGAGGATTTGAAGTGCTAAAATGGTGTTAGAACATGTGTGAATACATGGGGAAAGATTAGAAGAAGACTGGACAAAAGAACATGTGTGGAAAGAGGTTCAAAACTGTAAAATTTGACAGTTTAAGATGTGGTCCGGGACTTAGTCCTTGGATAAAGTCCCGGACCAGCACTAAAATCAGGACGAGAATGCACCCAGGGACTGGTCTGGGACCTTGGGTAAGTACCAAGTCCCGGACCATAGCTAAAATGTGGCCGAGAATTGAAAACACACATTGGTCCGGGACCTTAGGTCAGGACCATGTCCCAGACCAGGGCAATTTAAAAAGAAAGTGTGGTTTTTCAATGGTGAATGGAGGGGGCTTGTTTGGGAATGTTATTATAAGGTTGTTAAGAGTTGTTTGGTGAAGTTTTAAGGCCATTGGAGGTGTGGACAAGTGTGAGTTAAAATGAGAAGTAGGTAACATAAGTGGTTAAGGCTAAACTACAATGACTTAGTGGTATTTAGTTGGAAATCATTAGTGATTAAGTAAGCTAGGTCAATTAAAAGTGATTAACCACCACATTCAATCAATGTTTTAGGGTTTGAGAATTTGGACTCCGGAGGAGAGTAAGCAACCGAACGACCAATGGTGAACGGTATGGTTTTCTTGTGACCTGCTTGCTAACGAGGTATCCCTCGGCTTGTGTGCTATTTTTTTTTTGTGCCCACTAAACAAGATAAAGCATGCAACCGGAATATTATGTTTATTATATTGTTGTGTGATGTTTGAAAACTAACACAACTTACCGTGAGAGCTTACTAACTAATGTTTGGTAAAGAATTGTGTGAGATTAAGGAACACTCCCAAATATTGTTTTCTTAGTAACCGAAAGAGGTTAGCTAACAAACATTAACTTGAGACTTTCTACTAACTAGAATATGGGGGGAGTGAGGAATCTATAATGGTACCGGCACATGTGTAATGGGGGAAGTCGGTATCCTTATCAAATACCGTCTTCCAAATATGACTTGTTCTCGGCTCGTCGCCTAGAGTCGACATATAGACTCGACCTCCTCGGACTTCTTGTTTTAGGAGGGAGGCATACTGAGATGGTGTGGTGGGATCTACCTAAATGCCCAACTAATTCTTACAAATATTGTTTATGTAAACCAATGGAGTTGATAACTCATTGGCTAGAGTTATGTGACCCGACAGATAAACAATGAATTAAGGAACAACCATTCTAATTAAAGAACGGTTGACTTAATTATGATAAGAACTGAGATAAGATTGAGATAAGGTTTGAGATAAGATACAACCATTTCTATTTAAAGAATGGTTTGTATTCTAAGACTGAGATAAGCTACAACCATTTCTATTTAAAGAATGGTTTTGTTTTCTAAGACTAAGATAAGGACTAAGATTGAGGTAAGATAAGGTTGGACTGAGATTCAGAGGAAACATAACTTAAGGAGTTAAATAATTGACTCACTAATGAAGGGAACGCATTTAAGTCGTTCAATGTGTTTGAACTTTGATTGTTCATATTTGGCTTGTTGTTTATTGCACTTTCTATTATGTTGTGCATCGAATCAACCTCCATGCTATCAACAATTAGTCGTCGTAGCCACGTTAGCTTGGGGGCCATGAGAGGGTCGTACCAGCAATTTTGCTGACCCCCTCCGGGGGCTGTTTTTATTTCACAGGTGAATGACAGAAGGCGATAGTCCTAAGAGTAGGATCGGGTAGAATTTACTTCGGGTTGTCTTCTTTTAGTTGTACGAGTTGTGCATGTACACTCGTTTAGTGATTGACACGAGATGTTAGTAAGTTGTGTACGATGTAATGGGATAAGAAGAATTTGTACTGAGAATATGTAATGGTTAAGATTTAGTATACTAATGTTCGGTATATTCTGTTAGTCAGACCGTGGCAAGGTCCTGGAGTGTATTTAATTCCGCTGCAACGTTTGTATATATGTTGTTAAGTTACGATAACCACGATTAGATTGAGATGGGGGGTTACAAAAAGTGGTATCAGAGCGTAGTTACGCTCTGATGACAGGAATTACCGAACTTAAGAGAATACTGAGGTTGAGTTTGAGTTATGGGTTAAGGGCTGAGTGATAGAGTGAGAGGTGCATTAGTTAGGACTTTCCGGTGCTTACCGGATACCCATAATACCTAAACCCGCCCTCCACATCCCTAACCTTGAATACGTGGAACAAACGCCAGAGAGAAGAAAGCCTTCTCTTATTCGGGAAAAACCCGATCTGGCAGTTAGTTAACAGTAAGCAATGCGAGAAACATCTTGTTGTACAGCAGTTTACGAGAACTTGAACGTTTCAATTGGAGCGCAACGTGGAAATAGGCGCTACCAACAGAATTCTACCAGTAAGAGAACAAAAATTACAAGCAACATGGGTCGACATGCTACACAGTCGAGTTACACCGCAATACCAATGATAAGAAAAGCACTACGAGTGCAACGGATAAGAAAAGATAAGCGACAAGAGTACCGGACAGTGGTCCAAATAAGCATAAAAATGAAATAATACATAACATGAGAGTTAAGACTACTGGAAAGTTCAGTTGAAAACGGGAACACCAAACCCCATACAATGAGAAAGGTTACAAACCTGGCCAATATAGCGCTGACGACGATAAAAACGCGTACAAATTGGATATTAAAATAGGACTACGGTGTAGTGCCTATAGGAGAGTGATTACTTAGTAACCATGACAAAATGTGTGGAAACGGGAGCGAGGAATAAGACATAAGAAAATAACGTGGGATTCCCTCAGAGAGAGGAACACCCTGACTAATGACAGTACTATCAAACAAACAGGAAACTGCCAGATGGCTAGTTATCCAAAATGAGAGAACATTGAAGGAGTCCCGAGGACTACCAAAGATATAGGAATTAGGTGAAAGTACCACTACCGACGCACACAGTACCGGTAGCCCATCTTGCATGGTGCACTTGCCATAGCAAGTGCTACCACGGTTAAGTTATACGGGAAGCCATCATGGCGAGATAGTGGAGCATTACAATTTTAATACATATTAATACCGGATTGCAAATCCATAAGAACGAGAGAATGAGACCGTGGAAGGGTCTGACGGTCTGAACATGAGGAGATGAGTTAATACACCAGTCAGCAGGGAGCTGAACCTGGACGGAATACTAAACGACATAAATATTAGCAACGGTACAACCTACTACAACAACAATCGACAGTACGGTAAGAACACCAATCCCGAACCCCAAGAGGAAAACCTAAGAGATCGCTCAGTAATGCGAGCAAAACACTATGTAAGCAATAACATACCGGAACGTATTACATAATACAGTGGATACTATTGACACAACGACTTCCAACATAAACGGGATAGAACTCCAGAGATGACCATTAAGAATACCAATAACAACCATCTTCGTTGAATATGTTAGTAAACCCTAGAAATGGGGACAGAGAGAATAAACTTGAGCATAATCTACCAGGGATTAAAGACATACAATCCCGATAGAGGAAAGCTCAGAGGACTACCCCCACAGAGCGGGCATAGTCGAGATGAACAAACTAATGAATGACAGTTAATATTGGTTGCCTACCTCATTAACACCCAAGTATGATGAACGGAGCGTTGAAATGGAAGCACATGATAACAGGATAAATATCCAACTGGGACACCGAGCTGAGTAACGCTGGCTTATAACTCGAGTGAGGGTAACAAAGACACTAAGTAACCTCAGATCACCTGAATAAACTTCCATAGCAGGAAGCAGGATGCAGCAAACTTACCATGAAACCCGATACTACATTTAATATGTAACCTAACGGTTGAGAGAATTTAAAGAGCTAGAATCTTATGAGGATGACCTACAGATGGGTAAGAGTACAAGTAATGAACATAGACATTAAGCACTAAGAGCCTACGAGCCAAGGATGTCAACCACATCAAAGCCGAGGCGCAGTAAGTTGTAAGAGAGCTTGTTAAAGCCACGAAGGAACTACAATTCGTAGATAGGAACGGTTATCAAACCTATAACTTAGATTGTGGGAAATATTACCAGGAAAGGGCACCAATGAGAATATTGAGATAATGCTATTGGCAGGGGCGGAGAATGAACCATTCCCTTTAGGGTGGGGATACCTCTCCTTGTTGTTGGGCTATGAGTGGGAATAAACCCCTCAAAAGGGCTTTCACTTATTAGAGATATAATACGCTTTTGTTAGAGAATGGAAATCGTAAACCTTGAGATTACCTTAGAACATACGAGATACACTTGAGTAGTAAGGGAGGCTGCATGGACAGACCTCATATCCAACACCCGGGATTTAAAAAATCAATAATATTGTGAGTGCACAGTATGGCACGTCAAGTGACCAACGCTCGGATGAGCTTGTGATTCAACAAATGACTTCTTCAGTGACTGGTTAAATTACATGGTAAATAACATCATAAGGGATGGAAGAACGTGAGAGAGACTGACCTACACACAAAATCCACAGAATTGTAAGTCAGTACCCTCGGGGGTTTAGCCAATCGATTAACAACGTAAAAACTAAGTGAAATCACACAATCACAACATAATTCCAATTCATAAAACCAGAATAAATTCAATCCCTGAGGGTGAGTAAACTACCCCGAATCCATCCCCCACTTACATAAATTCGCAGAGTAGATTTTGTCCAACGTTGCCAACGACCAGACGAACAAAACATAGCAGAGGAGACGCCCAATGCACCACTGAATTCGCAGAGAACAACCCCCAAAATTAGAATGTAAAATCAGGAAAACTGCTCCTCCAAAACAGTAATGAAAGTACCGTATTCACCAACGGACCTACCTGATTTGCAGAGGGAAAGAACCGAACAACAGCAGTAGAAAATCACCCAAAATACAGCAGGAATCCACACCGAAAATCAGAAACACACCAATGGAGAAGAAGAGGAAGAAGGTGCTCAAAAATGTCGAGAGAATGAACGAGTGGGACTTTTAAACTGATCAGGAATTGAAAAAGAATAATGTCTTATTTTCCTTAATAAAGCCTTCCAAAATAAAAGAGAGGGGAAACGACCACCTTGCCCTCGTCTTTTAATAAAAGGACTCCAATGTCGCAAGAGCTAACCAAGGCACCACATAACATAAGAAACAAAATAAAACCAGAACGTTAGGATATCTGAAACGAAATATGGGGTATTACAAAGGTGGAGTTAAAGTAAAGAGTGCTCTGTTTTAATGTACGAGTCTAACCACTGGGAAAACTATTTTGTAGCTGGTAGAGTAAAATATTATGGTAAATCATTGTGTTTACTTAGTCTGTATACCTTATTGATAAATTGTTGTGTTTGTTGTTTGTACACCTTGTACATGAATTCTATACTAATGAGTAAGATATTGTGACAATTGTTGAGTTGGTTTTGAATGCTATGAGTAACTTCCATGCTCTGTTTTGTGGAAGTGTTGAACTCGTAAGGTTGATGAAATAATGCTTGAAATCTTTGTTGTGATTAAACTGGATTTGTTGGTCTTCGGAGATGATTGCTTTATACGCTTGATAAGGGGACACTTTCTTGGAATTGAACAAGTTCTTATACTAATATTGTACCGCTACCAATGAATTGCGGTAAAGCTACTATGATCTACTCCTTTGGGTCAAAAGTATCTTGTGAGGGTTTCTCACACATAGGGTGAGGTGGAATGTCGATATTGATATTGGTATATGATTCACGGCCCTGCTTGTTAGGTGTCCATAAGGTTTTCCCTTCGGAGTGTTGTTGGAAAGGTTTCTTCCCTTATCATAGTGACCTGTGTGGTAATCATGATTAGTGGAATTATATTTGTTTAACTAGATGTGAAATATTGTTGGTACATTGTGATATGTATTAATTCAGGAGTACTGTTGTGTCTCATATTATGACGAAGTATTTCTAAAAAAAATGAATTTTACAAGGTGAAACAAAGATTTACTCAGTTTCCCTGATTTGTGCAACCCCTTTCTATATTTGTTTCGGATTTATGGTTGCTGGATGAAGACTGAAGTGCTTGGGATTTCGGGGAAGGGGCGCCATGGCATAGTTTGATGAGTTTTGAGTAGTAATAGATATAACATGTAACACCCCATCCAACAACAAACACATAACAACATTCTGCAGCGGAAAATATACTACTTCACGTTACTTAACTCGTTGGTGTTACACGCCGTTAACCACCCACGTGGCTAACAAGGCTATTACATAAACATTGTACCGGTCTGATGGACTAGATTCCCGAGCGACTACACATTATTATCCCTTTCCATTAACAACAAACATACACCTACCTTCCAACTGTACCGAGTATTTACAAACTGATGCCGATAACAATCTCGGTCTTACTACACCTACAGTACATATACAATTTAAATGATTACCCATGTACAACGTCTACCGCGTCCTACTCTCGAACGGCTTCCAGCTCTTTGTACCTGAAATAGGAAAAGAAGAGAAAGGGTGGCCCCCAAGGGGCTCAGCACCTTTGCTGGTATGGTAATCCCGCAGCCCACATGCTATCGGGCCACGCACAACTAATTGTCGTCTTAGCATGCGGTTGATTATATTTAAATCATGCATGCAACTGTAAACACACAACACATGACATTTCGCCTCAATGGGCTCAAATAACGGATAATACATCCTTATTTGATAAGTCACTCATGGTATTCATTATCCCTAGAGTGTTTCTCCTCTAATGGAGCTACTTCCTTAATAGACGACAACTACCCATTAATCGGGTTATCCTTAAACGCCTCTTATCACAAACTGGGATTCATATCCATGATCCATATACTCCACATTTTACAACACATAACAACACCTTTCACGTTACAACGTGCACATAACAACATCGCAATAGAAATTGCATTACAACAACATCACATAACATAACAGGAGCGGTTCTCTTAGGAACCGACCCAAACATTGTTAATTCACTGGTGAGCCTAGAGAATGATGTCACCCTCATGATAAGCTCGTTATACAACAACAACAACAACACTCATTACCGTCCTAATAGTCGGACGAGTAACTTAAGTTAAGATGGTTCGGGTTTGGTGGCCCGAACACACCACACAAACACATGTTCCCCCTAAACCGATCATAAGTCAGAATAGCTAAGCTTTGGAATAAGCTAATGGGAGATCATAACCCGTGAGGGAAACAACCATAACAGAGAGAAGGGTAAGGCTAAAAAGGATACCCACTCCCAAACAACGCGCGACTGGCCAAACCGGATTCCTCACCACTGTTAGTACATACTTACTTTAAGATATTAGTTAGAACCCCACTATGGAGTCTATCACATCTACACATCATACAGTATTACAGCTGGGTTAAACATACAAGGGAGGTCCCTACATTCACATACACATATCACACAATTAACACACGCATAGCCGTGGTTAGAACGCCCCATGGTTCGGGTCGTTTACTCCGAATACCGAACTCTCATGTGATCCTAGACTCAGTTAACTAAGGTTAACTCTTCCGAGGTTAAATGGTATCGGAGTTGAACACGCCACATAAATGAATTACTGTAAACTCATTACATGTTTAATCTTACAACGTGGCAAACATACATAAAAACACATTGGCATACAAGCCGGTGTAATCCGGTAGGACACAGGTTGCAAGAAAACCATACCTGTCATCGTAGTCCACTTTACCACGTCCACTTATGTTCCTCGAGCAATTCTCGAACAACTGATAACATTACATGTACTTTTATTAACATCGGGGTAGCATGATTATTTAATGTCTAATGCTTATAACTTCTCCCCGTTAACTTAGTTACATAACTTTACATTTTAACTTGTTTTACTTTTACATTTTGATACAACTTTTCCCTCACCAAATTGTCATTATAACTCACCTAACATGTCTTTAACAACCTTATAACATCGTTACTAATCAATCCCCATCATTACATATCATTTTATAACCTTAAATAATGTTTTTAGTCCGACCGACCTTACCGACCGACCTTGCACAAGGTCGTTCCATTCCAGAACACATTACCGTCAAAATTTCTACTCTGACCGACCTTGTAAGTTCGGTCGCATGTTCGGTCCATTCCTGAGAGTTTCTTCCCTTTGAAAATTCAGGCCCAACCGAACTTGCCAAGTCCGGTCCCATGTTCGGTCGATTACAGAAGCTTAATCCGTACACAAAATACAAGCCCGACCGACCTTGCAAGTCCAGTCCCCAAGGTCGGTCCATTCCAGAAACCAATTCTCGCAGGGTAAACTGGGCTCGACCGACCTTGGCAAGTTCGGTCGCAAGGTCGGTCTGCCCCAGACCTTTATTTTCCATTGCCCATTTAACTCCAAACTTCACCTCATATATCCTAATATGTCCTAACCTCATTTGGGCACTTCAAACACATCTTTAGCCATGTACTAAACTCTTTAAATCACACACCAAAACCATCTTATCATTCACAAATTTCTTACAAAATTCTTAGCACTTGGAATGTTTCCTCCTTAAGATTTCTAAGTGGTATTTCACCAATAATGACCACTATACCAAGGTGTTTCCTCTACACCTTAACATCATCTCTCAAACTTCTTTTCTTACTAACTAAATCTCCTTTTCCACATCTTACCTAAACATCACTTCTTCCTTGTACATCAACATTCCTAAACCTTAAACAAACTTCTCCAAGACTTAAATACATTCTCAAAAACACACATTGAATTCCTAGAACTTCCAAGATAATACCTAAATCCTTGCATCACTCTAAATCACCTTAATACATGTTTTCTTCCCAAGTAAAACATTTGTTCACCTTTAACACTTCCTAGTTCACCAAAACTTACTTAAAACACTTAGAACTTCTTACACATTTTCCAAATTTGGCCATAGCTTCTCTTGTATATACTCACATCCAAACACTTAGGTTTTTACCTTATTTCATTCAAGAACACCTAAAATCCATCAAACACATTTTTATACACAAACTTCGCACATTTAGCACTACATCACAATAGTGCATAAGCTTAAATTGCTTGGCACTTAGGCCCTTAAATAACATGGCTCTTAGGCCCTTAAATACATTAACTTAAACACTGAATCTCCCACATATATATTGCCTTTAACCTGCAATTACACTCAACATCACATATGCCCCTTAATAGTTTCCTTGAGAGCATTTCTAGGTCATTCACCTTTGGCTCCTTAGGTATTTTATTAAGCAAATCAAGCTCATTTTCCTAAGGCATTTAAACTACATTGAGATAGCTTGTTTACCTCTTTTTCCTCACAAACTTCTTTCTTGTTTCCTTGTAAAACTGTAAGGATGTTTGGTTGTTTGTCAACTTCTAAACAATGTACAAATAATAGAATGAGTATTCAAGCATTATGCTTCATCTCATTGTAAACCCTAGGCACATATATTGTCTTAACACATTAAGGTAATTGTTTTACCTTGGAATTGGAAGAGAGCTTGAATAAGCATCAAGAGAGGACTCCTCCAGACCCTTTGAAGATTGCAATGAAGCTATGGAAGAACAAGAGAAGACACCATTAATGGTGAATTTTCGGACATGTACAAAATGAGAGGAAACTTGTTTTTTCTTTGAGTTTCCTTACCTTGAAGCAAATCAGAACAACAAGGTGTGAAAAGATGAAGTCAAGCTCCATCAATGGTGAATCTCCTTGGCACCGAAATGAGGCTTTTGAAGGTTTGAAAAGATAGAAGTGTAGAGCTTGCTCCAACTAGAAGAATGGTGGTCTTGAAATTGAATTTGGACCATGGAGCTAGAAGTTACAAATGAAAGAAGATTGAGAATTGTATATGGCTGTAGCAAACCGTAGAAGAGATCATGAAGGGAGGAAGGAGACGTGTGAAATGAAAGGAAATGAAAGAATGAAGATGAGTTCTACTTTTGGAAGATATTTATGTTAAAGTAAATAGTTCTTTTGCTTTATTACTTTCCTTAGTTATTTGATTGGCCAAGTGTGAGTCACACATGGAGAAACCGGCCCCTTAATGTTTTAGGCCTAGTCATGGTCTTTGTTGACCAATTAATTTACTTATATTGACTTATGTCATAAACTAGCATTTTTTGTTACTATTCACTAAAACAAGGCACATAGATGTGAAATTTTTGATTTCCCATTGATATAGACTTCCAAATGTGTTACTATATAGTACACATGTTAATTAAAGAGAAATGATGGACATTTAGCCATTCAAAACTCATTTACAAGACAATTTTTCAAAAAATGTGCTTTAAGACTCCTTAAAGCACATTTGGTGTTTTAACTTGTTTTCAAGCTTGGTTTTCTTTGGTAATTGGCTTAATATGTCCATTAACATACTTATAAAGTATAGGTAGGACCATTAGGTCTTATACAAATTTATCCCAAGCTTAGAGCACATTTTTGCTCTTATTGACTTTAAGGTATATTCTTGTGTTTTGTTTGGTTTTAACTATCTACCACAGTTTCCTATGGACTTAATTAGCCTTATTAAATCATAATTGAATATTACTAAGTCTTGGTAGGCTCTTTGGGTCCTAACCAAGTTCACTCCAAGCTTAGAGCATGTTTTTGCTCAAACTGTATCTTAGTGTTTTATTGCATTTTACTATGGTTTAAATTGTTCACTGATGTTTCTAAGGCACTTTTTTTAACCTTTATATACCATAGTTTAATATTTAAACCACATATCAAGGTTTGGGGTATTTTAATCTACCCCCCTTAAAAGAACTTCGTCCTCGAAGTTTACACTTCCCACACATCTTGGATTAGAATACGGGGATTACTTATAGAAATAAAACTTCCATAACCAAACACACTTTACATCTCAACCTCGGACTTAATGGTCCGGGTAACACATTCACATCGATACATAACATAACATAACATAACATACTTACATGATAACCTCGGACTCAATGGTCCGGGTATCTTAACAATACTTGCACACACATAACAACCCTTAGACTCTCTGGTCTTGGGTAACATAACAACATTTAGACACATAATTCTTGATAACATAACGGCCTTTAGACACATAGGTCTATGTAGCACAACACATTTAGACTCATAGGTCTTAATAGCATACACTTTAGGAACTCAAGGTCAAAATAATATCTATTACACATACCACACAACATGTCATAGCATGTATAGCAATCAAAAATATTTTTGATATACACTGTGATCCCACAGAACCCGGTCGCGATGGACACCTTCCGTCCCTGTGCCTTTGGGAGATCAAAACAATCACTTAAATTTAAAATTTCCTTGTGAGGTTAAGTAAGAGAACTTTAATTATGTAAGGTATCTATCGACGTTTTATAAGTACCAATTGAAAATCCTTTTGAAAACACACACAACTCCAAGTCCAACTTATGCTCTTTGCTTCTTTTCTTAGCATGGTTATTTGTGACCACTTATAGGGAGCTTCAAGAGTCATCCAACCCTGATGTGATCAGCATCAGTGTTGAACTATCCTTCCACCCAATTTGTGTTCGGCTTCCCTTGATCGCATGCAAATCAAGTTCCACCTCCCACTTCATTTTCAAGCATCAAATAAATCACTCATTTCCAATTTTCTATCTTTTTAATCATTCTAATCACGATCATACATCTCCAAAGGATAGAACTTCATCTATCAGTTATTTCCATTCACCTTAACCCTGTTGCCTAGGGAGTCTTCTTCTCGCTAGGTTCTATGTCGGTTTCATACCCTTTCATGAATCACTATATAGTATATATATACACATACATTTGATCAAAATACAACACATAGTTTCACATTTATACACTGTCGGGGTTTTGTTCCCCGGGAGTTCCTCTACTCCCCACACTTGTACTGTCACACACAATTGTTAACAAACAAACACACTTATCACAATGGTATTCGCATCTTCCGTGCGCAATTACCACAATTAAACCATGAATGAATGCGTATGTTTACATAACACACACACCAATCATCAAAACAAATTATTTGTGTTATGCACAACATAAATCACGTACACTTGTACGGTAATACACACTAAGTGGTTTTGCGTTCTACCCCCATTAAAAGGGATTACGCCCACGTAATCAATCACTTTATCATTGGTTTAAAACGTTCTGCCGTCGTGAAGTGTTTTAACTTCCACGCGGTCTATTATAAAATGGATTCTGATTAGAGGATCTTAACCATATTGGCGGTTTAGTTCCTAAACCAAGAATTCTCATTGGAGTTTGTCTAAACTCTTAGTTGGTTTCGATTCTGGCCTGTTAGGCTTCTAGGCGTTAATAATTAGCCATTCACTCGTGTTCACCATGTACATTCAACACTTGAATCACTGGCTCACTAGTTTCTGCTGCGAAACTCTAATAACTGTAGAGCTTAATTGCCCCTTTTGTTATTCTTATTGTATTGTACATCCCCAATTGTCACCTTCATCTTGGTAACAATGGTTTCTCAACCGACGCGTGGTATCTCTTACCGTTAGTGAATTCGGTGAGTTATAAACTTTCTATCCACTTCCATAACAATTTACTGTGTATACAGCTATGCATTTCACAATGATTGACTTGTTCCCTTCCGACTTACTGTCGGTTGAGATTGAGCTGCTACCTAGTGTGTAGTGCTCTCTCAGCTATTCACAACATTTGGGGTATATTCCATACCGATATTTGGCAGTTAGTGCTACTGTAGTCACTTACTGTTAATCATGTCTCCACATTTGGTTTCGTACCAGTACTCTCTTATTGGTGCGGCCTTGCATTTCCTATGCATCGGCCATTATAACATTATTCCTCCACAATTAACATGTTTCCAATTCCTAGCTATCCCACTCGATCATTACTGCGCAAGTGCAATACCAAAACACTCAGTCATACAGAGTGCAGAGGCATAAACTCTTGACAGTAAATCCCTTATGCGATTCGCCATAGAATTCACACTGAGTTCCTCATCACATAGTACCTACCACTGGCTTATTGCCCAGTCTGTTTAACATCGCTCATCTTGCATCTCTACTAAGTTTAACTCATAACTGGTCTTATCTGCCACATTATCGTTTAACAATACTTATACAACGGTCGCTTACTGCGCACCGTGCTTATTGTATAACACTGACTTAAATGATATTTACTGTCACATTAACCTCCACACATATACTTACATCACTCGTATTATGGTTCATCACTTATTTGGATGACTACTGAATGTTCCTTGAGCATTGATCATTCGAGTCACAAGCCGGCATTATTCAGCTCGGTGTTTCACTTTATACACACATACTACTAAACTAACTGCTCTCAAATAATAATAATATTGTCCATCCTTAACATATTTCTTGAACTCGATTCACATAACTACCGCTCCAGCGGTTTCACAGCATCGAGAGGTATCCCCACTCAGTGGTTCGTTCTCCACTCTATTCACTTATATAACATAAACTTCTGCAATCAATCTAATTTAAATATCACACCTTATTTGCGGCTTATAAGCCTTATTGCCTTGAGTTGTGCTCATTGTAGGCTGTCCACACACATGTACTTCTCTGTATAACATTACATAGTTTGGATATCACATTGAGCTCCATGACAAGGTCATTGCATTCCGTTTCCTCTCATGGGTTGCCCCTTAGGATTGTCAGTCCGTCTCCTGACAACTTATGTCTAATCTGGGTGTTAGTTTCAACCCTTGTGTTTCTAGCATGTCACTTCATGCAACTCTTGTTGACGCGAACACCCTTCAAGGATTGCTCCTGGGTGTTACCGAGTTATGCTTTTACATCTGGTTCACACTTATTGATATATTCAGTTAGCCACGCTGTTTGCGTTCTATGAAGATCCGCATTTCCTGGTAGTGTAGGTACTCATTCTGGGAGTTTCATCCCGTTCTTTGCACATTAATGTGTCCACATTAGGCACCTGCTTAGCCATGGACAGGCTGGGTCTCCGTTCCAGCTATCATGTTTATCCCTGAGGATCCTTAAGACGTATTCAATGTGTTTACATTACAGTTAGTGCACTTCGCACCTCCTGACTCTTAAGCATTTCGTTGACTTAACTGAGTTCCTTTACTTTAACCATTCTTGGTAATCCTTTGCTCTTGATTGACTTATACTACTGACCGTAGTACGGAGTCGACTACTTCCCATGTTTCGGACTCTACTCGTATACATATGTGGGGTACCCTACTGATACATTACTACTTACCCAACTAACCCATAAGTAGGTCTGTCAGGCCCACAAGCTCCTATCGGAGTGCGGTCGTCCCACATTACAGTTGGTACACTCGTAGTGTCCGTCACACGCCTAGGTGAAGTATTCTGTTGTTAACTCCCTTATATTGTCCTATGACAATATTCATTCTGTGCTTCCCAAACTTAATCAAGGGAAGGTCTCTCCACTGTTGTATTACTATGAACTCAATCCACACCCTCGGGTTGTTACCCTTGGGTTTACCGGTTTCCTTTCCGGTTATTCAAAAGTAAACTGGGTATAACTTACCTACTGTGTGGCACTGAGGCCGGTGTAGGTCCTCTGGTTTGGTTTTTAAAAGAAGGTAGAAAGAAGTGTTGGTTTGAAAAAAAATTTGGTTTTGAAAGAAAAGAGTTTGAAATAAATCTGAGTTTGAAAGAAAAATTTTCATGGTTTCACAACATCTTCTTACCTTAACCAAGTCTAGCTTCTTGCTGACTGGTATACTTACAATTACAGAGGTTAGGCTAACAGGCCCTTCCACTGTTATGACGATCACATTTAACTTTATGGTACTTTACCAAGTACTTGTAGTGGTTATAAATTTCCCGAACAGCCCTGTTATAGCAGCACTTGCTATGGCAAGTGCGCCATGCTAACTGGCTATCGGTTCAACACATACCGGTTGTGGTATTGTTTTTACCCGCACTGTCATCAGTGGCCTTGTTGGCCCTCACTGATCTTACCATCTTGATAATAACTCCTCTAGGTGACTTTTCACTGTCTTCACATGATAATCATCAACTAGGGTGTTTCCCATTCTGGGAGACCCCCTTTTTCTTTTGTATTGTTTCCTCTTCGTAGCCCGTTCCACGCATTGTCGTGGTTATTGAGACTTGTCTCAGGTTGGGCACCACGTTGTAGTACCTTTGTCGGGTGGTGTACCGTTGGTGTATCACTTAACAATTGTGGTTCCGTAGACACTTGTCTCGGGTTTCATCAATCCACTTCTTGCCTGTTACACGATTAGTGCGTTGCAAGTTGGTTATTCTCGACTGCTCGGCATGTCGACCCAGGTTGCCGGAAATTCTATTCTTCCATACACAAGATTCTTCATTCTTCGCTATTAAATGCGGTTAACATTGTTCAGATGAAAACCATCTCCGGGATTCCCAGTTTTCGGGATCTACCGTATGACAGGTTTTCCGTACTCTAAAGGAATTTAATAATAGCCAGATCGGGTATTCCCGAGTAAGAGTGGACTTCCATCTCTCTGGCGTTGTTTCCCAAGTTATATAACAAGGATTGTGGAGGGCGGGAAGGATATAGTAGGTTTCCAGTACACGCTGGTAATCCCTAACTGGCGTATCTCTCACGCTATCACTCAACCCTTAACCCAAAGTACTAAAATCCTAACTCGGTACTTCCTAAGCTCGGTAATTCAGTCATCAGAGCGATACTTCGCTCTGATACAACTTTTTGTAACACCCCATCCAACAACAAACACATAACAACATTCTGCAGCGGAAAATATACTACTTCACATTACTTAACTCGTTGGTGTTACACGCCGTTAACCACCCACGTGGCTAACAAGGCTATTACATAAACATTGTACCGGTCTGATGGACTAGATTCCCCAGCGACTACACATTATTATCCCTTTCCATTAACAACAAACATACACCTACCTTCCAACTGTACCGAGTATTTACAAACTGATGCCGATAACAATCTCGGTCTTACTACACCTACAGTACATATACAATTTAAATGATTACCCATGTACAACGTCTACCCCGTCCTACTCTCGAACGGCTTCCAGCTCTTTGTACCTGAAATAGGAAAAGAAGAGAAAGGGTGGCCCCCAAGGGGCTCAGCACCTTTGCTGGTATGGTAATCCCGCAGCCCACATGCTACCGGGCCACGCACAACTAATTGTCATCTTAGCATGCGGTTGATTATATTTAAATCATGCATGCAACTGTAAACACATAACACATGACATTTCGCCTCAATGGGCTCAAATAACGGATAATACATCCTTATTTGATAAGTCACTCATGGTATTCATTATCCCTAGAGTGTTTCTCCTCTAATGGAGCTACTTCCTTAATAGACGAAAACTACCCATTAATCGGGTTATCCTTAAACGCCTCTTATCACAAACTGGGATTCATATCCATGATCCACATACTCCACATTTTACAACACATAACATACACTACATAACAACACCTTTCACGTTACAACGTGCACATAACAACATCGCAATAGAAATTGCATTACAACAACATCACATAACATAACGGGAGCGGTTCCATTTAGGAACCGACCCAAACATTGTTAATTCACTGGTGAGCCTAGAGAATGATGTCACCCTCATGATAAGCTCGTTATACAAAAACAACAACACTCATTACCGTCCTAATAGTCGGACGAGTAACTTAAGTTAAGATGGTTCGGGTTTGGTGGCCCGAACACACCACACAAACACATGTTCCCTCTAAACCGATCATAAGTCAGAATAGCTAAGCTTTGGAATAAAGTAGGTCCCCACGTCAGTTTAAACTCCACTCTCTAAGCTTCACAAATGATCATTTTGGATCTCTTTTGCTAAAGTAGGTTTACCGGGCAATGCCATCATCCCTTTCCTTAGATGCCCACTTCCATCGGAGAGCGACATTGGGTAAGGAAAAGCGGCTTTCAAATCGGATTCTATCACAATTCGTTAAGCCAACTCGCTACGCCCCTTCGCTACGCCCCTTTGTCCTGCTCAAGCGAGGGCCTATTCTGACTTGCTTTCCACCCCTATCTAATCAACCATTGGATTGGGCTTTCCGGATCCCCTTTCTTCGGGCCTTCCTTTCAGATAAGAATAGCACGAAGGGGCGTAGCGATGTTGTCCCACTTGCTTTGTCTTTCGCTACGCCCCGGCACTTTTGCTTTTCCGCTACGATCCTTAGTCTGTCTTTATGGAATAAGAAGAAGTAGGAGCGAATGCCAAACAACGCGCGACGGCCAAACGGATTCCTCACCACTGTTAGTACATACTTACTTTAAGATATTAGTTAGAACCCCACTATGGAGTCTATCACTTCTACACATCATACAGTATTACAGCTGGGTTAAACATACAAGGGAGGTCCCTACATTCACATACACATATCACACAATTAACACACGCATAGCCATGGTTAGAACGCCCCATGGTTCGGGTCGTTTACTCCGAATACCGAACTCTCATGTGATCCTAGACTCAGTTAACTAAGGTTAACACTTCGAGGTTAAATGGTATCGGAGTTGAACACGCCACATAAATGAATTACTGTAAACTCATTACATGTTTAATCTTACAACGTGGCAAACATACATAAAAACACATTGGCATACAACCGGTGTAATCCGGTAGGACACAGGTTGCAAGAAAACCATACCTGTCACCGGAGTCCACTTTACCACGCCCACTTATGTTCCTCGAGCAATTCTCGAACAACTGATAACATTACATGTATTTTTATTAACATCGGGGTAGCATGATTATTTAATGTCTAATGCTTATAACTTCTCCCGTTAACTTAGTTACATAACTTTACATTTTAACTTGTTTTACTTTTACATTTTGATACAACTTTTCCCTCACCAAATTGTCATTATAACTCACCTAACATGTCTTTAACAACCTTATAACATCATTACTAATCAATCCCCATCATTACATATCATTTTATAACCTTAAACAATGTTTTTGGTCCGACCGACCTTACCGACCGACCATGCACAAGGTCGGTCCATTCCAGAACACATTACCGTCAAAATTTCTACTCCGACCGACCTTGTAAGTTCGGTCGCATGTTCGGTCCATTTCCTCGAGAGTTGTTTCCCTCTGACATTAGGCACACACCGACCGACCTTGCCAAGTCCGGTCCCATGTTCGGTCGATTCCAGAAACTTAATCCGTACAAAAAATACAAGCCCGACCGACCTTGCAAGTCCGGTCCCCAAGGTCAGTTCATTCCAGAAACCAATTCTCGCAGGGTAAACTGGGCTCGACCGACCTTGGCAAGTTCGGTCGCAAGGTCGGTCTGCCCCAGTCCTTTATTTTACATTGCCCATTTAACTCCAAACTTCACCTCATATATCCTAACCTCATTTGGGCACTTCAAACACATCTTTAGCCATGTACTAAACTCTTTAAATCACACACCAAAACCATCTTATCATTCACAAATTTCTTACAAAATTCTTAGCACTTGGAATGTTTCCTCCTTAAGATTTCTAAGTGGTATTTCACCAATAATGACCACTATACCAAGGTGTTTCCTCTACACCTTAACATCATCTCTCAAACTTCTTTTCTTACTAACTAAATCTCCTTTTCCACATCTTACCTAAACATCACTTCTTCCTTGTACATCAACATTCCTAAACCTTAAACAAAACTTCTCCAAGACTTAAATACATTCTCAAAAACCACATTGAATTCCTAGAACTTCCAAGATAATACCTAAATCCTTGCATCACTCTAAATCACCTTAATACATGTTTTCTTCCCAAGTAAAACATTTGTTCACCTTTAACACTTCCTAGTTCACCAAAACTTACTTAAAACACTTAGAACTTCTTACACATTTTCCAAATTTGGCCATAGCTTCTCTTGTATATACTCACATCCAAACACTTAGGTTTTTACCTTATTTCATTCAAGAACACCTAAAATCCATCAAACACATTTTTATACACAAACTTCGCACATTTAGCACTACATCACAATATAGTGCATAAGCTTAAATTGCTTGGCACTTAGGCCCTTAAATAACATGGCTCTTAGGCCCTTAAATACATTAACTTAAACACTGAATCTCCCACATATATATTGCCTTTAACCTGCAATTACACTCAACATCACATATGCCCCTTAATAGTTTCCTTGAGAGCATTTTCTAGGTCATTCACCTTTGGCTCCTTAGGTATTTTATTAAGCAAATCAAGCTCATTTTCCTAAGGCATTTAAACTACATTGAGATAGCTTGTTTACCTCTTTTTCCTCACAAACTTCTTTCTTGTTTCCTTGTAAAACTGGTAAGGATGTTTGGTTGTTTGTCAACTTCTAAACAATGTACAAATAATAGAATGAGTATTCAAGCATTATGCTTCATCTCATTGTAAACCCTAGGCACATATATTGTCTTAACACATTAAGGTAATTGTTTTACCTTGGAATTGGAAGAGAGCTTGAATAAGCATCAAGAGAGGACTCCTCCAGACCCTTTGAAGATTGCAATGAAGCTATGGAAGAACAAGAGAAGACACCATTAATGGTGAATTTTCGGACATGTACAAAATGAGAGGAAACTTGGTTTTTCTTTGAGTTTCCTTACCTTGAAGCAAATCAGAACAACAAGGTGTGAAAAGATGAAGTCAAGCTCCATCAATGGTGAATCTCCTTGGCACCGAAATGAGGCTTTTGAAGGTTTGAAAAGATAGAAGTGTAGAGCTTGCTCCAACTAGAAGAATGGTGGTCTTGAAATTGAATTTGGACCATGGAGCTAGAAGTTACAAATGAAAGAAGATTGAGAATTGTATATGGCTGTAGCAAACTCTAGAAGAGAGCATGAAGGGAGGAAGGAGACGTGTGAAATGAAAGGAAATGAAAGAATGAAGATGAGTTCTACTTTTGGAAGATATTTATGTTAAAGTAAATAGTTCTTTTGCTTTATTACTTTCCTTAGTTATTTGATTGGCCAAGTGTGGTGAGTCACACATGGAGAAACCGGCCCCTTAATGTTTTAGGCCTAGTCATGGTCTTTGTTGACCAATTAATTTACTTATATTGACTTATGTCATAAACTAGCATTTTTTGTTACTATTCACTAAAACAAGGCACATAGATGTGAAATTTTTGATTTCCCATTGATATAGACTTCCAAATGTGTTACTATATAGTACACATGTTAATTAAAGAGAAATGATGGACATTTAGCCATTCAAAACTCATTTACAAGACAATTTTTCAAAAAATGTGCTTTAAGACTCCTTAAACCATTTGTGTTTTAACTTGTTTTCAAGCTTGGTTTTCTTTGGTAATTGGCTTAATATGTCCATTAACATACTTATAAAGTATAGGTAGGACCATTAGGTCTTATACAAATTTATCCCAAGCTTAGAGCACATTTTTGCTCTTATTGACTTTAAGGTATATTCTTGTGTTTTGTTTGGTTTTAACTATCTACCACAGTTTCCTATGGACTTAATTAGCCTTATTAAATCATAATTGAATATTACTAAGTCTTGGTAGGCTCTTTGGGTCCTAACCAAGTTCACTCCAAGCTTAGAGCATGTTTTTGCTCAAACTGTATCTTAGTGTTTTATTGCATTTTACTATGGTTTAAATTGTTCACTGATGTTTCTAAGGCACTTTTTTTAACCTTTATATACCATAGTTTAATATTTAAACCACATATCAAGGTTTGGGGTATTTTAATCTACCCCCCTTAAAAGAACTTCGTCCTCGAAGTTTACACTTCCCACACATCTTGGATTAGAATACGGGGATTACTTATAGAAATAAAACTTCCATAACCAAACTCACTTTACATCTCAACCTCGGACTTAATGGTCCGGGTAACACATTCACATCGATACATAACATAACATAACATAACATACTTACATGATAACCTCGGACTCAATGGTCCGGGTATCTTAACAATACTTGCACACACATAACAACCCTTAGACTCTCTGGTCTTGGGTAACATAACAACATTTAGACACATAGTTCTTGATAACATAACGGCCTTTAGACACATAGGTCTATGTAACACAACACTTTAGACTCATAGGTCTTAATAGCATACACTTTAGGAACTCAAGGTCAAAATAATATCTATTACACATACCACACAACATGTCATAGCATGTATAGCAATCAAAAATATTTTGATATACACTGTGATCCCGCAGAACCCGGTCGCGATGGACACCTTCCGTCCCCGTGCCTTTGGGAGATCAAAACAATCACTTAAATTTAAAATTTCCTTGTGAGGTTAAGTAAGAGAACTTTAATTATGTAAGGTATCTATCGACGTTTTATAAGTACCAATTGAAAATCCTTTTGAAAACACACACAACTCCAAGTCCAACTTATGCTCTTTGCTTCTTTTCTTAGCGTGGTTATTTGTGACCACTTATAGGGAGCTTCAAGAGTCATCCAACCCTGATGTGATCAGCATCAGTGTTGAACTATCCTTCCACCCAATTTGTGTTCGGCTTCCCTTGATCGCATGCAAATCAAGTTCCACCTCCCACTTCATTTTCAAGCATCAAATAAATCACTCATTTCCAATTTTCTATCTTTTTAATCATTCTAATCACGATCATACATCTCCAAAGGATAGAACTTCATCTATCAGTTATTTCCATTCACCTTAACCCTGTTGCCTAGGGAGTCTTCTTCTCGCTAGGTTCTATGTCGGTTTCATACCCTTTCATGAATCACTATATAGTATATATATACACATACATTTGATCAAAATACAACACATAGTTTCACATTTATACACTGTCGGGGTTTTGTTTCCCCGGGAGTTCCTCTACTCCCCACACTTGTACTGTCACACACAATTGTTAACAAACAAACACACTTATCACAATGGTATTCGCATCTTCCGTGCGCAATTACCACAATTAAACCATGAATGAATGCGTATGTTTACATAACACACACACCAATCATCAAACAAATTATTTGTGTTATGCACAACATAAATCACGTACACTTGTACGGTAATACACACTAAGTGGTTTTGCGTTCTACCCCCATTAAAGGGATTACGCCCACGTAATCAATCACTTTATCATTGGTTTAAAACGTTCTGCTCGTGAAGTGTTTTAACTTCCACGCGGTCTATTATAAAATGGATTCTGATTAGAGGATCTTAACCATATTGGCGGTTTAGTTCCTAAACCAAGAATTCTCATTGGAGTTTGTCTAAACTCTTAGTTGGTTTCGATTCTGGCCTGTTAGGCTTCTAGGCGTTAATAATTAGCCATTCACTCGTGTTCACCATGTACATTCAACACTTGAATCACTGGCTCACTAGTTTCTGCTGCGAAACTCTAATAACTGTAGAGCTTAATTGCCCCTTTTGTTATTCTTATTGTATTGTACATCCCCAATTGTCACCTTCATCTTGGTAACAATGGTTTCTCAACCGACGTGTGGTATCTCTTACCGTTAGTGAATTCGGTGAGTTATAAACTTCTATCCACTTCCATAACAATTTACTGTGTATACAGCTATGCATTTCACAATGATTGACTTGTTCCCTACCGACTTACTGTCGGTTGAGATTGAGCTGCTACCTAGTGTGTAGTGCTCTCTCAGCTATTCACAACATTTGGGGTATATTCCATACCGATATTGGCAGTTAGTGCTACTGTCACTTACTGTTAATCATGTCTCCACATTTGGTTTCGTACCAGTACTCTCTTATTGGTGCGGCCTTGCATTTCCTATGCATCGGCCATTATAACATTATTCCTCCACAATTAACATGTTTCCAATTCCTAGCTATCCCACTCGATCATTACTGCGCAAGTGCAATACCAAAACACTCAGTCATACAGAGTGCAGAGGCATAAACTCTTGACAGTAAATCCCTTATGCGATTCGCCATAGAATTCACACTGAGTTCCTCATCACATAGTACCTACCACTGGCTTATTGCCCAGTCTGTTTAACATCGCTCATCTTGCATCTCTACTAAGTTTAACTCATAACTGGTCTTATCTGCCACATTATCGTTTAACAATACTTATACAACGGTCGCTTACTGCGCACCGTGCTTATTGTATACACTGACTTAAATGATATTTACTGTCACATTAACCTCCACACATATACTTACATCACTCGTATTATGGTTCATCACTCATTTGGATGACTACTGAATGTTCCTTGAGCATTGATCATTCGAGTCACAAGCCGGCATTATTCAGCTCGGTGTTTCACTTTATACACACATACTACTAAACTAACTGCTCTCAAATAATAATAATATTGTCCATCCTTAACATATTTCTTGAACTCGATTCACATAACATATACACTACCGCTCCAGGTTTCACAGCATCGAGAGGTATCCCCACTCTTAGTGCAGTGGTTCGTTCTCCACTCTATTCACTTATATAACATAAACTTCTGCAATCAATCTAATTTAAATATCACACCTTATTTGCGGCTTATAAGCCTTATTGCCTTGAGTTGTGCTCATTGTAGGCTGTCCACACATGTACTTCTCTGTATAACATTACATAGTTTGGATATCACATTGAGCTCCATGACAAGGTCATTGCATTCTGTTTCCTCTCATGGGTTGCCCCTTAGGATTGTCAGTCCGTCTCCTGACAACTTATGTCTAATCTGGGTGTTAGTTTCAACCCTTGTGTTTCTAGCATGTCACTTCGTGCAACTCTTGTTGACGCGAACACCCTTCAAGGATTGCTCCTGGGTGTTACCGAGTTATGCTTTTACATCTGGTTCACACTTATTGATATATTCAGTTAGCCACGCTGTTTGCGTTCTATGAAGATCCGCATTTCCTGGTAGTGTAGGTACTCATTCTGGGAGTTTCATCCCGTTCTTTGCACATTAATGTGTCCACATTAGGCACCTGCTTAGCCATGGACAGGCTGGGTCTCCGTTCCAGCTATCATGTTTATCCCTGAGGATCCTTAAGACGTATTCAATGTGTTTACATTACAGTTAGTGCACTTCGCACCTCCTGACTCTTAAGCATTTCGTTGAAAGGAATTCATTAATTCCTTTAGTCTCGTTAACTTAACTGAGTTCCTTTACTTTAACCATTCTTGGTAATCCTTTGCTCTTGATTGACTTATACTGCTGACCGTAGTACGGAGTCGACTACTTCCCATGTTTCGACTCTACTCGTATACATATGTGGGGTACCCTACTGATACATTACTACTTACCCAACTAACCCATAAGTAGGTCTGTCAGGCCCACAAGCTCCTATCGGAGTGCGGTCGTCCACATTACAGTTGGTACACTCGTAGTGTCCGTCACACGCCTAGGTGAAGTATTCTGTTGTTAACTCCCTTATATTGTCCTATGACAATATTCATTCCGTGCTTCCCAAACTTAATCAAGGGAAGGTCTCTCCACTGTTGTATTACTATGAACTCAATCCACTCCCTCGGGTTGTTACCCTTGGGTTTACCGGTTTCCTTTCCGGTTATTCAAAAGTAAACTGGGTATACTTACTACTTGTGTGGCACTGAGGCCGGTGTAGGTCCTCTGGTTTGGTTTTTAAAAGAAGGTAGAAAGAAGTGTTGGTTTGAAAAAAAATTTGGTTTTGAAAGAAAAGAGTTTGAAATAAATCTGAGTTTGAAAGAAAAATTTTCATGGTTTCACAACATCTTCTTACCTTAACCAAGTCTAGCTTCTTGCTGACTGGTATACTTACAATTACAAGAGGTTAGGCTAACAGGCCCTTCCACTATTATGACGATCACATTTAACTTTATGGTACTTTACCAAGTACTTGTAGTGGTTATAAATTTCCCGAACAGCCCTGTTATAGCAGCACTTGCTATGGCAAGTGCGCCATGCTAAACTGGCTATCGGTTCAACACATACCGGTTGTGGTATTGTTTTTACCCGCATTGTCATCAGTGGCCTTGTTGGCCCTCACTGATCTTACCATCTTGATAATAACTCCTCTAGGTGACTTTCACTGTCTTCACATGATATCATCAACTAGGGTGTTTCCCATTCTGGGAGACCCCCTTTTTCTTTTGTATTGTTTCCTCTTCGTAGCCCGTTCCACGCATTGTCGTGGTTATTGAGACTTGTCTCAGGTTGGGCAACGTTGTAGTACCTTTGTCGGTGGTGTACCGTTGGTGTATCACTTAACAATTGTGGTTCCGTAGACACTTGTCTCGGGTTTCATCAATCCACTTCTTTGCCTGTTGCACGATTAGTGCGTTGCAAGTTGGTTATTCTCGACTGCTCGGCATGTCGACCCAGGTTGCCGGAAATTCTATTCTTCCATACACAAGATTCTTCATTCTTCGCTATTAAATGCGGTTAACATTGTTCAGATGGAAACCATCTCCGGATTCCCAGTTTCGGGATCTACCGTATGACAGGTTTTCCGTACTCTAAAGGTATTTAATAATAGCCAGATCGGGTATTCCCAGTAAGAGTGACTTCCATCTCTCTGGCGTTGTTTCCCAAGTTATATAACAAGGATTGTGGAGGGCGGGAAGGATATAGTAGGTTTCCAGTACACGCTGGTAATCCCTAACTGGCGTATCTCTCACGCTATCACTCAACCCTTAACCCAAAGTACTAAATCCTAACTCGGTACTTCCTAAGCTCGTAATTCAGTCATCAGAGCGATACTTTCGCTCTGATACAACTTTTTGTAACACCCCATCCAACACAAACACATAACAACATTCTGCAGCGCGGAAAATATACTACTTCAATTACTTAACTCGTTGGTGTTACACGCCGTTAACCACCCACGTGCTAACAAGGCTTTACATAAACATTGTACCGGTCTGATGGACTAGATTCCCCAGCGACTACACATTATTATCCCTTTCCATTAACACAAACATACACCTACCTTCCACTGTACTAGTTTACAAACTGATGCCGATAACAATCTCGGCCTTACTACACCTACAGTACATATACAATTTAAATGATTACCCATGTACAACGTCTACCCCGTCCTACTCTCGAACGGCTTCCAGCTCTTTGTACCTGAAATAGGAAAAGAAGAGAAAGGTGGCCCCCAAGGGGCTCAGCACCTTTGCTGGTATGGTAATCCCAGCCCACATGCTACCGGCCACGCACAACTAATTGTCATCTTAGCATGCGGTTGATTATATTTAAATCATGCATGCAACTGTAAACACATAACACTGACATTTTCGCCTCAATGGGCTCAATAACGGATAATCATCCTTTTTGATCAGTCACTCATGGTATTCATTATCCCTAGAGTGTTTCTCCTCTAATGGAGCTACTTCCTTAATAGACGAAAACTACCCATTAATCGGGTTATCCTTAAACGCCTCTTATCACAAACTGGGATTCATATCCATGATCCACATACTCCACATTTTACAACACATAACATACACTACATAACAACACCTTTCACGTTACAACGTGCACATAACAACATCGCAATAGAAATTGCATTACAACATCACATAACATAACGGGAGCGGTTCCATTTAGGAACCGACCCAAACATTGTTAATTCACTGGTGAGCCTAGAGAATGATGTCACCCTCATGATAAGCTCGTTATACAAAAACAACAACACTCATTACCGTCCTAATAGTCGGATGAGTAACTTAAGTTAAGATGGTTCGGGTTTGGTGGCCCGAACACACCACACAAACACATGTTCCCCCTAAACCGATCATAAGTCAGAATAGCTAAGCTTTGGAATAAAGTAGGTCCCCACGTCAGTTTAAACTCCACTCTCTAAGCTTCGCAAATGATCATTTCGGATCGCTTTTGCTAAAGTAGGTTTACCGGGCAATGCCATCATCCCTTTCCTTAGATGCCCACTTCCATCGGAGAGCGACATTGGGTAAGGAAAAGCGGCTTTCAAATCGGATTCTATCACAATTCGTTAAGCCAACTCGCTACGCCCCTTCGCTACGCCCCTTTGTCCTGCTCAAGCGAGGGCCTATTCTGACTTGCTTTCCACCCCTATCTAATCAACCATTGGATTGGGCTTTCCGGATCCCCTTTCTTCGGGCCTTCCTTTCAGATAAGAATAGCACGAAGGGGCGTAGCGATGTTGTCCCACTTGCTTTGTCTTTCGCTACGCCCCGGCACTTTTGCTTTTCCGCTACGATCCTTAGTCTGTCTTTATGGAATAAGAAGAAGTAGGAGCGAATGCCAAACAACGCGCGACCGGCCAAACTGGATTCCACACCACTGTTAGTACATACTTACTTTAAGATATTAGTTAGAACCCCACTATGGAGTCTATCACATATACACATCATACAGTATTACAGCTGGGTTAAACATACAAGGGAGGTCCCTACATTCACATACACATATCACACAATTAACACACGCATAGCCATGGTTAGAACGCCCCATGGTTCGGGTCGTTTACTCCGAATACCGAACTCTCATGTGATCCTAGACTCAGTTAACTAAGGTTAACACTTCCGAGGTTAAATGGTATCGGAGTTGAACACGCCACATAAATGAATTACTGTAAACTCATTACATGTTTAATCTTACAACGTGGCAAACATACATAAAAACACATTGGCATACAACCGGTGTAATCCGGTAGGACACAGGTTGCAAGAAAACCATACCTGTCACCGGAGTCCACTTTACCACGTCCCTTATGTTCCTCGAGCAATTCTCGAACAACTGATAACATTACATGTATTTTTATTAACATCGGGGTAGCATGATTATTTAATGTCTAATGCTTATAACTTCTCCCCGTTAACTTAGTTACATAACTTTACATTTTAACTTGTTTTACTTTTACATTTGATACAACTTTTCCCTCACCAAATTGTCATTATAACTCACCTAACATGTCTTTAACAACCTTATAACATCATTACTAATCAATCCCCATCATTACATATCATTTTATAACCTTAAACAATGTTTTTGGTCCGACCGACCTTACCGACCGACCTTGCACAAGGTCGGTCCATTCCAGAACACATTACCGTCAAAATTTCTACTCCGACCGACCTTGTAAGTTCGGTCGCATGTTCGGTCCATTCCCGAGAGTTTCTTCCCTTTGAAAATTCAGGCCCGACCGAACTTGCCAAGTCCGGTCCCATGTTCGGTCGATTCCAGAAACTTAATCCGTACAAAAATACAAGCCCGACCGACCTTGCAAGTCCGGTCCCCAAGGTCGGTTCATTCCAGAAACCAATTCTCGCAGGGTAAACTGGGCTCGACCGACCTTGGCAAGTTCGGTCGCAAGGTCGGTCTGCCCCAGTCCTTTATTTTACATTGCCCATTTAACTCCAAACTTCACCTCATATATCCTAATATGTCCAAACCTCATTTGGGCAGTTCAAACACATCTTTAGCCATGTACTAAACTCTTTAAATCACACACCAAAACCATCTTATCATTCACAAATTTCTTACAAAATTCTTAGCACTTGGAATGTTTCCTCCTTAAGATTTCTAAGTGGTATTTCACCAATAATGACCACTATACCAAGGTGTTTCCTCTACACCTTAACATCATCTCTCAAACTTCTTTTCTTACTAACTAAATCTCCTTTTCCATCTTACCTAAACATCACTTCTTCTTGTACATCAACATTCCTAAACCTTAAAAAAACTTCTCCAAGACTTAAATACATTCTCAAAAACACACATTGAATTCCTAGAACTCCAAGATAATACTAAATCCTTGCCTCACTCTAAATCACCTTAATACATGTTTTTTCCCAAGTAAAACATTTGTTCACCTTTAACACTTCCTAGTTCACCAAAACTTACTTAAAACACTTAGAACTTCTTACACATTTTCCAAATTTGGCCATAGCTTCTCTTGTATATACTCACATCCAAACACTTAGGTTTTTACCTTATTTCATTCAAGAACACCTAAAATCCATCAAACACATTTTTATACACAAACTTCGCACATTTAGCACTACATCACAATAGTGCATAAGCTTAAATTGCTTGGAACTTAGGCCCTTAAATAACATGGCTCTTAGGCCCTTAAATACATTAACTTAAACACTGAATCTCCCACATATATATTGCCTTTAACCTGCAATTACACTCAACATCACATATGCCCCTTAATAGTTTCCTTGAGATCATTTTCTAGGTCATTCACCTTTGGCTCCTTAGGTATTTTATTAAGCAAATCAAGCTCATTTCCTAAGGCATTTAAACTACATTGAGATAGCTTGTTTACCTCTTTTTCCTCACAAACTTCTTTCTTGTTTCCTTGTAAAACTGGTAAGGATGTTTGGTTGTTTGTCAACTTCTAAACAATGTACAAATAATAGAATGAGTATTCAAGCATTATGCTTCATCTCATTGTAAACCCTAGGCACATATATGTCTTAACACATTAAGGTAATTGTTTTACCTTGGAATTGGAAGAGAGCTTGAATAAGCATCAAGAGAGGACTCCTCCAGACCCTTTGAAGATTGCAATGAAGCTATGGAAGAACAAGAGAAGACACCATTAATGGTGAATTTTCGGACATATACAAAATGAGAGGAAACTTGGTTTTTCTTTGAGTTTCCTTACCTTGAAGCAAATCAGAACAACAAGGTGTGAAAAGATGAAGTCAAGCTCCATCAATGGTGAATCTCCTTGGCACCGAAATGAGGCTTTTGAAGGTTTGAAAAGATAGAAGTGTAGAGCTTGCTCCAACTAGAAGAATGGTGGTCTTGAATTGAATTTGACATGGAGCTAGAAGTTACAAATGAAAGAAGATGAAGATTGTTAATGGCTGTAGCAAACCGTAGAAGAGATCATGAAGGGAGGAAGGAGACGTGTGAAATGAAAGGAAATGAAAGAATGATAGATAGTTCTACTTGGAAGATATTTATGTTAAAGTAATAGTTCTTTTGCTTTTATTACTTTCCTTAGTTATTTGATTGGCCAAGTGTGGTACTCCCACTGAGAAACCGGCCCCCTGTTTTAGGAGGCCTAGTCATGGTCTTTGTTGACCAATTTATTTACTTATATTGACTTATGTCATAACTAGCATTTAAAGTTACTATTCACTAAAACAAGGCACATAGATGTGAAATTTTTGATTTCCCATTGATATAGACTTCCAAATGTGTTACTATAGTACACATGTTAATTAAAGAGTAATGATGGACATTTAGCCATTCAAAACTCATTTACAAGACAATTTTTTCAAAAAGTGCTTTAAGACTCCTTAAAGCACATTTGGTGTTTTAACTTGTTTTCAAGCTTGGTTTTCTTTGTAATTTGCTTAATATGTCCATTAACATCTTATAAAGTATAGGTAGGACCATTAGGTCTTATACAATTTATCCCAAGCTTAGAGCACATTTTTGCTCTTATTGACTTTAAGGTATTTCTTGTTTTTGTTTGGTTTAACTGTCTACCACATTTCCTAAGGACTTATTAGCCTTATTAAATCATAATTGAATATTATTAAGTCTTGGTAGGCTCTTTGGGTCCTAACCAAGTTCACTCCAAGCTTAGAGCATGTTTTTGCTCAAACTGTATCTTAGTGCTTTATTGCATTTTACTATGGTTTAAATTGTTCACTGATGTTTCTAAGGCACTTTTTAGCCTTTACATACCATAGTTTAATATTTAAACCACATATCAAGGTTTGGGGTATTTTAATCTACCCCCCTTAAAAAACTTCGTCCTCGAAGTTTACACTTCCCACACATCTTGGATTAGAATACGGGGATTACTTATAGAAATAAAACTTCCATAACCAAACACACTTTACATCACAACCTCTCGGACTTAATGGTCCGGGTACACATTCACATCCATACATAACTACCATAACATAACATACTTACATGATAACCTCGGACTCAATGGTCCGGGTATCTTAACAATACTTGCACACACATAACAACCCTTAGACTCTCTGGTCTTGGGTAACATAACAACATTTAGACACATAGGTCTTGATAACATAACAGCCTTTAGACACATAGTCTATGTAACACAACACATTTAGACTCATAGGTCTTAATAGCATACACTTTAGGAACAAGGTCAAAATAATATTTATTACACATACCACACAACATGTCATAGCATGTATAGCAATCAAAAATATCTTTGATATACACTGTGATCCCGCAGAACCCGGTCGCGATGGACACCTTCCGTCCCCGTGCCTTTGGGAGATCAAAACAATCACTTAAATTTAAAATTTCCTTTTGTGAGGTTAAGTAAGAGAACTTTAATTATGTAAAGTATCTATCGACGTTTTATAAGTACCAATTGAAAATCCTTTTGAAAACACACACAACTCCAAGTCCAACTTATGCTCTTTGCTTCTTTTCTTAGCGTGGTTATTTGTGACCACTTATAGGAGCTTCAAGAGTCATCCACCCTGATGTGATCAGCATCAGTGTTGAACTATCCTTCCACCCAATTTGTGTTCGGCTTCCCTTGATCGCATGCAAATCAAGTTCCACCTCCCACTTCATTTTCAAGCATCAAATAAATCACTCATTTCCATTTTCTATCTTTTTAATCATTCTAATCATGATCATACATCTCCAAGGGATAGAACTTCGTCTATCAGTTATTTCCATTCACTTTAACCCTGTTGCCTAGGGAATCTCTTCTCACTAGGTTCTATGTCGGTTTCATACCCTTTCATGAATCACTATATAGTATATATATACACATATATTTGATCAAAATACAACACAGTTTCACATTTATACACTGTCGGGGTTTTGTTCCCCGGGAGTTTCTCTACTCCCCACACTTGTACTATCACACACAATGTTAACAAACAAACACACTTATCACAATGGTATTCGCATCTTCTGTGCGCAATTACCACAATTAAACCATGAAAATGCGTATGTTTACATAACACACACACCAATCATCAAAACAAATTATTTTGTTATGCACAACATAAATCACGTACACTTGTACGGTAATACACACTAAGTGGTTTTGCGCTCTACCCCCTTAAAAGGGATTACGCCCACGTAATCAATCACTTAATCATTGGTTTAAAACGTTCTGCCGTCGTGAAGTGTTTTAACTTCCACGCGGTCTATTAAAATGGATTCTGATTAGAGGATCTTAACCATATTGGCGGTTTAGTTCCTAAACCAAGAATTCTCATTGGAGTTTGTTTAAACTCTTAGTTGGTTTCGATTCTGGCCTGTTAGGCTTCTAGGCGTTAATAATTAGCCATTCACTCATGTTCACCATGTACATTCAACACTTGAATCACTGGCTCACTAGTTTCTGCTGCGAAACTCTAATAACTGTAGAGCTTAATTGCCCCTTTTGTTATTCTTATTGTATTGTACATCCCCAATTGTCACCTTCATCTTGGTAACAATGGTTTCTCAACCGACGCGTGGTATCTCTTATCGTTAGAATTCGGTGAGTTATAAACTTTCTATCCACTTCCATAACATTTACTGTGTATACAGCTATGCATTTCACAATGATTGACTTGTTCCCTTCCGACTTACTGTCGGTTGAGATTGAGCTACTACCTAGTGTGTAGTGCTCTCTCAGCTATTTACAACATTTGGGGTATATTCCATACCGATATTTGGCAGTTAGTGCTACTGTAGTCACTTACTGTTAATCATGTCTCCACATTTGGTTTCGTACCAGTACTCTCTTATTGGTGCGGCCTTGCATTTCCTATGCATCGGCCATTATAACATTATTCCTCCACAATTAACATGTTTCCAATTCCTAGCTATCCCACTCGATCATTACTGCGCAAGTGCAATACCAAACACTCAGTCATACAGAGTGCAGAGGCGTAAACTCTTGACAGTAAATCCCTTATGCGATTCGCCATAGAATTCACACACTGAGTTCCTCATCACATAGTACCTACCACTGGCTTATTGCCCAGTCTGTTTAACATCGCTCATCTTGCATCTCTACTAAGTTTAACTCATAACTGGTCTTATCTGCCACATTATCGTTTAACAATACTTATACAACGGTCGCTTACTGCGCACCGTGCTTATTGCATAACACTGACTTAAATGATATTTACTGTCACATTAACCTCCACACATATACTTACATCACTCGTATTATGGTTCATCACTTATTTGGATGACTACTGAATGTTCCTTGAGCATTGATCATTCGAGTCACAAGCCGGCATTATTCAGCTCGGTGTTTCACTTTATACACACATACTAACTAACTAACTGCTCTCAAATAATAATAATATTGTCCATCCTTAACATATTTTTGAACTTGATTCACATACTACATCCACTCCGCTCCAGCGGTTTCACACACATCGAGAGTATCCCCACTCTGGTTCGTTCTCCACTCTATTCACTTATATAACATAAACTTCTGCAATCAATCTAATTTAAATATCACACTTATTTGCGGCTTATAAGCCTTATTGCCTTGAGTTGTGCTCATTGTAGGCTGTCCACACACATGTACTTCTCTGTATAACATTACATAGTTTGGATATCACATTGAGCTCCATGACAAGGTCATTGCATTCCGTTTCCTCTCATGGGTTGCCCCTTAGGATTGTCAGTCCGTCTCCTGACAACTTATGTCTAATCTGGGTGTTAGTTTCAACCCTTGTGTTTCTAGCATGTCACTTCATGCAACTCTTGTTGACGCGAACACCCTTCAAGGATTGCTCCTGGGTGTTACCAGTTATGCTTTTACATCTGGTTCACACTTATTGATATATTCAGTTAGCCACGCTGTTTGCGTTCTATGAAGATCCGCATTTCCTGGTAGTGTAGGTACTCATTCTGGGAGTTTCATCCCGTTCTTTGCACATTAATGTGTCCACATTAGGCACCTGCTTAGCCATGGACAGGCTGGGTCTCCGTTCCAGCTATCATGTTTATCCCTGAGGATCCTTAAGACGTATTCAATGGTTTACATTACAGTTAGTGCACTTCGCACCTCCTGACTCTTAAGCATTTCGTTGAAAGGAATTCATTAATTCCTTTAGTCTCGTTAACTTAACTGAGTTCCTTTACTTTAACCATTCTTGGTAATCCTTTGCTCTTGATTGACTTATACTACTACTGACCGTAGTACGGAGTCGACTACTTCCCATGTTTCGGACTCTACTCGTATACATATGTGGGGTACCCTACTGATACATTACTACTTACCCAACTAACCCATAAGTAGGTCTGTCAGGCCCACAAGCTCCTATCGGAGTGCGGTCGTCCCACATTACAGTTGGTACACTCGTAGTGTCCGTCACACGCCTAGGTGAAGTATTCTGTTGTTAACTCCCTTATATTGTCCTATGACAATATTCATTCTGTGCTTCCAAACTTAATCAAGGGAAGGTCTCTCCACTGTTGTATTACTATGAACTCAATCCACACCCTCGGGTTGTTACCCTTGGGTTTACCGGTTCCTTTCCGGTTATTCAAAAGTAAACTGGTGTATAACTTACCTACTGTGTGGCACTGAGGCCGGTGTAGGTCCTCTGGTTTGGTTTTTAAAAGAAGGTAGAAAGAAGTGTTGGTTTGAAAAAAATTTGGTTTTGAAAGAAAAGTTTTGAAATAAATCTGAGTTTGAAAGAAAATTTTTCATGGTTTCACAACATCTTCTTACCTTAACCAAGTCTAGCTTCTTGCTGACTGGTATACTTACAATTACAGAGGTTAGGCTAACAGGCCCTTCCACTGTTATGACGATCACATTTACTTTATGGTACTTTACCAAGTACTTGTAGTGGTTATAAATTTCCCGAACAGCCCTGTTATAGCAGCACTTCCTATGGCAAGTGCGCCATGCTAACTGGCTATCGGTTCAACACATACCGGTTGTGGTATTGTTTTTACCCGCACTGTCATCAGTGGCCTTGTTGGCCCTCACTGATCTTACCATCTTGATAATCTCCTCTAGGTGACTTTTCACTGTCTTCACATGATAATCATCAACTAGGGTGTTTCCCATTCTGGGAGACCCCCTTTTCTTTGTATTGTTTCCTCTTCGTAGCCCGTTCCACGCATTGTCGTGGTTATTGAGACTTGTCTCAGGTTGGGCACCACGTTGTAGTACCTTTGTCGGGTGGTGTACCGTTGGTGTATCACTTAACAATTGTGGTTCCGTAGACACTTGTCTCGGGTTTCATCAATCCACTTCTTGCCTGTTACACGATTAGTGCGTTGCAAGTTGGTTATTCTCGACTGCTCGGCATGTCGACCCAGGTTGCCGGAAATTCTATTCTTCCATACACAAGATTCTTCATTCTTCGCTATTAAATGCGGTTAACATTGTTCAGATGAAACCATCTCCGGGATTCCCAGTTTTCGGGATCTACCGTATGACAGGTTTTCCGTACTCTAAAGGAATTTAATAATAGCCAGATCGGGTATTCCCGAGTAAGAGTGGACTTCCATCTCTCTGGCGTTGTTTCCCAAGTTATATAACAAGGATTGTGGAGGGCGGGAAGGATATAGTAGGTTTCCAGTACACGCTGGTAATCCCTAACTGGCGTATCTCTCACGCTATCACTCAACCCTTAACCCAAAGTACTAAAATCCTAACTCGGTACTTCCTAAGCTCGGTAATTCAGTCATCAGAGCGATACTTCGCTCTGATACAACTTTTTGTAACACCCCATCCAACAACAAACACATAACAACATTCTGCAGCGGAAAATATACTACTTCACATTACTTAACTCGTTGGTGTTACACGCCGTTAACCACCCACGTGGCTAACAAGGCTATTACATAAACATTGTACCGGTCTGATGGACTAGATTCCCCAGCGACTACACATTATTATCCTTTCCATTAACACACACCATACACCTACCTTCCAACTGTACCGAGTATTTACAAACTGATGCCGATAACAATCTCGGTCTTACTACACCTACAGTACATATACAATTTAAATGATTACCCATGTACAACGTCTACCCCGTCCTACTCTCGAACGGCTTCCAGCTCTTTGTACCTGAAATAGGAAAAGAAGAGAAAGGGTGGCCCCCAAGGGGCTCAGCACCTTTGCTGGTATGGTAATCCCGCAGCCCACATGCTACCGGGCCACGCACAACTAATTGTCATCTTAGCATGCGGTTGATTATATTTAAATCATGCATGCAACTGTAAACACATAACACATGACATTTCGCCTCAATGGGCTCAAATAACGGATAATACATCCTTATTTGATAAGTCACTCATGGTATTCATTATCCCTAGAGTGTTTCTCCTCTAATGGAGCTACTTCCTTAATAGACGAAAACTACCCATTAATCGGTTATCCTTAAACGCCTCTTATCACAAACTGGGATTCATATCCATGATCCACATACTCCACATTTTACAACACATAACATACACTACATAACAACACCTTTCACGTTACAACGTGCACATAACAACATCGCAATAGAAATTGCATTACAACAACATCACATAACATAACGGGAGCGGTTCCATTTAGGAACCGACCCAAACATTGTTAATTCACTGGTGAGCCTAGAGAATGATTTCACCCTCATGATAAGCTCGTTATACAAAAACAACAACACTCATTACCGTCCTAATAGTCGGACGAGTAACTTAAGTTAAGATGGTTTCGGGTTTGGTGGCCCGAACACACCACACAAACACATGTTCCCTCTAAACCGATCATAAGTCAGAATAGCTAAGCTTTGGAATAAAGTAGGTCCCCACGTCAGTTTAAACTCCACTCTCTAAGCTTCACAAATGATCATTTTGGATCTCTTTTGCTAAAGTAGGTTTACCGGGCAATGCCATCATCCCTTTCCTTAGATGCCCACTTCCATCGGAGAGCGACATTGGGTAAGGAAAAGCGGCTTTCAATCGGATTCTATCACAATTCGTTAAGCCAACTCGCTACGCCCCTTCGCTACGCCCCTTTGTCCTGCTCAAGCGAGGGCCTATTCTGACTTGCTTTCCACCCCTATCTAATCAACCATTGGATTGGGCTTTCCGGATCCCCTTTCTTCGGGCCTTCCTTTCAGATAAGAATAGCACGAAGGGCGTAGCGATGTTGTCCCACTTGCTTTGTCTTTCGCTACGCCCCGGCACTTTTGCTTTTCCGCTACGATCCTTAGTCTGTCTTTATGGAATAAGAAGAAGTAGGAGCGAATGCCAAACACGCGCGACTGGCCAAACCGGATTCCTCACCACTGTTAGTACATACTTACTTTAAGATATTAGTTAGAACCCCACTATGGAGTCTATCACTTCTACACATCATACAGTATTACAGCTGGGTTAACATACAAGGGAGGTCCCTACATTCACATACACATATCACACAATTAACACACGCATAGCCATGGTTAGAACGCCCCATGGTTCGGGTCGTTTACTCCGAATACCGAACTCTCATGTGATCCTAGACTCAGTTAACTAAGGTTAACACTTTCGAGTTTAAATGGTATCGGAGTTGAACACGCCACATAAATGAATTACTGTAAACTCATTACATGTTTAATCTTACAACGTGGCAAACATACATAAAAACACATTGGCATACAAACCGTGTAATCCGGTAGGACACAAGTTGCAAGAAAACCATACCTGTCACCGGAGTCCACTTTACCACGTCCACTTATGTTCCTCGAGCAATTCTCGAACAACTGATAACATTACATGTATTTTTATTAACATCGGGGTAGCATGATTATTTAATGTCTAATGCTTATAACTTCTCCCCGTTAACTTAGTTACATAACTTTACATTTTAACTTGTTTTACTTTTACATTTTGATACAACTTTTCCCTCACCAAATTGTCATTATAACTCACCTAACATGTCTTTAACAACCTTATAACATCATTACTAATCAATCCCCATCATTACATATCATTTTATAACCTTAAACAATGTTTTGGTCCGACCGACCTTACCTAGACCGACCTTGCACAAGGTCGGTCCATTCCAGAACACATTACCGTCAAAATTTCTACTCCGACCGACCTTGTAAGTTCGGTCGCATGTTCGGTCCATTCCCGAGAGTTTCTTCCCTTTGAAAATTCAGGCCCGACCGAACTTGCCAAGTCCGGTCCCATGTTCGGTCGATTCCAGAAAACTTAATCCGTACAAAAAATACAAGCCCGACCGACCTTGCAAGTCCGGTCCCCAAGGTCGGTTCATTCCAGAAACCAATTCTCGCAGGGTAAACTGGGCTCGACCGACCTTGCAAGTTCGGTCGCAAGGTCGGTCTGCCCCAGTCCTTTATTTTACATTGCCCATTTAACTCCAAACTTCACCTCATATATCCTAATATGTCCAAACCTCATTTGGGCAGTTCAAACACATCTTTAGCCATGTACTAAACTCTTTAAATCACACACCAAACCATCTTATCATTCACAAATTTCTTACAAATTCTTAGCACTTGGAATGTTTCCTCCTTAAGATTTCTAAGTGGTATTTCACCAATAATGACCACTATACCAAGGTTTCCTCTACACCTTAACATCATCTCTCAAACTTCTTTTCTTACTAACTAAATCTCCTTTCCACATCTTACCTAAACATCACTTCTTCCTTGTACATCAACATTCCTAAACCTTAAAAAAACTTCTCCAAGACTTAAATACATTCTCAAAAACACACATTGAATTCCTAGAACATCCAAGATAATACCTAAATCCTTGCATCACTCTAAATCACCTTAATACATGTTTTCTTCCCAAGTAAAACATTTGTTCACCTTTAACACTTACTAGTTCACCAAAACTTACTTAAACTCTTAGAACTTCTTACACATTTTCCAATTTGGCCATAGCTTCTCTTGTATATACTCACATCCAAACACTTAGGTTTTTACCTTATTTCATTCAAGAACACCTAAAATCCACCATCAAACACATTTTTATACACAAACTTCACACATTTAGCACTACATCACAATATAGTGCATAAGCTTAAATTGCTTGGCACTTAGGCCCTTAAATAACATGGCTCTTTGGCCCTTAAATACATTAACTTAAACACTGAATCTCCCACATATATATTGCCTTTAACCTGCAATTATACTCAACATCACATATGCCCCTTAATAGTTTCCTGGAGAGCATTTTCTAGGTCATTCACCTTTGGCTCCTTAGGTATTTTATTAAGCAAATTAAGCTCATTTTCCTAAGGCATTTAAACTACATTGAGATAGCTTGTTTACCTATTTTTCCTCACAAACTTCTTTCTTGTTTCCTTGTAAAACCGGTAAGGATGTTTGGTTGTTTGTCAACTTCTAAACAATGTACAAATAATAGAATGAGTATTCAAGCATTATGCTTCATCTCATTGTAAACCCTAGGCACATATATTGTCTTAACACATTAAGGTAATTGTTTTAGCTTGGAATTGGAAGAGAGCTTGAATAAGCATCAGAGGACTCCTTCAAACCCTTTGAAGATTGCAATGAAGCTATGGAAGAACAAGAGAAGACACCATTAATGGTGAATTTTCAGACATGTACAAAATGAGAGGAAACTTGGTTTTTCTTTGAGTTTCCTTACCTTGAAGCAAAAGAGAACAACAAGGTGTGAAAAGATGAAGTCAAGCTCCATCAATGGTGAATCTCCTTGGCACCGAAATGAGCTTTTGAAGGTTTGAAAAGATAGAAGTGTAGAGCTTGCTCCAACTAGAAGAATGGTGGTCTTGAAATTGAATTTGGACCATGGAGCTAGAAGTTACAAATGAAAGAAGATTGAGAATTGTATATGGCTGTAGCAAACCGTAGAAGAGAGCATGAAGGGAGGAAGGAGACATGTGAAATGAAAGGAAATGAAAGAATGAAGATGAGTTCTACTTTTGGAAGATATTTATGTTAAAGTAAATAGTTCTTTTGCTTTATTACTTTCCTTAGTTATTTGATTGGCCAAGTGTGGTGAGTCACACATGGAGAAACCGGCCCCTTAATGTTTTAGGCGTAGTCATGGTCTTTGTTGACCAATTAATTTACTTATATTGACTTATGTCATAAACTAGCATTTTTTGTTACTATTCACTAAAACAAGGCACATAGATGTGAAATTTTTGATTTCCCGTTGATATAGACTTCCAAATGTGTTACTATATAGTACACATGTTAATTAAAGAGTAATGATGGACATTTAGCCATTCAAAACTCATTTACAAGACAATTTTTCAAAAAATGTGCTTTAAGACTCCTTAAAGCACATTTAGTGTTTTGACTTGTTTTCAAGCTTTGTTTTCTTTGGTAATTGGCTTAATATGTCCATTAACATACTTATAAAGTATAGGTAGGACCATTAGGTCTTATACAAATTTATCCCAAGCTTAGAGCACATTTTTGCTCTTATTGACTTTAAGGTATATTCTTGTGTTTTGTTTGGTTTTAGCTGTCTTCCACAGTTTCCTATGGACTTAATTAGACTTATTAAATCATAATTGAATATTATTAAGTCTTGGTAGGCTCTTTGGGTCCTAACCAAGTTCACTCCAAGCTTAGAGCATGTTTTTGCCCAAACTGTATCATAGTGCTTTATTGCATTTTACTATGGTTTAAAATGTTCACTAATGTTTCTAAGGCACTTTTTTTAACCTTTATATACCATAGTTTAATATTTAAACCACATATCAAGGTTTGGGGTATTTCATAACATAACTCTGGTAGCTATAAACTCCTTCCAGTAGTTTTTTACCAGAAGGGCAGTGGTGAAATCCTAAGATCTTCCGGAAGTTTGTACTGGAAGAATTCCATTTGTTAATTTGCACCAGAATCATGTCTTTATTTACTAATATAGGGTATGTTTTGAGTGTTATGGTCGTGAGTAATAGCCTTAGAACTTACTGAAGTAAGAGTGGAGGTAATACCTTGAAAAGACTATGTTTGTTTTCTATTGCTAAATTAATATAATCATGTAAGTATAATTTGATAGGAAATTATGGGTGTTACACCAATTTAGCTGAACCCAAAGGTTAGTCTGAGTATCCAGTTCAATCAGAAGTATTAAGAACAAATCCACCCTAAGTTGCAATAAAACCTTATCTCAAAAGAAACTTTGAAAATCGGTTAACATTGATTTAGTCCCCAACAGTATAGATTTCTATTTTTGGAAACACGTCCATAGCATTCAACACTAATGCTAAACTAATCAGCAACGTTAAACCAATCAATTTAACAAAATGACAATTAATTAAAAACCCTAATCAAATCCTCAAATCCAATGTGAACAAGACTAGAAGCCATAACCACTCAATAATTATCTTCTTTAAGCTCAAAACTAACATAAAGCAATAAAACAAGTTCAAGGTACAACAATGAAGGTTTTATGGGATTTTGGGCAAAATCCTCATTCCAATCTACAAGGAGATTACTCAAGCATTAAAGAAATAGAGAGGATAAAAGAGTAAAAAATAGCCATGAAAATAGGTAGAGGAAACTTCAATGGTGGTGGACAATTTTTCTTCTTATTCCTCTTCTTCTTTCCCCTTTATTTTCCCTTTCTTTCGTATGTTCGTTCACCGCCTCGAAGCCTCTGATTTTTCAGCTCCTTGGCTGGTTGTTTGCTTCCTCCATTTATAGTAATCAAGAATTCCCTTTTCTCTCTCCAAAGTCATATTTTTATCAGCTGCTTGTGTGCTTATTATTGGAGACGTTAAAAGTATAGGAAGTCAAAAGTGTCCACGTCTCTCCCTTCCAAAATCTCCTCATGTGTATGTGAGGTGCAACCTGTAGACACCAAAAATTCTCACCCCATAATTTTTCTTCAGACAAACAAAATAATAAGGTCATGGCCTTTCATTTCAAACTTATTCTTGTACATACCATGAGGAAACTGTCATTTTATGACAAATTTTTTAAAATCAATTTTCAAAGCATCCGTTTTCAAACTCGCCCCTTTTCATTATTTACTTATTCCACCATTTAATTTTCGATTTATTTCATATATTCGATTATGTTTATTCACGTATTCGTTTTATTAATTCAGTTTATGCTTTTTTGTTATTTGTTTAGTTTATCTCATTTCATTGATACTTTTCCTTGTATTACTGAAATACCCCATAAATTATTATATGGTATTATGAATTTAATAATAAGATTTATAAGTCAATAAATCTTGGATAAATTTTGAGACACTCCAATTATATTATAAAGATTTTAGAAATATTTGGAACATTGATTTGAATCATAAAAGTCAATATAAAATCATAGAAACCTTAAAGCTCCTTAAGCCTTGCTAGGGAGAATGGTCAAAGAAGCCCATGAAACCTATATCAATAAAAAGATTATGGAAAACCAAGAAGATTGATAATAAGAACGTTAAAAATGGATCATCCTAGCTCAAGATATGATCTAGGGAAGTTTAGAGCCAAAATTTTGAAGTTTGCTGACGTGGCTAGGGTTTTCTGACTCAGCCGCGCGACTCGGATTTCATGCCAAGCCAGTTAGCCAATTTCTACAAAATCTGCTAAGTACTGAATTTTCATAATGATGAGCAAACTTTAGACTCCTATTTCTCAGCCATAGATCCACATTTTTGGGAGCCGTCTTTTGCATTAAACCCTCCTACAACCCTACATTCGAACCATTACTCTCACTTGACCTAATCCTACACACATTCATCACAAAATCGTGCTCAAGTTGCCTCCCTGAGAATCTACAGCCCAGAACCTAGAAATCCAGTAGGAAAGGTAAAACTTTGCTCAGCTCTATCTTCTTCGTTCGTGCATGAAATATCATGCACTATACCTTGTTTTCTAGATCTTTAACTGCTCTACAACTCTTCTTAAGGAAACAAGAACGATTCTTGATCGTATGGAAGATTGAAGCGTCTAAAGTCCCCAACTCAATCTAGAAGTGTTTTTTGCCTAGATTTTTGCTAAAAACAAAATGGTAAACCCAGATCTTTCTAGATCTATAACTTCCTCCTTAGTCTATGGTTTTCGACTCAGATTTCTCTGTGTGTATTACGAATTAGATCAAGACCTTTCTATCAGCTTATAGAGCTACATGTCCTCTATTGATTGAGCCCAAAACCATAGCCTAACTCGATCTACACTGTATTTTATAGATTCGCAAAGTTCGACCCTCATTCGCTTAGAAAGTTGAAAGTTTCCAGAAAAACCTTATCAGATCTCCTCACCGGTGCTATTCCGGTACATTTCCAATCAAATTACACCAATGTTGCCATTCATTATTACATTACCGATCATACCCACCTATTAATTTGACCTATAACGCACTATGTCAAGAGAATTTGACAAATTCGAATCAAAACTGTATAAACCCTAGTTCTATTCAAACCCATAATTGAAACCGTAGCACCTTGCATTGTAGATCGTGAAACCGGTACCATTAGAATCGTTGTGAGGTTTCAAGTCGAACAAAACAAGAATCGCTGAATTTTGTTCTATAGATTGCGAGAATTCGATCGAATCCCATTCGTAGTGTTTTAAGGATTATTGTATGAACTCGTGGAATCTGGGGCGTCCGATCGTAGTTAAGGAGAACGGACTGCCGAGATTATAATGTAGAAGTTTAATGATGTTTTAAGTTAATATAAATCACATAATAATACTCTAACTTGCTAGATTTATTTAACGACCTTCCCTAACGTATTTTGACACAAAATTTTAACCATAGATTCCTTATAAATCTAGTTTATTTTCATGGAAATTAATATAGGTTTTGAGTTTTTTAAATGTAAGTGATAATTTTTGAAAGTTCTGAGTATTATGGATTTATAAAGAGATTTTTTTAAATACAATTTTTATAATATGTCTAAAATATCATACTTACTATATATTGAATTATTTGAGACTTTTTAGATAAGAGGAAATAGGTTTAATAATTGTATTTCTGATTTTTGCATAAGTTATCTTATAACCTATGGTTTTACTGTAATAAAAATTAAACTATCGTTAAATAATAAACTTTATAGGTTGAAATCAATATAAGAAGGCTAAACTATCATTTAATACAGAATGTTAACAAATATTTTAGGCTATAAACTTTTGAGTAGAAGTAGAAAAATAAAGAAGTAAAAGAAATAAATGATTATCTTTGGTTAAATCAAGGAATTAAAATTTACTTACTCTTATATTAAATATATACTATAGAAGCTAACATACTGAATTGAAACTAAGGAAAATACTTTATGTTATAAATCATATGTCGGATGTAGATGTGGATACAAGTTAATAGGAGTAATTAAATGCAATTGAGCTACATAAAGAATGTCTTAAATAAATCCTAAAATGTATATAACGAAAGTATAAATAGAAGACAAAATGCCTTTTGGAAAATAGAATATGAAGGAATTAATAAGTTAAACTAACCTATACATAATACTAGTAGTTTTGGATTATAATACAACATCTAGACGAACCTAATTAAGGTCATGAGATAAAGATTTAATTAGACTTTGCTAGGGAATTTAATAAAGAGGGAATCCTTGGAATCTTGGGATTTAAAAAAATCATAGGAAAGATGTATTTACAAAATTAACTGTTTTAGAGTCCAAAATGAAATAGTATTAATGAATTATACAAACGAAAATTTATGGTACACTTAAGACGTACAAGTTCAATGGCGTAGATGGCCAAGTCAAACCCAGAACTAAATTAAGGTCGTGTTTGAAACCTCGCAAAAACTAATTTTAGAAATTTAATCAGTTGGCGAAAACGTAACGTGGACTTGGGCTAACCTACTGGGCCTAAGTCCATGAACTCCAAAATCCCACTTAAGCGAGAGCTTGGACCACTTTCAGGATAAAACCCTAAATCATTCCAGATTAATTGAAATGGGTCTAATGAAAGATTTAATTAGCAAAACCTAGCACAAATCCTTATGAGAGGATAATTGTAAAACAGAAACTATAAACTAGTAAGAATAAATAATGTTTAGCATTATAAGCTCCTTAGCTAATCAATACTTGAAACACCATAATTATAGTTTATTAGTGGAAGTTCATACATTCAAGTTTGGTTACTGCTTCTGCTCATACCTGGTACGTTTTCTCGTGCTCAGATACTTCTGCTAGCAGACTTGAGTAAACGTTTTTGAAAAACGCTAACTGAGCTTAAAATGAATTTCAAAAGGAAAATTTCTTGTGTGACTAACCCAGCTTGATGTGACTAACTGAGCCTTGAATGTATAACTTGTATGGTTACTGTTTCTTCCTACCTTCATTGTTTCACTAGGCTCTTAACTGCAAAGTGTTTACACCTCTGCACTCTGTATGACCGAGTGTTTTGGTATTGCACTTATGTAGTTAATGATCTAGTGGGATAGCTAGGAATACGGGAAAATGTTGAATCTTGGTAAAATCTTCCTTTGACTATGGGTACTATTTCATCCATGAGTCGAGTTTTGGTCAGTCTTCTTAAGTATGGAGTCTTTTTATTAAATGGTGCGCACACTTTTCACCGATGACCGAGAAGGGGTCGGTGGCAGCAGAGGTGTGCTTTACCTCGTCCATGTGGACAACTGACTGGAAGTGGGGGCCATCTCGCACTCTTTGTTTCTATTCCACTCTTGAGTATGTTTGTCTATGGGAATCAACTTTCTGGATGGTGATAACATAAACTGTCTACCCCGGGTTATGGGTATGCTTATCACTCCTAGTCCTTTGTGACTGCCTGGGTCTTTCTTCTCTTAACTGGAATTGGATCTTACATTATATATGAATGCTTATTAACTTTATAGAGTGACTTCTTAAGTAATTGATTTTTTTTTAAAGTTATTTATCTCTATCTTTGTCGTGTTCTCTTTTCTCTATGATTTGAATGTTTTGAAGTGCCTTTTTCTTTGTTTTACTTTTAAGAGTTTGATTTCAAGTTACTGTTTTTTTTTAAGAGTTATGTTTTAAATTACTATTTTAGAGAATCGTGCCAGTTCCATTCTAGGGAACTGACTCACCCTTCCCGGGTGGGCTTCTTTGGTTTCATCATGGCTGGTACATACTAATTGCAGGTGACCACGAAGTGACTGAGAGATGGGTTGAGATTAGTTGAGGGTTATTTATTTTACTTTACTTATGGTGTATTTAATGCTTACATTTTTTGAGTTCAGACAGTAACTTAGATTATTTTAATGGATGTAATCAAGTGAGGTTTTATACCGGTGTTTGGTGCCCGATGGTCTGTAAACGCTAGTAGTTGTTTTTATATTCCGCTGTGTTTACTATAAATAGGGGCGTTACAGAAAGTGGTATCAGAGTGTAGTTACGCTCTGAACCCGAGAAAAACAAGCCGAGTGAAATACTTAGAATATAGGTGCACCTAAAACTGGGGAATTGGGGTAGCATTGGGAAGTGAGGATTCCAGAAAGGCACGTTACCTTTACCCCATACTTCACTTTACTTGCTTTTACATTACTTCACATACTCATGAACACTTCATATAGGCACCGTCCTTAGGACGTTATAAAAATTTCACAACTCTACTACTTACATTTATAGACTTGACACGCAACTCTTGAGTAACACTCAACTGCCATTACCTAGTTAAATGGCCCGAAGAGGAGGAAGAGGAGGGGGTCCCCTAGGAAGCTATGGACCCGACGATGTTACACCGAAGGTCATTGCTCAGATTTTTACAGCAACTATTGCTCAGCCGATTCCAAAGCAACCACCACCACCACCGGTTAACACCCCCGGGAGTTTAACTGGCTGAAAGCGGTCAACGATCTTCGTCCCCAGTCTACAAAGGCCAGCTAGTACCGAAGGCTTTAGAGAAATACATCAACGAGATTCAGAAAGCTTTCACCTCTCTACATGTCCTAGCAGATCGCCAAGTGGACATAGCGGCCTACTTTCTCCAAGGACCCGCTCATCGATGGTGGCAGACCACCAGAGCCGAGCTGACTGCCCAGGCGAACTTTGATTTCCAAGCAAACCTGGTGGCCCTGAGAGATAATTTTTATCCATCCTATCTACAGAAGAGGATGAGAAGTGAACTTGAGCTGCTGAAACAAGAGATTTCATCTGTTGAGGAGTACTATAACAAATTTGTGGAGTTGCTTGCTGCTATTGGAGAGGGACTTTATGCTCTAAGGTACCTGGTGGCCAAGTTCCACACCGGGTTAAACTTTAGGATCATGAGTATGATAGGTTCCACCAGAGGAATGACACTGCAAGAACTTGTTGACGATGCGAATGACTGTGAAACCACCATTGCCTATCAGGATTCGGTGTTGGGCCAGAGAAGAAATGATAATGGAGGAGGAAATGGAAGAGATCCCTCTCAGAATCATGAAAAGAGCGGAAGATTTTTCAAGGGAGGAAACGAGAAAGCCATCATTTCTTCTCATGCTGATGCCAAGCCACTTCGCTATGAACCACCTAGGGGAGACAGACCCGTGAGGAAATATTTCTACAAGAAGTGCAAGCAGGACCACCTAGGCAAGAAGTGTGATGGAACCCTTGCGACTTGCCACTACTGCGGCAGGAAGGGGCACAGATTGTTCGAGTGCTTCTTGAACCCGGATTCCAAGAGCTACAAGCCACGCACCGGGACAGCGACTAGAGCCCCAGCTACTCGTACTACTACCGGTGGAGGAGGTAGAGGTGGTACAGGAGGTGCTGGACTATCTACCAACCGCCCTGCACAGAACTACCCTCAGAGGCCAGGCATAGCACCGACTCTCAACCTAGTGGACCGTGTCGAGGCAGAAAGTGATGACCCGAGTTCACCTGATGAGGACAACCTTCATATCGAAGAAGCTTAGATTTCACTTTCTTTACATTCCATTAGCTAGCTTTTCCTTCTTATTGTAAAAGGGATGAAATCCCTCTTTTGTTGCGCATATTTCATTGTCTAGTTGTGAACCTTATATTAAACTGTTTAATAACAATCATTGTTTTCATTCAGCTTTCGATATTGCTTTCCTATATTGCCTATTTCCATACCCACCATTCCCTTTGAAGCCAAACCATACCCACCATAGAAGTGTGAGATATTGAGACTCGGGATGATCTTACTACGAGAGTACCTAACCCCGGAGTCCAATATGCCTTGATCCTCAAGATCAGGGAGTTAGGTGTGCAAGGAGGAAACTTTTACACCCCTACCTTCAAGAACGGTTCAACTATGAAGGTGAAGATCACGTGCCTAGGTAAGAAATGGAACCACACCACCAAGATCTATGAAGAGGTGGAGGTGCCACAAATCCCAGGAGAGTTGCAGACCGTCATTAGAGCTGCAGTTAAAGTAGCATAAGACTTGGAGGATGAGCCCGTCCCAGACCTAACCTCAGACATGTGCATCATCAACTTCTATGGAAAAGATGGTAAGCTTGGGATGCATTAAGACAAAGACAAATCTCTAGAGTCCATCATCAGAAGAGTTTCAGTGGTGTCCATATCACTTGGAGACGACGCGAAGTTCCTATTTGGTGACCAGAAGAGAATAGACCTTGCTACCAAGATCCTCCTGAAGTCAGGGGATGTGTTGATATTTGGAGGAGTAGCTAGACTTATCTACCATGGAGTGAAGAGGATCAAGCCCAACACAGCCTCCACACCCATCATTAACCAGACCCACCTGAAACCTAGCCGTTTAACCTAACCTTTAGACAGATCTAGCCATGTATCTTACAATTTCGTCATTGTAATCTTTAAGTTGCTCATTAAGCTCTCAATAAGAATGAAAATCTTATGAATTATGTTGCTTCGTTGTAGGGGTGGGAAAATCAAGGATCAGGCTGAATGTGTTGAACCAAGCTCAAGCAAAGAGCAATGGGATGGTCATCACAGGCACTTTCTTAATTAATGGAGTTGAGGACAATGTTCTGTTTGATTCTGGAGTCTCCCATTCATTTATATCCCAGACATTTCATGCTAAGATAGATGCCCCTACAGAGGATATTCATGACTGCTGCTCAGTCTTATTGCCATCTAGAGAGTTAATCAAGTGCAGTAAGCAATGCAAGGACTTGAAGATACACATCAAGGGAGCAGACTTCCTTCTTGATGCCATTATTTTCCCTGGCATGGGATTTGACCTAATTGTGGGCATGAACACGCTACAGCGGTACAGAGGTAGACTACATGTGCAGAGTATCATCTCCTCTTGAAGTGAGCTACAGGAGTCACAGTATCATACCGAATGTAGCCCAAGAAGCCAACTATGAAGGTTGTATCGACGTTATCATTGATGAAGGAGGTGTCCAAGGGCGCTACCGCCTACTACTGTTATGCCCAGGATCTAAGGACGAATCCAAAGTTCAGGAGCGACGTTCCCATTGTGTCGCAGTACCCCGACGTTTTTCCAGAGGAGCTACCTGGACTGCCACCGCTGAGAGAGGTTGAATTCAATATTGACCTCATACCTGGTACGGGACTGATTGTCAAGGCTCCCTACTGGATGGACCCTGCAGAGATGGTTGAATTGAAGAAACAACTGCAGAAGCTACTAGATAAGGGTTTCATCAGACCCAGTGTCTCACATTGGGGCGCTCCAGTGCTGTTCGTCAAAAGAAGGATGGAAGCATGAGACTCTGTATCGACTACAGGGAGCTGAACAACGTCACAATCAAGAACAAGTACCCACTGGCCAGAATCGATGACCTATTTGACCAACTGAAGGGAGCAAAAGTGTTCTCCAAAATTGATCTGCATTCCGGATATCATCAGATCGCCATAGCTGAATCAGATATAGAGAAGATAACATTCTGAACCAGATACGACCACTATGAGTTCACAGTGATGTCATTTGGACTGACCAACACACCAGCGAGATTCATGGACCTAATGTAGAGAGTCTTCCAAGCCCAGCTAGACAAGTCAGTGGTCGTATTCATATACGACATTTTGATCTTCTTCAAGAGTAGAGAGGAACATAAGTAGCATTTGAGGATAGTCTTGGAGACTCTGAGAGAGAGGCAACTTTATGCCAAGTTCAGCAAGTGTGAATTCTGGCTGAACAAGGTGTCATTTCTTGGTCATGTGATCTCAGCTGAGGGAGTTTCAG
>CM041780.1:8805101-8846648 GCA_023374045.1 Limonium bicolor
GAGAGACATAGGGTACAGTTTTGGTCACTCCTTTAGCTCCACATACCTAAAATATCCATTCAAGGTCCTGTTGTCTTTCACACACCCCATGGCCACGTTATAAGCTTTAAAGACTTCCAACTTGATAGTTGTGTGTCCAATCACGTGAAAGTAACAGATCAAATGCGTAAATCCATCAAATGTCGAATTCAATGGTCTAAAAGTTATGACCATGAGAGAGAAATGAGTGCAAACACCAAACACGTCAAGTGTAGGTTATGAAGCACCACGTCAAAACATAAGCCTAAACCTGTGAGGATGAAACTTGTTCGCAAGTTTAATCCAAGAAAATACTGGGGGTAATCGATCGTTCCGATCGATTGCCATGAACTCTAGCTCAGATTGTCTTAAGGGAAAAATACTGGGGGCAATTGTTGGTTCCAACAATTGCTATGACAACACTAACTGGAACCCAAAGCTCAAACTTCACCACCACCATCCCACCACAAGCACACGTAAGCCCTTACCACCACATCAAACATCTCAGGCCCACATAAGCCCTTACCTTCACACCGCCACTACAAAGGCCCACATAAGCCCTTACCTGCACATCAAGCACCACAGACTCACATAAGCCCTTACCTTCACATCATACACCATACCCCACCGGTGGCATGTTCATCTCATAGGAGATAAATTACAAGTCCAAAGTCTATAGTTAGGAAATGATAATTTCACTTTCCTTTTCATTAAACAGAATTTTCTGCAAACACTACCACGTTTGGCACCTCTTTCAACAATTTCTTGTCTTGAACAACTTTCCTTCAAACACTTTGGTTTCATAAACCTCATCATTGCCACATTTGGCACACTTTCTAGCAATGTCTTGCTTTGGACATTTTTTGATCCTTAACATTGCCATGTTTAGCACATTTTCCAATGTTTTCTTGTTTTGGATAAGTTTCCTACATACACTTTGATTGTATTTTGACATGCACATCATCATTGCCACGTTTGGCACTTTCATAATAAACTTTCATCATGATCATTCGCATAAAATTTACCTTGCATCCATCCGTACGAGGCTCCTCAACATTGACCAGAGAATAGATTCTCGCCTCGAAGATACAGATTCTTCGGAGATACAGATTCTCGCCCCGAAGATACAGATTCTTCAGAGATACAAATTCTCACCCCGAAGATACAGATTCTTCAAAGATACAGATTCTCGCCCCGAAGATTCAGATTCTTCAGAGATACAGATTCTCACCCGAGTAGAAGAAATCACCCGAGTAGAAGAACTCACCCGAGTAGAAGAACTCACCCGAGTAGACGATCTCACCTGAGTGGAAGAACTCGACCCCACACCAATTTTCGATCACTTATAGGTAGGCAACGCCTTAGAATAGCTTGACATCTTTTCATTCACTATAGGTACTCAACACCTTAGAATAGCTTGACATCATCTCATTGATTATAGGTAGTCAGCGCCTTAGAATAGCCTGAAATCATATCATCCATATAGGTAGTCGACGCCTTAGAATACATTACTTCATTCTTACCTTTAGGTGGTCAATGCCTTAGAATCGCTCGACATCCTTTCACTTTACTCATAGGTAGTCAGCGCCTTTGAACAGCTCGACACAATTTGTCGGTTTTCAACTGCATGCAGGGTCTTTTAAGATCCAAAATTTTGGGGTATCACTCAAGCATCAACCAGCCTTTTATTTCCATTACAAAGTCTAGTTGATGGGGGGCAATCTGTTATACCCAAAATTTCAACCCCCCCTGAAGAGGGTCCCCACTAATAGGCTAGTAGCGAGGGTTCCGAGTTCGATCGGCACATTTTAGAGTAGGGACAGCTTAGTCATCTCCAGGGGCAGTTTCGTAATTTTTTAAGGCTCCTAAGCCCCCTATAGGCTTCTCTCTCCTCCAAATAAGTTTCAAATCAATTCAGAATGCTTTGAAATTTCAACCTATGATAGAGGATGACATTTGAAGCGTAATGGCATTAGAATTTTGATTTTTCGAATTTCCAATAATTTCGCAATTTCTGATTGAATCTGACGAGAAATTGAATTTAAAAATATTCCAATATCAAAAAAATTCGATTCTACTTTAGAAAAATCAGAAATATCATCCTTTACCCATGTCTAAAATTTCATAATCAAATTCCTTTTGGAAGCCCTTGAGCTAAAACGTCGGTAAATCTCGGTTTTTACCGGATTTTTCTATCTTTAAGGGAGCCTATATAAGGAACCTTATCCCATGATCAAAAGAGAACCTTAAGAACCCTAGACTCTCAAAGAAGGCAGCCGTCTTATTCTCTTCACGTTTTTACACATCCAAGCACCAAAATCACATCAAAAATTCCCTGAAATCACCACCAAAACACACTTTTCAACTCCCAACACATCACTAATCATCAAACATCAACCAAACCACCTCTAAAACGTGAATAACACCATCAACTATCAACAACCAGAAGCTCGGGTCGAACTTAATCCGGAACCAGCATCGTCGGAGCCTCCGAAGAATCCCAACGTGAAAAATCTTCTTGAATTCGAAGGTAAAACGGGTAATAATTCTACTTTTGTAACTCCCCACAACCCTACTAACTCTCTGTTAAATTTTGGGCTCAAACCAACCCTTTTCAGCTTCTGTATTACTAATTGCTTTTGCTTCTGCCTTGTTACTTGTTTTTCAAGTTTCGTGCATAATTCAACTTCAAACTGCAATCTTTCAATTACTAATGTATTGTATACCTTTCAGGCTACACGTACATATTTTTATAGCCGAAAACACCGTCGGGAACCACCAGAAAACCCCTGTCCGTGGGTGGTCCGGGACCTCAGACCTATGGTCCGGGACCACGGACGGGTTGTCCGTGGCCACGGACACCCACGGACGGTGGCGAAATTTTTAAAATTTCAAAATTTAGGTTTTTCTAAATAATGTCCGGGCCCATGGACAGCTTATCCGTGGCCCTGGACTTTTCAAAATTTCGTTTTTTCTTAAATTCGACTTTTCTGTATAATTAGGTTAACTGGGGTCTGCGGTCTTGGACATGGGGTCCGTGGTTACAGATGTAAACAAAATTTGACCTAATTCTGCCCCCAAAACCCTAGTCTAGGTACTTTCAGTTTCCACTTTAAATTTTTGTCAATCAAATGTTAAAAATACAAAAAAAATCAGAAGCGCGCACTTAGGTTAAAACGACTCGTAATAAGCCGTAATTAGACTTAGTAGAGGAAAAGTGACTTCGGAGTGTAATGAAAGTAATTTGAACCCTAAATAAGTCGTATACCAAGCCCCCAAACCCGAACTCTCCTTTCCTAATTTGATCTAGGTAAAAATTAGGTGGCGACTCATAATAGGTTCCAGTGAGCTAGCTTAGGTTTTAATAATTAATGTTATATGGCATAGTTATTAATCTTAGGTTATAAGTGTACCTAAAACCCGACTAGATCCTAATCAAATTAATCAACATAGGATAGGGTTTAAAATCGAGGCTCACAACTTTTTTGTTGTTATTGCATAATTTCTCTTAATGAATTCTGCGGTAGTTGCATTATTTCTTGTATTGAGAATAGCATGCCAAGAATGACCTTAATTTTCTGCTCACTTCCATTGTTTTTTGTGTGTGCGTTCTTGGATTTTGCCTTGAGAAAGGGCTTCATGATTTTTTTCCATGCTTAGTTAGTGTGGTTCTTACTTTGTTAGCATTCTTTAGAGTTAGTACAACTGACTAAGTCTTTGAAGAGACCTTTTTGACACTGCAAAAGCTATAGTTGTGCTGAAAAGTTTATATTTTTGAAACAAATACTATACCTATGAAAAGTGGTTTATCATTTTCTTTGCATTACATTGATTGAGCAAGCAGATATTGGTTTCGGCTTTGGTGCATGAACATATGGTCAGTATGCTCTTATTCTTTGTTTATTCATAACCAAATGTTTATCTATAGGGTTATGATGTACTAAAACGGATTGCTGACGTTATGGGCCAGCACAATAGAAAAGAGCTTGAGCAATTAAGTGGGTAAGACTGATTATGAGAGTGGCCTCTGCTTTCTGAAACTCTATTGTTTATTTTTCCATAACATTTTACTGAGCTCATTTCAAAATCTTACCCCACTTTTGATTAGAAGTGGTTATTCTATTTATTCTTGCATATAGTTGCTAATGTACTACGTTTTGTAGAGAATTCTACACAGTCATTCCTCATGACTTTGGCTTCAAGAAAATGAGTATGTGCTTTCAATAGGTCTACTCAATTTATTGTCTTCATTTATCCTAGGATTTAGAGATTGCATTATCCTGATCTATACTTATTTTTATATTACTCTCAGGAGAATTTGTCATTGACACCCCTCAAAAATTGAAAAGCAAGTTACAAATGGTAAGTGAGCTATGGTATGCTCTCACTAGCTTATTACATGAATAAAACTTTTGTGCTCTCCAGTATAGTGCATGTTGTGGCATACGTTGTTGACCATTTATCTTATATAGAAACTTTGAAGTTTATAAAACTAGTGCTCCCGTAGGAAGTTTTAGTGCAGGTGGCACGAAACTTATGTGGCTTTTTTTATTTGTGTATGCTTTCTTTTTATGTGAAGACTAACTTGCCATTCACTTCTCACTTTGATGTCTTTCTTCTTGTTTCTCCCAAGTAAATATTTCTAAACAGAAAATATTAAATGATGATGTATTGAATTGTACCCAGTGGTATCATTACTGTTTGTGAAATTACTTGTTCATATGAGCAGTAAGATACAGAATGCATATGTTATCTGCTGCTCTCTTTATTGTGATTGTACAAGTGGGGATATCTTTTGTAACTGTTGTAGTTCATTTTCTAACTATTTGCATTGTGTTTTGATAGCTGTTATGAATATAGATTTTGTTAGTTTGAAACTCACATTTTCAATAATGGCTGAAGGTTGAAGCCCTTGGTGAGATTGAGGTCGCGACAAAGTTGCTTGAGGATGATGACGGTGCAATGGTAAGGCAATTATGTGCATTTTTTGTTCTGGCATTTCTCATTATATACCACTTGGTTATACTATGATTTAGTGGGTAGTCTCATTATGGTCTTATGCTTAACTCTGCTACTGGCTACCAGAATGCTTAGGTTGTAAAAGGATGTCGGTCCATTCTATAATTATTTAATTTCCTGGAATATTTTTACCTTTATGTATTTGGAGCTTGATCCTGTTTTCACCTATACATAGATGTATCTGATAACAACACTTAGATAAACATTACTATTTTGTCATTTATGCAGCCATGTTAGATCGTCATGATTTGTAATCTGAATTTCTCTATTTTTACAGGAAGATCCCTTATATGCTCAATACAAACGCCTGAACTGCGAGCTTACACCTGTTGACTCTAATTCCAAGGAATTCTCACTGGTATATTTTTTGTACAATTTACTATAATGTCATCGTAGTAGATCTTTGTTTAATGCTTTAATATGATTTTACTAGCAGGCAACTTTGTTTCTTGACCTTAAGTTTTTTCCTTTTGTCTATGATTTTCATTCAGGTGGCAAATTATTTGAAAAATACACACAGTAAAACGCACACTAATTTTATAGTGGAGGTTGTCAAGTATTTAGAGTATCCAAAGATGGAGAAAATGAACGATTTAAAAAGGTAAATATGTGATTTGTACACAAAATTTCATATGCAACTATTCTTGTATGCATTTCCCTCTCTTTTTCTCTTTATCTCTCACCTCTCTTCTACTCCTCTCTTGCACTCTCCCTATCTCTTTGTTCATTGCGTTGCAACTTTATTAAACTTATCAAGCATTGACCAGTATTCTAGTATGGGAAATAGAATGCTCCTATGGCATGGCTCAAGGCTTACAAACTGGACGGTAATTCTATCACATGGTATTCTTCTCTCATCTTTAATTATGCAAGCCCATTCCCTTTTCATATGACATAACTAGGATTTCTAAGAATCCCTTACTACCAGGATTGAGAATTGCCCCGCCTGAGGCTCTTGTGACGGGATACATGTTTGGGAAAGGAGTTTATTTTGCCGACATGTTTTCAAAGAGTGCCAATTACTGTTGTGCAAGTCACAGTACTAGAGCTGGCGTGCAACTTTTATGTGAGGTTAGTTCTAACTTTTGCCATCTCCTCTGCTATTATGATCAACTATGTTTCGTCTCACAAGAACTGATAAGTAGCTAAGGCAACACGTAAACAACCAATTAATCCCAAGTAGGCCCATAGTCTGAAATCCTTTCAAACTGTTACAAAACTAATGATTTTAGCAGTAGAAAGTTCTTGAATGTATTATTTTTCTGCTTTGATTTGCTAGTCATGTGTGGTTAATTTTAGTAAACTTGGTAAGCAGTCTATCCTTTGAGGGTTTCTTTTTTTTTTAATCTGTATTTCCCCATTTGCCTCCTCTATTCTTTCCAAGATCTTCATGAAGATAGACCCTCCTAATTTTCAACAAGTCGCTCTAGGTGACATGAAAGAGCTTCTATATACGGACTACAATGTAGATCAATTTCCAAAGCGGATGTTGAGGTGTGAAGAACTCCTCAATTCCACTTTTAAACTGTGATTTGGAATTCTAAGTACTGTCTGATGCATGATTTCTTTAGTAGTAGCATCTCGATGTTGATTTTTTTGGAAAATTAGTGTGTAGTTGTTAAGTATGATGACTGTAGTAAATATTTCATTTGGCAGTACAAAAGGAGTAGGCAGAATCGCGCTTGACCCGTCACAGGCACAGGTCCTCGGCGATGGTGTTATTGTACCATATGGGAAGCCAGTTGCGAATTCACTACATAAAGTGAGAAAGCTGACATATAGCTCTTGTAACCGAGTATGTTCTTGAGAGAGATGGATCATAAAGTGAGAATCGCGCCTAACCCATCACAGGCACAGGTCCTCGGCGATGTCATATGACAAAAGATGGATCATATATTGATCGTGCATCTGAAACATATGTTGTAAGTTTGTTCATTTTTATTAATCAACCAAAAGTTGCAAAATCAGTCCAGTTTTGAAATACAATTTCATTGTGTAGGAAAAAGCACCCAAGCATGTTCTTGAGAAAGCCAGTTCTAGCAAATTTTCTAATTCAACTATTGGTGCGGAGTATGAGGCCCATTATGAGCTTCGAGGACCAGACAGAGGACGAGTGAAAGGCTATGGTCTCGGAGTTATGCCTTCACAGTTTTGTGGAGGTCGAAGTAGCCAAGAAGCATCTAACAAAGATGAAGATGTTCGTTGTCTTCGAGATGAAGTGAAAACCCTGCGTGAGTAAGCCGCTATGCAGATGTCAATGTTAGCTAATGTGCAAGCACAGCTTGCTGCATTAACAACACTACAATTCATTCATGAGGTATCAGTTTATTTGTGCTCTGTTTACTAGAATTCAGCTACTAAATGTGTGCTTTTAGTTGATGACGCAATACATCTCTCTCCCTAACATTGATTTGGGTCTTGCTGTATAGTGCAAACAGTATAATGTGAGTGGTTGGAACTGACGTATTTGAAACAGATGAAAAAGAAATTAAAAACTCAAAATAACTTACGGGCTGCAAACAAATCCCGGTCGCAGTAGTATAGTACAGTAAAAGCGACCGGATATCGAACCGTGGGACTAAAGGGGAATTATCTAATTCCTAAGCGGTGTCACAAAAAGGGGGGATTAATTGACTTGTTTTTATAAATAAAAAGAAAAGATAAAATAAACTGAGTAATAGATAAATTAAACGGGACTCTGGGTTCAGGTTTATATAGTCTGCTCTTTTATGATATGTCTACCGGTTTTATTATAATAGTTTGGCAAAGTTCCTGTTATTATCTTGAGGACTAAATCATAGACTCAAAATAACTCATTTACCAGAACATGCTCGGTCTAATCCAGATTCGAGCAAAACACATGTAAACAGATTAAGTATGAGAAATTATATTTGCGTCCAAAAATACTAACTTATTAAATCATAATAAGCTTTCTACAGATTTACGGCTTAATTAACCTGTCTATTTATGAAATACCCCAAACCTAGGTATGTTGTTTAAACATTAAAACATGATTTATTAAGACTAAAAAGAGTCTTAGAAACATTAGTAAACAAATTTAAACAAAAAGAAAAACAAAATGTGCTTTAAAGTCAGTAAGAGCTAAAATGTGCTCTAAGCTTGGAATAAGCTTGGGTAAGACCTAATGAACTTACCAAGATCTTATGTATATATTAATGAACATATTAAATCAATTACCAAAGAAAACCAAGCTTGAAAACAAGTTAAAACACAAAATGTGCTTTAAGAAGTCTTAAAGCACATTTTTGAAAAATTGTCTTGTAAATGAGTTTTGAGTGGCTAAATGTCCATCATTACTCTTAAATATATATGTGTACTATATAGTATCACATTTGGGTGGCTATATTATTGGGAAATCAAAAATTTCACTTCTAAGTGCCTTGTTTTGGTGAATAGTGATTTTTATAAGCTAGTTTGTAACATATGTTGTCATAAGTAATTAAATTGACAAACAAAGACTAAAATACCCTCATTATATTATAGGGGGCCGGTTTTCTAAGTGTGGTGACTCACCACTCTCTAGTTAATATAATAAGTAAGTAAAGAGAACTAATTAAAACTACTTTTTACTTTATTACTACAAATATCTCCTAAAAGTAAGTTCTATCTTCATTCTCTCATTTTTCCTTCATTTCCCACGGTTCCAAACACCATCTTCAACCTCTTCTTCATTCTCTCACGGTTTGCAATAGTACACACCACCATCTCCATCTTTGACCTCTTGTAAAATCTAGCTCACTTGTCCAAATCAAAAACAAACACCACCAATCTCTTCCTCTCAATCAAGCTCTTCATTCCTATCTTCTCAAAACTTCAAGAGCCCCATTTCGGTGCCATGGAGTTCCACCATTGAAGGAGCTTGAGCTTGTCTTTTGACATATTGTTGATCTCCTTTGCTCTAGGTAAGGAATCTCAAAGAAAATCATGTTTCCTCCATGTTTGTTGTTGACCGAAATACACATTGATGTAGCTCTTGGTGTGACTTTGTTTTAGCTTCATTCCAACCTTTCAAGGACTAGGTGGAGTCCTCTCTTCATAGACATCCAAACTCTCTTCAAAGACCAAGGAAAATAACTACATTAATGTTTTTGAAACAATGTAAAATTAGGGTTTACAATGAGATGAAGCTTATAGCTTGAATACTCATTATAATGTTTGTATATTGTTTAGAACTTGACAAGGTACCAAATACCTTACCGGTTTTTATAAGGAAACAAGAAAGAAGTTTGTTTGGAAAAGAGGTAAATATACTAATCTAATGTTGTTTAATGCCTTAGGAGAAATGAGCTTATAATGCTTGTTAAAACTACCTAAAGAGCAAATGGTGAATGACCTAGTAAATGTTCTCAAGGAGACTAGTAAAAGAACATATGTCTTGTTGTATGTAATTGCAGGTCAAAGGCATGATATTGTGGAAATTCAGTGTTTAAGAGTTAAGCATTTAAGGGCCTAAGAGCCATGCAATTTAAGTTATGCTTTACATTGTAATGTGGTGTGATTTGAGTAAAGTTTTGTGTGTGATTAGTGGTGATAATAATGTGCTTGGGCGTAACAAAATGTTAGGAGAACCTATGTCGAAATTTAGGAAATGCATAAGTAGTTCAAGATGTCTTAAAGGAATTTTGATGAATTAGGAAGTGTTCTAGTGTGTAATAAGGACTTAGGCATATCTTGAGGTTTTAGTTTATACCAAACTCGTTTTGGACTTAGATTGAGACTTAGGCAAACTTTGGTAAAATAAGGAGAAAGTGTAAGCTTAGAAAAAGAGATTTCAATGATGACATAAAGAGTTTTAGTTTGTAAGAAATGATGTTTAAGTAATAATGTTGTGTAGAAGATATGTCTTGGTATAATGGTTGGAATAGGCATGAAACATTACTTAGGAACCTAGGGGGTAGATACTATAAGTGTTGGAGGCTTTGGAGAGGTTTGGCTAAGTGTTTAAGGTTGTAGAAAATGAGTATAATGGCACGTCCGAACTTCCGTCCAAATTTGGAAGCTCGGACATGCCCTATTACGCTTACAGTTTTCTGGATTTTAGGTAGTGTCCGAACTACCGTCCGAATTTGGAAGTTCGGACGCACCCATTTCTTTCTCTGGATTTAGCTTCGACCTGTGTCCGAACTTAGGGAAGCTCGGACACAAGTTCGGACGCACCTGCTCCTTCTGTTGGTTATTCTCGACCGATGTCCGAACTTCCGAAGTCCGGACACAAGTTCGGACATGTGTCTGGTTTCACTTTAGAGTCTCGACTTGCGTCCGAACTTGGAAGCTCGGACACAAGTTCGGACAGGCCACTGTGTATGGACCAAAATTATTGTTTTAAGATGGGAATTGTTATCTAAAAATGGTAGTTGTAGTAGTAATATTATAAGGTTATGTAAGACATGTTAGGTGGGTTTTAAAGGCAATTAAAAGGATGAAAAGTTGTAACAAGTGTAAAATAAAAATAAACTAGTAATGTTGAGTAGATAATTTCAATAATGGACTAGTGCGTTAATTAACCGACGTTACTAATGTGTTTAGGATTCTCTCAAGGTGGAAACCAGTCGAGGCAAGGACCGAGGTATGGTTTTCTTGCAGTCTGTTGTCTACCGGTTTACACCGGCTTGGGTGTTGTTTGTTTTTCTGTGTGTTACGACCTTATAAGATTAAGGCATGAAAAGAGTTTACAGTTGTTATACGTTATGATGTTGTGTGTTGTGACTCTTTCCCCTTGGTTGTCTAACAAGACCTAAGTATTTGCTTGTATGTGACCTAACAAAATATTGTGTGATCACTAACAAGTGCTAATCGGGGGGAGTGAGGAGCCGGTATGTTCCGGCCACGCATGTGAGGATGGGAGTCGATGTCATATCCGGTTTCGGCTCTCTTGGTGTGTGTATAGGTGGTATTCCAATTTGGTTTCTACCTTCCCTTAGCTTATCCAAAGCTAGTTACTGACTCACGTCGGGCCACAGGGGCATACGAATGTTGTTTCGGTGTGCTTGGGATTACTATATCCGACACACCTTGGGCATAAGTTAACCGTTCGATATAACTGGACGGTAACGAGGTTGGTAACGAGCTTAACATGAGATTGGCAATAATCTCTAGGCTCACTATGTATACTCTATGGTGAGTTCCTTGTGAGAACCGATTTTTTGGCTATGTTGTTTGTGCTATGCAAAATTCCCTGCATGCTATTATATATGTATCTATGATATATATATATATAGATGTTGGATGTTTTAAATGAATGCCATGTTATCATGACAATTGGTTGCGCGTATCCCGGTAGCCGATGGGCTGCGCTTAACCATACCAGCAAAGGTTGCTGACCCCCTCGGGGCTCCATATTTATTGCAGGATGGAGATCGAAGAAGCGGAGTGGCTCTAGATCCTAGGTCGATGATGTACTTTTGGTTGTTTTGGTTGTTGAGCCCGGGATGCGCTGTTCCCGAGCATTACATTTGGTACCGTTCGTTAAACAGAGGTGGATGTTTACGGTTGGTAGGTGTGTTGTAAATTAAATACTCGGTATGGTTGGGTTATGTTTATATATGGATGTTAGGTTCTATGCTCGGGAGTCTGATCATCAGACCGATACACTTGTATTTATTCTGCCTAGTTAACCACGTGGGTGGTTAACGGCGTTGTAACACCAAAGCGTTTAGTTATTGTTTGGTTGGTTATTTCCGCTGCGATTTCGGTAGTTGGTAGGGGCGTTGTAGGGTGTACAAAAAGTGGTATCAGAGCGAAGTATCGCTCTGATGACTAGAATACCGAGCTAGAAATATACCGAGTTAGGAAACCTAACCATAGTTACCTAAGTGAACAGATTTGGAAAGGTTAACCACTAACTAAGTGTGGAATTACCTGGTTGTCGGGAAGATGCTATAACCATTGGACGATAAGTGTGCAATATGCTAATGAAATGTTCATATGAATTCAGATGGCAGGTAGACCACGAGGTAGAGGCCGCGGGCACGGTACTGGAGGTATGGGTGACCAGGGCGATGATACTACGGCACAGACCATGGCTGAGGCAGTAGCAGCCGTATTAGCCCGATGGTACCCCAGAGGTTGCTGCATTACAGCAAGGGCACCAGCCCGGAGTTCAGCCGCCACCACCACCGCCACGAGAGACCAATTGGGTCAAGGCGTTGGCTGATCTGAGACCGCCCTCATTCAGTGGGGAGACCGATCCCCGTAAGCTGGAGGCGTACATCTCCGAAATGGAGACCGCTTTCGAAACCTTAGCAGTACCTGAGCAGGTCAAGGTTCGACTTGCTGCATATTACTTGAAGGGCTCGACACAGAGCTGGTGGAAGCTAGTAAGAGAGGGCAGAGTGGCTGACCCGACTTTTCAGTGGAGGGAGTACACGGCTCTGCTGCGAGCCAAGTACTACCCAATACACGTGCAAGAGGCCAAGCGCCTGGAGCTGGACAGTTTGAGGCAAGGGGATAGGATGACAGTAGATGAGTACTACTCAGCCTTCATCGGACTTATCCACCTGCTACCGGATCTGGGTTACTCAGACCGGATCCTTGTGAACCGTTTCTACAACGGACTGAACTATCGCCTACGCTATGGCATGGGGCCTACTGGATATACCACTTTGCAGGTAATGGGACTACAGTGTGTACAATGTGTTAATGTGTTGTGAATTTAGTTGGCGGGGCATAACTGACACCCTAAATATAGGAGTGCTATCATGCCGCTGCAATTGTGGAGATCACCGTCCGTCTGAGGGACGAGGAGAGTGCGCTCAAGTGCAAGGCTATGAACGAGGGCCAAGGCACGCAAGGGCAGTGGGGAGGAAAGAAGAAGAAGTCATACCCCCAGTCCCAGAAAGGACAGCAACAGAGTGGCAAGGGCCAGACCCAGACCACCACTGCTGAGGAGCCTCTGCAGCTCACCTATGCGTATGCGGCCAAGCCCCTACGTTCCCACCCACCTAAGGGTAATTATTTAACCGTGTGTAATAAGTTGAAGTATGTATTGTTAAGATGTGAAGTGAGTGTTGATTGTGTGTTGTTATAGCAGCTAGCGCGGGTTCTGGACGGAGCGCCACTTTTACTGTAAGTGGTGTAACGGAGACCACCCCGACAAAGACTGCAAGGGGAATGATGTGAGGTGTCGTCACTGCCAGAAGATGGGGCACCGCGAATTTGAGTGTTGGACGAACCCCAACAGCAGGAACTATAAGCCAAAGGGGCAGTGGAAGGGTAATACTACCACGACCACCGAAAGCCCGAAGGCGATCATTCAGCAGACTTCTGACAAGAAGTACACTGAATCCCAGAAAGGGAAGGGTACGGGGTCCGGCAAGGCCGCCCTGAATGTGGTGGACCGGTCTGAGGCACCAGGATCCTCTTCGAGACCAGGTACCGCCTAAACTGTTAAATGAAAAAGTGATTGCTTACCGCATTTCATGCATGAGTGTTGTATTAGTGAGTCTAATGTACAACCACCTAAGTAATGAGTTAAATAATGATGTGAGAGACACCTAAATTAGACAATGTGGAAAACTTAGGAACCTTCAATATCTGTTATCCAATCCCGCCCACACCAAACCCTGAAGAGACCACCCTCAGCATCACCGAATTCCCACTGGAGCAATGTCAGGTTATCCAACCAGGTATGGTACTCTTAAATGGATACCTGACACCGGAAGCACAAATCCACATCATCAGACGTTGCAACGAACTTGGAGCAGCACCAGGAGGTTTCTACACACCCGAATACCCGAGCGGTTCGAAAATGAAGCTGAAGATGATGTGCATGGGTAAGGACTGGAATCCCTACACCAAGACATATCAAGATGTGCGAGCTGAAGACGAAGCAACTGTACCAGGTATACCTGAGGAGTTCCTTGCGGTTGTTAACCACACCGTGGGAATTGCTCAGCAACTTGAATCGGAACCGATTCCGAACGTGGAAGCAGACTTATGCATTGTGAACTTCTACCAGAAAGGTGGACGGTTAGGGTTACACCAAGATAAGGACGAGTCACCTGAGTCTCTAAGTAAGGGAGTACCCGTGGTGTCTTGGTCCATTGGTGATACCGCTGTGTTTATGTACGGCGAGCAGAAGCGTGGTGATCTCGCAAGGAAGTTAGTGTTGAAATCTGGTGACGTGTTAATTATGGGAGGACAATCAAGGATGTTATACCACGGTATCAAGAAGATCAAACTGAATACCGCACCATCGACAGTGGTCAATGCCACTCATCTGAAACCCGGACGTTTGAATTTGACTTTCAGGCAGTTTTAGCCTTGTGTAATCATGTGATGTATTAAGCCAGTGTATGCTAAAGATGCTATATTTAGCCATGTCTACAATGTAACCAACTTATGGTGTAAAGAGTATGTTAATGAATAAAGAGTTGTTGTTTTGGAGTGTATCAACGTGTTACTATCGTATACTTAGTAGTTGCCAATGAAATTAGGCTGTGGCACTCGAACGGGAGTATACTGAGTGTCTGCATAGGCAGAACCGGCAAGAGCGCACATCCTCACCACGGTAACTTTCCAGTGAATGGCTGGATGCATCGATCTTTGTTCGACTCTGGAGCCTCACACACATTCATTTCGCTATCATTTGCGAAGTAGGCTGGGTGTTAGACGGTGAAGAGCCAGACTTCGTGGTCACTCTCCCGTCGAAAGAGCGGATCAGGTGTACCCGCACTACCGAGATGCTTTGTGCGAATCGAGATATGAGGAGTTTCCGATCGACTTGATAGAGTTGACGGACTTGGTTTTGATGTGATTATCGGGATGAACTGGTTGGAGCGGACAAGGGTAGAATCCTAGTTGTCGAGTAACGACTGCTTCTTAGGAGTCCATCTAGGGTTGCTATATCATACCGCCAGAGGCCCAGGAGCCTTCGACACAGAATCATCACCGCCATGGCCATGTATCGTTGAGTTACGACGAGGGAAATGTATACCTCTATGTCCAGGACATAGAGAGAGACCCTGAGTTTAGCCCAGATGTCCGGTAGTGTCGAGTTTCCTGATGTATTTCCTAGGAACTGCCGGCATGCCGCCAGCACGAGAGTTGAGTTTGAGATTGATCTAGTTCCGGGCACCGGACCCATTGCGAAAGCGCCTTATCGTATGACTCCAGCAGAGATGAGAGCTCAAGGAGCAGCTGAGAGACCTACTCGACAAGGGCTTTATCCGCCCTATGTTTCACCATGGGGAGCGCCGTTCCTCTTCGTGAAGAAGAAGGACGGTAGCCTCTCCTGTGTATTGATTATCGGGAGCTGAAGCTGTTACGGTGAAGAACCGTTACCCCTTACCACGCATCGACGATCTATTTGATAGCTGAGGGGAGCATCAGGATTCTCCAAGATAGCACCTACGTTCCGGATACCACCAGATTGCCATCCGTGACAGTGATATCGAAAAGACAGCTTTCAGAACTAGGTATGGGCATTATGAGTTCACAGTTATGCCGTTTGGCTTATCAAATGCACCAGCAAAGTTCATGGACTTAATGAACCGTTTGTTCCAAGATCAGTTGGACAAATCAGTGGTAGTCTTCACGATCGACATACTTGTGTATTCGAAATCGAGAGGTGAGCATGAAGCCACCTGAGAGATGTATTGCAAACATTGAGAAAGAATCAGCTGTATGCTAAATTTTCTAAGTGTGAATTTTGGTTGAACCAAGTATCCTTCCTTGGACATGTGATTTTCTGAGCCGGGATCGCTGTTGATCCGGCAAAGATAGATGCAGTGCGCACCTGGCCTAGGCCGAAGACAGTTACCGATATCAGGAGCTTCCTCGGTCTGGCAGGTTACTATAGGAGGTTTGTGAAGGACTTCTCCAGTTCTCGAAGCCGATGACTTCCTTGATGAAAAAGGATGCACCATTCGAGTGACAGTCGACTGTGAGAGTGCTTTCACGAGTCTCAAGGATGTCTGACATCTGCACCGGTTCTGACATTACCAGACGGTCCAGATGGTTTTGAGGTCTATTGCGACGCATCAGGCAGGGGTATGGGTTGTGTGTTGATGCAACACGGGAAGGTCGTGGCTTACACCTCCTGACAGCTGAAGAAGCATGAGGAGAACTACCCTACCCACGACTTAGAATTGGGTGCCATCGTCTTCGCATTGAAGATATGGCGACATCATTTGTATGGGGTAAGCGTGACAATCTATTCCGACCATAAGAGTTTGAAATACTTGTTCACTCAGAAAGAGTTGAACATGAGGCAAAGGTGGTGGTCGAGTTCTTAAATGATTATGACATCAATTTACAGTATAAGGAGGGTAAGGCAAATGTGGTAGCTGACGCATTGAGTCGCCGAGCACACTCTCTCCATTCGCTAGTCTCTCATACTAGCTTGGTTGAAGAGGTGCGGAGTGCTCAGATGACGGATCAGTATATGGTGGAGATTAGACAGAAGCTTATTGATGGCACATTCGAGGGTCAGAAGTACGACTTCAGACTCCACGATGATGACCTGATTAGGCTTAATGGCCGACTGTGTATACCCAGGAGTAGCGTTGAGTTGAAGGAGCGCATATTGAGTGAATCCCATTGTTCTACTACTTCGATTCACCCCGGAGCTTCAAAGATGTATAAAGGTATGAAAGGATATTTTTGGTGGACTGGAATGAAAAAGGATGTGAATGACTATGTGTTGAGGTGTCTCACTTGTCAGAAGGTCAAGTTTGAGCACCGACGGCCTGGTGGTTTGGTACAGCCAATGCCAGTGCCGGAGTGGAAGTTCCATGACATATCTATGGACTTCGTAGTAGGGCTTCCACCTACAAGGGGAGGTCTGAATATGATTTGGGTTGTGGTAGACCGACTGACCAAGGTAGCTCGATTCATACCGATGAAGGACACCTGGAAAGTGGCTAAGCTTGCAGAGCTCTTCGACAGAGAGATTGTAAGACATCATGGGGTTCCGAAAACGATTGTATCTGACAGAGATACCAGATTCCTATCCAGATATTGGAAGTCTACACGAGAGACAATAGGTACTGAACTGAAATTGAGCACAGCGTTTCACCCACAGACAGATGGTCAGAGTGAGCGCACCATCCAGACACTTGAGGATATGTTACGTGCATGTGCACTTGACTTTCAGACCAGCTGGATTGATAAATTACATCTGATCAAGTTTAGTTACAACAACAGTTACCATGCTTCGATTAAGATGTCTCCCTTCCAGGCATTGTACGGTAGACCATGCCGCACGCCATTATGCTGGGATGAGTCGAGTGAGACGGTCATTATAGGACCAGAGTATCTGGAACAGGTTTAGGTAGAAGTTCGCCAGATCCGGGCTAACATGAAAGCAGCTCAGGATAGACAGAAGTCGTACGCTGATGTGCGCAGACGTGACCTGGAGTTCGCCGTAGGCGATCAGGTATATCTTAGGGTATCCCCCATGAAGGGAGTATTTCGTTTTGGCCAGAAGGGCAAGTTGAGCCCGAAATATGTGGGTCCTTATGTTGTGACGGAGCGGATAGGTCCGGTAGCTTATAGACTTGATTTACCCGCCGAGCTGGCCAAGGTACATTATGTATTTCATGTGTCCCAGTTGAAGAAGTATATGTCTCATCCGTCTCATGTGCTTCAGCCTGAAAGGCTAACCTTAGAGCCGACCATGCGATCAGTGGAGACTCCCGTACAGATTCTGGATACTAAGACTCGAGACACTCGCCATAAGTCCGTGAGACTGGTGAAGGTCCTCTGGTCGAACCAGGACGTTGAGGAGGCCACTTGGGAGCTGGAAGATAAGATGAAGGCGAAGCACCCGTCATTGTTTGCTTCTTAGTGTTTATATGTATAGGGTACGGGGCGTACCCCTTTTAAGGGGGGTAGAGCCGTTTCGGTTATGGATGTGTTCGACATGTATTATATACATTGTCTATGTTATGTTACAGACCGTGGTGTCTGAATGGTATTATGTGGCTTGGACCTTGAGTCCGTTGTGGTGTAAGAATGATGGTAATGTTGGTAATGATGTTTTGGAAGTATTGTGTTATAAGATTTTCCCCGTGTTCTAATATTAAGATATGTGTGAAGTGTGAACTTTGGGGACAAAGTTCTTTTAAGGGGGGTAGATTGAAATACCCCAAACCTAGGTATGTTGTTTAAACATTAAAACATGATTTATTAAGACTAAAAAGAGTCTTAGAAACATTAGTAAACAAATTTAAACAAAAAGAAAACACAAAATGTGCTTTAAAGTCAGTAAGAGCTAAAATGTGCTCTAAGCTTGGAATAAGCTTGGGTAAGACCTAATGAACTTACCAAGATCTTATGTATATATTAATGAACATATTAAATCAATTACCAAAGAAAACCAAGCTTGAAAACAAGTTAAAACACAAAATGTGCTTTAAGAAGTCTTAAAGCACATTTTTGAAAAATTGTCTTGTAAATGAGTTTTGAGTGGCTAAATGTCCATCATTACTCTTAAATATATATGTGTACTATATAGTATCACATTTGGGTGGCTATATTAATGGGAAATCAAAATTTTCACTTCTAAGTGCCTTGTTTTGGTGAATAGTGATTTTTATAAGCTAGTTTGTAACATATAATGTCATAAGTAATTAAATTGACAAACAAAGACTAAAATACCCTCATTATATTATAGGGGGCCGGTTTTCTAAGTGTGGTGACTCACCACTCTCTAGTTAATATAATAAGTAAGTAAAGAGAACTAATTAAAACTACTTTTTACTTTATTACTACAAATATCTCCTAAAAGTAAGTTCTATCTTCATTCTCTCATTTCTCCTTCATTTCCCACGGTTCCAAACACCATCTTCAACCTCTCTTCTTCATTCTCTCACAGTTTGCAATAGTACACACCACCATCTCCATCTTTTACCTCATGTAAAATCTAGCTCACTTGTCCAACTCAAAAACAAACACCACCAATCTCTTCCTCTCATCAAGCTCTTCATTCCTATCTTCTCAAAACTTCAAGAGCCCCATTTCGGTGCCATGGAGTTCCACCATTGAAGGAGCTTGAGCTTGTCTTTTGACATATTGTTGATCTCCTTTGCTTCTAGGTAAGGAATCTCAAAGAAAAATCATGTTTCCTCCATGTTTTGTTGTTGACCGAAAATACACATTGATGTAGCTCTTGGTGTGACTTTGTTTTAGCTTCATTCCAACCTTTCAAGGACTAGGTGGAGTCCTCTCTTCATAGACATCCAAACTCTATTCAAAGACCAAGGTAAAATAACTACATTAATGTTTTTGAAACAATGTAAAATTAGGGTTTACAATGAGATGAAGCTTATAGCTTGAATACTCATTATAATGTTTGTATATTGTTTAGAACTTGACAAGGAACCAAATACCTTACCGGTTTTTATAAGGAAACAAGAAAGAAATTTGTTTGGAAAAGAGGTAAATATACTAATCTAATGTTGTTTAATACCTTAGGAGAAATGAGCTTATAATGCTTGTTAAAACTACCTAAAGAGCAAATGGTGAATGACCTAGTAAATGTTCTCAAGGAGACTAGTAAAAGAACATATGTCTTGTTGTATGTAATTGCAGGTCAAAGGCATGTATATTGTGGAAATTCAGTGTTTAAGAGTTAAGCATTTTAAGGGCCTAAGAGCCATGCAATTTAAGTTATGCTTTACATTGTAATGTGGTGTGAATTGAGTAAAGTTTTGTGTGTGATTAGTGGTGATAATAATGTGCTTGGGTGTAACAAAATGTTAGGAGAACCTATGTCGAAATTTAGGAAATGCATAAGTAGTTCAAGATGTCTTAAAGGAATTTTGATGAATTAGGAAGTGTTCTAGTGTGTAATAAGGACTTAGGCATGATCTTGAGGTTTTAGTTTATACCAAAGTCGTTTTGGACTTAGATTGAGACTTAGGCAAACTTTGGTAAAATAAGGAGAAAGTGTAAGCTTAAGAAAAGAGATTTCAATGATGACATAAAGAGTTTTAGTTTGTAAGAAATGATGTTTAAGTAATAATGTTGTGTAGAAGATATGTCTTGGTATAATGGTTGGAATAGGCATGAAACATCACTTAGGAACCTAGGGGGTAGATACTATAAGTGTTGGAGGCTTTGGAGAGGTTTGGCTAAGTGTTTAAGGTTGTAGAAAATGAGTATAATGGCACGTCCGAACTTCCGTCCGAATTTGGAAGCTCGGACATGCCCTATTACGCTTACAGTTTTCTGGGTTTTAGGTAGTGTCTAAACTACCGTCCGAATTTGGAAGTTCGGACGCACCCATTTCTTTCTCTAGATTTAGCTTCGACCTGTGTCCGAACTTAGGGAAGCTCGGACACAAGTTCGGACGCACCTGCTCCTTCTGTTGGTTATTCTCGACCGATGTCCGAACTTCCGAAGTCCGGACACAAGTTCGGACATGTGTCTGGTTTCAGTTTAGAGTCTCGACTTGCGTCCGAACTTGGAAGCTCGGACACAAGTTCGGACAGGCCACTGTATGGACCAAAAATTATTGTTTTAAGATGGGAATTGTTATCTAAAAATGGTAGTTGGTAAGTAATGATATTATAAGGTTATGTAAGACATGTTAGGTGGGTTTTAAAGGCAATTAAAAGGATGAAAAGTTGAAACAAGTGTAAAAAAAAATAAACTAGTAATGTTGAGTAGAAAATTTCAATAATGGACTAGTGCGTTAATTAACCGACGTTACTAATGTGTTTATTCTCTCAAGGTGGAAACCAGTCGAGGCAAGGACCGAGGTATGGTTTTCTTGCAGTCTGTTCTACGATTTACACCGGCTTGGGTGTTGTTTGTTTTTCTGTGTGTTACGACCTTATAAGATTAAGGCATGAAAAGACTTTACAGTTTATACGTTGATGTTGTAGTGTTGTGACTCTTTCCCCTTGGTTGTCTAACAGACCTAAGTATTTGCTTGTATGTGACCTAACAAAATATTGTTGATCACTAACAAGTGCTAATCGGGGGAGTGAGTCCGGTATGTTCGGCCACGCGTGTGAGGATGGGAGTCGATGTCATATCCGGTTCGGCTCTCTTGGTGTGTGTATAGGTATTCCAATTTGGTTTCTACCTTCCCTTAGCTTATCCAAAGCTAGTTACTGACTCACGTCGGGCCACAGGGGCATACGAATGTTGTTTTCGGTGTGCTTGGGATTACTATATCCGACACACCTTGGGCATAAGTTAACCGTTCGATATAACTGGACGGTAACGAGGTTGGTAACGAGCTTAACATGAGATTGGCAATAATCTCTAGGCTCACTATGTATACTAACTATGGTGGAAGGTTCCTTGTGAGAACCGATTTTATGGTGTATGTATTGTTGTTGTGCTATGCAAATTCCCTTGCTATGCTATGATATATATATATATATATATATATATATATATAATATAATAATATATATATATATATGTTGGATGTTTTAAAATGAATGCCATGTTATCATGACAATTGGTTGCGCGTATCCCGGTAGCCGATGGGCTGCGCGTTAACCATACCAGCAAAGGTTGCTGACCCCCTGGGGGCTCCATATTTTATTGCAGGATGAGGATCGAAGAAGCGGAGTGGCTCTAGATCCTAGGTCGATGATGTACTTTGGTTGTTTTGGTTGTTGAGCCCGGGATGCGCCTGTGCTCCCGAGGCATTACATTTTGGTACCGTTCGTTAAACAGAGGTGGATGTTTACGGTTGGTAGGTGTGTTGTAAATTAAATACTCGGTATGGTTGGTTATGTTTATATATGGATGTTAGGTTCTATGCTCGGGAGTCTGATCATCAGACCGATACACTTGTATTTATTCTGCCTAGTTAACCACGTGGGTGGTTAACGGCGTTGAACACCAAAGCGTTTAGTTATTGTTTGGTTGGTTATTTCCGCTGCGATTTCGGTAGTTGGTAGGGGCGTTGTAGGGGTGTTACAGTTATTAGTAGATTTACAACCTTTAGAAACTTTGTTCATGAAATAGCATGTTGCTAAATCCAATTTAAACCAAGTCGTTTAGTGGTTTCTCCTTGACTTTCATCCGTATAGTACCGGTTTTTGTGTGGACTTGTATACTTAATTTGTGTGTACACGTAATGGTTCCTATGACCATTTTATTGTTTTTCCCTCATTCCTTATTGGTATTTAAGCTCATTAGCCTTTAGTTCCATGTATAAATGCTTAAGGCACATTTTTCCTTAAAGCACATTTTCATGCTCTAAGGTGCGTTTTCGGTTTAAACGCTTAAGGTATGTTTTTGTGTACATTGCTGTTTAACTCTTTCTGATGTTTCTAAGGCATGTTATAGCCTTAGTATATTATAATTAGATAGTTCATCAATACATTAAGGTTTGGGGTATTTCAATCTACCCCCCTTAAAAGAACTTTGTCCCCAAAGTTCCTATGCATCTAATATCTCTTAGAATACACAGGTAACTTCACATACAAAATCACATAGATCACACAACAGTAAATACACTTTCTTACTCATAAGGTCTGCCACATTTATTAAGGTTCAGACTCGTAAGGTCTGTCACAAAGTATAATACATACTAAACACTAAGTAAGAAACAAACAACAATCACCACTATGTGATTGTTTGCTTACAAACTCAAAAGCACATACTTAACACTGAGTAAGCGAAACAAACAATCAACACTATGTGATTGTTTGCTTACCAACTCAAAATCAAAGAGGCTCTACCCCCCTTAAAAGGGGTACACCCCGTACCCTTACAAGAAATCTAGTCTATAAAGAGCGAAGGGTACTTCGCTCGCATCTTATCCTCTAATTCCCAAGTAGCCTCCTCGACGTCCTGGTTGGACCAGAGGACCTTCACCAGTCTCACTGACTTGTGGCGAGTGTCCCTAGTCTTCGTATCCAGAATCCTCTGAGGGGTCTCTACTGATCTCATGGTTGGCTCTATAGTTAGCCGTTCGGCCTGCAAAACACGGGAGGGGTGGTGCATGTATTTCTTAAGTTGTGAGAAGTGGAAAACATCATGCACTTTACCCAGCTCACCGGGTAGGTTTAACCTGTAAGCAACTGGGCCCACTCGCTCCGTAATGGTATAAGGACGTACAAACTTTGGGCTCAACTTACCCTTTTGTCCAAATCTGAATATTCCTTTCATCGGCTAAACTCGCAGAAATACTTGGTCGTTCACAGAGAACTCTAAGTCTCGTCGTCGCGTATCAGCATTCGACTTCTGTCTATCCTGGGCTGCCTTCATATTCTCTCGAATCTGCTGAACCTCAGCCTGAACTTGCTCTAAATATTCTTGTCCTATAATAACCGCTTCACTTGACTCATCCCAACATAGTGGTGTGCGACATGGTCTGCCGTACAATGCCTGGAAAGGTGTCATCTTGATTGTAGCATGATAGCTATTATTGTATGAAAATTCGATCAGATGCAACTTATCAATCTAACTACTCTGGAAGTCCAAGGCACATGCTCGTAACATGTCCTCAAGTGTTTGAATCGTACGCTCAGTCTGACCATCTGTCTGAGGGTGGAACGCGGTACTCAGCTTCAATTCTGTACCTAGCGCTTCCCGTGTAGTTTTCCAGTATCTTGAAAGGAATCTGGTGTCTCTGTCAGATACTATGGCTTTAGGTACTCCGTGGTGTCTCATGATCTCCCTATCGAATAGCTCAGCAAGCTTTGTTACCTTCCAAGTGTCCTTCATCGGTATGAATCGGGCTACCTTGGTCACGCGATCAACTACAACCCATATCATGTTCAGGCCTCCTCTGGTAGGTGGGATTCCAACCACGAAATCCATGGAGATATCTTGAAACTTCCACTCTAGAACTGGCATTGATTGAACCATGCATCCAGGTTGCCTGTGCTCGAACTTCACCTTCTGGCAAGTTAGGCACCTCACTACAAACTCAGTAACGTCACTCTTCATCCCACTCCACCAGAAGTAACGCTTCATGTCTTTATACATTTTCGAAGCTCCCGTATGGATGGAAACAGAAGAATAGTGTGACTCTCGTAGGATGTGCTCCTTCAGCTCAGTGCTGCTGCGAGGAATGCATAATCGGCCTTTCAATCTGATCAGATCATCATCATGTAACTCGAAGTCATATTTCTGGCTCTCGAATGTACCCTCTATCAGCTTCTGCCTAATCTCCATCATATATGAATCGCTCTGCTGAGCCTCTCGCACCTCGTCAATCAAGCTGGAACTAGCAACCATGGCATGAAGCGAGTGTGCTCGACGACTTAGAGCATCAGCTACAACATTAGCCTTCCCTTCTTTGTACTGGAGGTCAATGTCGTAGTCCTTCAGGAACTCTAACCATCTTCTCTGTCTCATATTCAACTCCTTCTGAGTGAATATGTACTTCAAGCTGTTATGGTCGGTGTAGAATGTCAAACTAACTCCGTATAAGTAATGGTGCCATATCTTCAAGGCGAAGACTACAGCTCCCAACTCAAGATCGTGCGTAGGGTAGTTTTCCTCATGTTTCTTCAGCTGGCGAGAGGCATAAGCAACTACCTTGCCATGCTGCATGAGTACACAACCCAATCCCCTACCCGATGCGTCACAATAAACCTCAAATCCCTCTGTACCGTCTGGGATAGTAAGAACAGATGCAGAAGTCAATGAGTCCTTCAAGCTCTGAAATGAACTCTCATAGTCATCTATCCATACAAACGGTGCATCCTTCTTCATCAAACTGGTCATTGGCTTGCTGACTTTAGAAAAGTCCTTAACAAATCTCCTGTAATAACCTATCAAGCCGAGGAAACTCCTGATGTCGGTAACTGACTTCGGCCTTGGCCAGGTGTGCACGGCATCAATCTTTGCTGGATCCACTGAGATCCCAGCATCTGAGATGACATGACCAAGGAAAGAGACCTGGTCAAGCCAAAACTCACACTTGGAGAACTTAGCATAAAGCTGGTTCTCCCTTAGTATCTCTAAAACTTGTCTCAAGTGACTTTCATGTTCACCTCTCGACCCTGAATATATGAGTATATCATCAATGAAGACCACAACTGACTTATCCAACTGTTCCCTGAACAAACGGTTCATCAAATCCATAAATATCGTCAGTGCGTTCGACAACCCAAACGGCATCACTGTAAACTCGTAGTGGCCATATCTCGTCCAGAATGCCGTCTTCTCAATATCTTTCTCTCTAATAGGAATCTGATGATACCCTGATCTGAGATCAATCTTGGAGAACACAGATGCCCCTTTCAATTGATGCGTGGTAGCGGATACTTGTTCTTTATTGTAACATTATTCAACTCCCTGTAGTCGATGCAGAGGCGGAGACTGCCATCCTTCTTCTTCACGAAGAGTACTGGCGCTCCCCATGGTGATACACTAGGCCGCACAAACCCTTTGTCGAGCAGGTCTCTCAGCTGCTCTTTCAATTCATTCATCTCAGCTGGAGCCATGCGGTAAGGCGCCTTGACTATCGGTCCAGTTCCTGGTAGCAGCTCGATGGTGAACTCTACCTCCCGTGGTGGTGGCATGCCGGGTAGTTCCCTTGGAAAGAGGTCGGGAAACTACGACACCACTAGTACTTTGGGGTCGAACTCTGAATCTCTCTCTCTATATCCTGAACATAGCAGAGGTACACTTCTTTCTTCTTTCTCAGCTCTCGATACATGGCCATAGCGGTGATGATCTTGGTTGAAGGTTCTCTAGGTCTCTGGTGGTATGATATGGTAACCCCAGATGGACTCCTGAGTAGCAGTCGGTGCTCGGCGCAGAGGATACGACCCTTGTGGCTCCAACCACTTCATTCCGAATATAACATCAAACCCTAAATCTCTGAACTCAATCAAGGTGACAGGAAAGTCTTCTCCTCTAATTCGGATAGTGGCTGCTCGGTAGTAGCGAGTGCATCGAACCTTCTCCTTAGACGGGAGCGTAACCGTAAAGTCTGGCAGCTCGCTAGCATCTAGCCCCAACCTCCTTGCAAATGATGATGAGACGAAGGTATGCGAGGCCCCTAAGTCGAATAGTACTGATGCATCAACGCCATTGATCGGAAAGGTGATACCACTTTTTGTAACACCTCAACTGCTAAACCTGAACCATCATACAACAAACCTGCAATAATATTACAACACAATGGAAGAAAATACTAAAAGTTGGTGTTACCGCCGTTAGTCACCCACGTGACTAACTAGGCCTATTCCAGTCTCAAGCTACGGTCTGACGGACCCGAGTGTACCGAACATAAGTGCATACAAGTCTTAAAACAAATACAATACCGAGTCTGAAGTATCTCTCATATTATTACAACTTACTACCACAGTTTATTAAGCGAGTGTACAGGCACACTCGTAATGCAAATTAAACCCATGGTGCTCTACCCACTCCTACTCTCAGGCTGGGTCCTTGTCTGGCACCTACCTGCAAAGTTTAAATCACTAGCCCCAAGGTGCTTAGCACATGGCTGATACAGAAAACGTGCAGCCCACAAGGTATCAAGGCTACACACGACTACTTTGTCGTATACATGTAGTTGATTATTCATACAAATAATAATAAGAAGTACAATAACAACAACATATTTATGTGAAACATTCACAGCTCAAATAAATCGAACGTCATAATGGACGCCCATCAATGAGTAAGTTAGATTCCTAACTCCTGAGGCCTGAGAATTGTTTAGTTCTCGTGTTTGACCATACCTTATAAGTGTCAACCATTCTCCTAAAAGAACTGGTTGTTCTCTAACTGATATGTTTATTTTTGTCGGGTCAAAGTAACCCTAGCCAATGAGTTATTAGCTCCACTGGTTTAATAAACATTAATTCTAAAGTTATGAGGGGTGTAGGCTTGGCCCTCCTGCGCCTCCTGAATTTGCCTCCCATCTCGAACTGTTCACTCGAGATGGTCGGGTCAGTTTGTCGACCCTAGGCGGAAGACAGATCTGATACAGACGCCGACTTCCTAACCTGAACATGCATGACCGGAGTTAGTCCCGGATTCCTCTTCTTCCAAGTTCCAGTTAGCTGAAGTCCCTTGGACGATTGGTTTGTTAAACCTCTCTCGGTATTAACCAACTAACAATAGGGAATATTTGTAACCTTATACAATTGTTATTAAACATAGTTAATGAACAAGCTCTGAATCAAATCGTGTTAGTGTACAATGTACGCACAATAACAATACCATAAATCGGTTTATGCTTAATCCTGTTTGGTCGTATCACAATAATACATAGCACACAAACCGAGGAAGGCCTCGTTAGCAAACAAGCTACAAGAATACCATACCTTAGCCTATCGACGTTCGTCCACTTCCAGATGACGTCTCGACTATTCTGGTCACCTTACTCCGCTCCTATAGTTCATTAGGACGGCGTGGTGAAATAACTTAATTTTCGTATTTTCACTATTCACCGTATTTTACTATTCATGTATATGTATTTTACTATTCACGTATATGTCTCGTATTTGACTATTCATATATACGTAGTTACTATTCATGTATACGTGTTTACTATTCATTTATACGTATTTACTATTCATGTATACATATTTACTATTCTTGTATACATATACTATTCACGCATACGAGTACTATTCAAGTACACTAAAATTTTTCGTATACGTTCGTATGATACTCCGTATCATACGTATTTATTTCTTTTCCCAATATAACTTGTATTTTCATTAAAAATACCTTAAGTAATGATTTCTCCTATACTTATTAAATTACAGGTATACCCTCGTATACCTTAAGTAATATACGGGTCTCGTTTAACCCCATCTTAACTCTATTTCTTTTACAACTTGTTTCTAAATTCTTTAATAAATTTTCTTGACCTTCTATACACATAAAAATGTGTTATTTATATCACTTACCCATAGTGTTCTCTTAATCTCTATTTTATTCATAATAAGTCCTAAACTTGTTATTTTTTTATTTCTAATTTCTTCCAAAGTCTTACTTAGTCAATTTCTTTTATACTTTTGGTCAATTACCAAAATATACCCAAGTTTGACCAGTCCTTTATGGTCAAACCCCCTAACTTTCCATTATTAACTTTACCCCTAAAGTTAATTTAACTTAACTTTTTATTCCTTTATCCTTTTAATATCTAATCTCTTGCTACAAATTTTATTCTAACTCCTCTAAACATTTTACAAACTGTCATTGACCAAGTTTGACCATGTTTGACCATGTTTGACTAGGGAAATTACCATGTACCCTTGTGGTCTTTTCTTTTATCCTAACACATTTATTAACCAATTTAACTCTAATTAATTTCTAATTTTCGTAACTAATTTTCCTACAGATTTTTGAACACCAAAAATCATTTTAAACATCTCTAAATCACCAGATTTAATTACCTAAAGTTGTAGTATACATATACTATCTTTTATTAACTTTAAATATACCAAAAACCTCATAAATTCTAGTATATACTTATAAACTTTATAAATTGTAAACTTAATTCTACAAAATTATTTGTCCATCATCTAAAACTTCACAAATTTCATAATAGCTTATATATATTTCGGCAATTATTATATATAGCTAAAACTTCTCAATTTTACATATACTCTTAAATATACTAATTCCTTTAATTTAACTTAGTTATATAATTTTCCTAGCTCACATAAGCTCTCTTAATTTTCGGCCATCCCTTAAATCATAGTATATGAACTTTTCTTATATATTATGGTAGCTTATGTTAAAGCTTATATCATAAGGGTTATAAATCTAATTTTAGATTTACAAAATTAACATTTTAGGTGCCAAAAATTAAATCTAACACCTAACAAAATCGGCAATTATAAACAAGGTATACAATAGGTTAGATCATATATAGATCAATATTTAGAACCTTGAAAGAGGTAGTTGTAGGATTTACCTTGTATATTAAACTTTTAGCTTAATATTTACGCTTGAATTCCTTAGAAATTTCACCAGCAATTTGCTAAAGGAATTGTCCCCAAAATTATACAATAAGATGAAGAATAAGATGGGTTAGTATCCCATGCCAATCGGCTGTAACAACAACCAAAGAATAAGAAGTTTTCAAGAAGGCAATGTTTTACCTCGTGAATAAAAGGCACTTCTTAGTGGTTTTTCCTGAGAATCTGGGGGCTCATGAGCTATGGTTGTAAAGCTCGTGAAGAGAGGTTTCCAACGAGCTATCAAGATTGTGATTTGGAGCTAGGACGAGAACGTTATGAGTTCTACAAGGAAAGGTGTTCTTTAAGTCTTAAATCTAAGAACATGGAGTTTTTGTGTGTTGTTTCTTCAAAAAGAGGATGAGCTACAAACTGGGAAGCTCTCATCTGACAGGTAAGAGTCTGATTAATGATTCTCTAAGGGGACAAGATGCTTTGTCAATTAATGAAAGTCTTAAGTAGTTGAAATAGTTAATTTAAAAGCAAAAATAGCCTTGGTGAGTCACCCCCCAATTTGGCAGCCCTATGCCCTTTTTAATCTGGTTTTTTTGTTTTATTCTTATATTATGTAACATTTGATGAATGAAACTGGTTCATAATGACTTGTACCATGTGATAGGTATGTTACAAGGCCAAAAATGCCTTAAAACACATTTTATGTGCTTCCGGGTTCACATTGATTATGCAATTTGTTTTGGCTAGTTTAAATGTGTTATTAGTACATTTACAACCTTTATAAACTTTTTTCATGAAATATCATGTTTCTAATTCCAATTTAAACCAAGTCGTTTAGTGGTTTCTCTTGACTTTCGTCAGTTTAGTACCGGTTTTTGTGTGGACTTGTATACTTAATTTGTGTGTACATGTAATGGTTCCTATGACCATTTTATTCTTGTTCCCTCATTCCTTATTGGTATTTAGGCTCATTAGCCTTTAGTTCCATGTATAAATGCTTAAGACACATTTTTCCTTAAAGCACATTTTCATGCTCTAAGGTGCGTTTTCGGTTTAAACGCTTAAGGTATGTTTTTTGTGTACATTGTTGTTTAACTCTTTCTAATGTTTCTATGGCATGTTATAGCCTTAGTATATTATAATTAGATAGTTCAACAATACATTACGGTTTAAGGTATTTCATTAATACACTACACAAGTACACATCCACATATACATACATTTCATTCTCATCCATATATTTCATGAATTATACAAAATAAATGTTCAAGAGAATACAACAAGAACAATATAGTCCAAACACAATTAAGTGCAATAAAAGTCCGATTCGTGCATTTATCTTATTTGAGTGATCACATAAACACACAAATCGGGGTAACCAGGTTAGGATATAGAGCATGAGGAAATCATACCTTTCATCATTGATTTACTTTATCGGGTGTTCCCTTGCTCCTTAGTTCACACTCGTTCCTCGAGTCTTATTCTCGAACCTCCGGCTACATGCCAAATGGTTCCATTAATACTAAGCACTACAATACATTCATAGCTACTACTCCCGTACCTACCCCGTTATCCCATTACTTCGGTTTAACTTAATGTTCTTATACTCACTACTTTCTTAACTCATTTTCTCACTCATATCTGTACTTCCTTACCATTCCATTCCATTAATGATGTACTACTAGTACATATGCATATGTGTATAGGCATACATATACATATATGATAACTTTAATCATATTTATATATATATATTTTACTCGACCGACCTTACCCAGGGTCGGACCCAAGGTCGGTCGAAGTCAGTAAGTTAATATGCTGGGAAAATTCAGGCCCGACCGACCTTGCAAGTCCGGTCCCAAGGTCGGTCCATTTCAGTAAGTTTTGGCTTCGAGATTCTGGACTCGACCGACCTTGCATGTCCGGTCCCAAGGTCGGTCCATTCTAGAAGGTTTTATTACGGGAAATTTTCTGGCCGACCGACCTTGCAATTCCAGTCCCCAAGGTAGGTCCATTCCAAAAGGTTTCCGTCTTTGCAAATCTGGGCTCGACCGACCTTGCAAGTCCGGTCCCAAGGTCGGTCCAGTCCAGTATTTCAGTTTACAATCTGTTTTCAGTTCTATACTTTGCCCATTGTTTCCCCAATCTTCCTACATGTTTAATCACTACTAGGCCCTCCCAATTGCCTTAGTACATCCACCAAACTCCTTGCTCATTTCTAAATCCTCATACACAATTTCTCTTCACTTCCATTTAACACTTACCACAGTTTTTGGTCCTCTTATGCTACAGATTTTTACCTTAACCTTTACCAATCAATACTCCCTCAACCAATGCCATTCCAAGCATTCTAAATACATCATCTTACCATGCCAATTCATTTCCAAGCCATTGCACTACCTATACCCAAGTCCAACTTTCATTCGCTACATCTTGTACACTAATTTACCCTAGTTTCCACAATGCATTTAAATACTTTTTGCTACAGATTCTACACTCTCATATCCTCACACTACAACTACCAGTACATGGTTACTAAACATCCTTACTCCATCCAATACATACCTTGGTTCTCCCATTCACCAAGTCATCCATAAATGTACATTTCCTTCCAAAATTTCGCTATAGTTCACCTACATTTCTTACTTAACCACATACATCTTTTCTTGCCAAAATCATTCCTAAACTAGCCACACACATACAAGGGTCCCACCAGCAATCAATACAATATCATCAATACTTCCTCAATCCACAATACTAATACAATACACAATGTACTTGGCTCTAAGGCCTACAATTCACACACTAGTTCACAAATACCCAAAATTTTATTACTACAATACCAATACAATTTTTGGGTTCTTTAAATTGGTTTACCCATTCCCTTTACTCTAATGCAAAATCTTGCATCTAAGGAAGAGCTCTTACCTTGAGCTTATAATTTCCTTCTTTCTTTTCCATTTCTCCTCTTCCTCTCTTTCTTGCACAAATTGGCTATATGGGGAATGGAGTTGCCAAACTCCATTCCCATCACCCAAAGTACACAAAACAAGTATATTAACATACTAACCCTTTAATTAATGCTAGTTCATTGAAATGCTTAAAACAAGATTTATAGGGTTTACCTTTGGAGTGTTTACGAGGGGTTTTAGCCCTTGGTTCAAGAAGGTGAATCCACCACCATTGCAAGGTTGAATTGGTGCTCAAAAGAGAGAGAAAACAGGGCATTACAAAGGGTAGAAATCAGTTATGAAGAAAGATGGAGAAAACATGAGTTTTTCATGTAAATTTTTACCTTAATGGAGAGAGGAGACTCCAAGCTACCCATTGATGCTATTTTCTTTTGAATGGGGAAAACCCATGGAGATGAACTTCCTCATTTTTGGATTTTGAAAAGAGAGAAGTGTAGAGGAGGATGAGGGGAGTAAGAATATGTAATTATTTTTACATTTGGAGCTCACATGGAGGTAGAGCATGAAGGTAAAGTGAGGTTGCCATTGTTGTGTTGAGAGCTCCAAAAATCACCAGCCACAAGGGAGAAAGGAGAGAAATCGGCTGGGATGGGGAGAAGAAGAGAAGAGAATAGAGAGAGTGAGATGAGAGAAAAGGTTAAAGTACTTTTCTACTTTCTATTTTGCTTTTTGGTTCCCTTTACTTATTAGCTAGTTACATGTGTGTGAGGGTTATTTGACCCACTAAAAATCGGCCCCACACATTACTACTAGTTGGAGCGTTTTTCGTCTTTTACAAAAAATGCTAGTTATTTTACCCAGTTTTGGTACTATTCACTAACCGGGCCCGTTTTCCGGAATTTTCTCGTTTCTTAAATTTTATTGGTTATTAAACCTCCATTAATCTTAATTAATGTTATTTAATGATTTATAATTTTTACGGGTTCTTTTGACCACTTAGAGTCACGTTTTCGGGTTTCTCGAAAACATGCGCTAAAGCTTTATTAGCGTTTTAGTGCATTATTTGGATCCGTTTTCTTCGGAAGTTGTTCCCATATATCATTTAGGACATATTAAGCCTTTAGGATCCATGTATCCATGTAATACACTAACCGAGGTCTCATACCTCCTATGGTTATTTAACGCTTATTTAGCGTTTTTCGCTTTTTAAGCGTTTATTATTTCATTTGGATTTATTTTTCCTCACCAATATTACTTAGGCACCATTAAGCCCTTAAATACGCTTTAGATTAATTTAAATCCCTATATTTAAGTTCGGGGTATTTCAATCTACCCCCCTTAAGAACTTTGTCCTCAAAGTTGTTCGAGGTTATGGGATTACTACACTTACTCATTCTTACATGTCTAATACCAAAGTCATACATCCCTCCTCCTACAATTCCCAAATCCATTAATCAAGGTTTCTTCATTCCATACCATACAAATGTACAATAATTACTCCAATCCGCCTTACATCCAACCATCCGGTTCCACATTACAAGGTTCGTACGCACATACAGTGCAAAGCAATCCCCAAAGCAACGCAATACACATCACAATCCCTTAGGCACTCAGGTCCTCTAGACACAGGACTCCTCTATGTCCCGCTGCCTTGGAATAATACAATATGATATACTACTATCTTCTCCGGTATCAGCTTCTAACAATCCTTCATCTAGGCTTAGAAAAACTCTTTCACAACTACTTAGGAATTTTCTAAAACACACAACTCCAAATTTCAATTTATATTCAATACATCTATCCTATGAGTGATTCTTGTGACCACTTGAGGGGAGCTTCAAGAATCATTCAACCCTGATGTGATCAGCATCAGTGTTGAACTATCTTTCCCCCAATTTGTGTTCGGTTTCCCTTGATCTGATCAGGATCAAGTTCAACTTCCCACATCAATTTCAAACAATCAAATAATTTGATTTCGTCCATTTTCTATCTTTTTACTCTTCTAGTCTTGGTTACAATTTCGCACATCTCCAAAGGATGGAGTTCAGTCGATCAATCATTCTCAATCTACTTCCCAAATACTTTACTTCGAGATTCAATGCCTAAGTGCTCATTTCATCAACCTTTCGCTACTTCCATCCCTTACTCTCCATCCTCTTAAATTTCTAACTAAGGAATACAGTACTTATGAAATTCAGTTGTCCTTAATTTACTTCTAATAACATACCTACGAATACACTACTCATGGGCTACATTCATCTACTACTCTCAATCCTTTCATACAATTTCTCTACGGGATACAATACTTGTGTAGTTCCGTCCACTACTCATTCTCAATTGTCTCGAAACAATCACCTAGGGAACTCACTTTCCTCTAGGTTCTACATCGGTTTTATACCGACTCATGCATTGTAATGCTATGTGTAACTTTAATAAGACATACACTATAGGGATTATCATTTCCTCAAGAGCTTCTCTTCTCCTCTTTACCAATACTCTCACACTGGAGTTACACGATGGTTATATTCATCCTATGGTATTCGCATCTCTCGTGCCTAATTACTATGATCACAATGTGAATGAATACATATGTTTATTAAAATAAGTACCTATCATCAAATCATTTTCTTTATGCCATACACATTGGTAGTTTATGTGTTTATTCATGACCTTACATTGAGCAGTTTTTGGCGTTTGCTCTACCCCCCTTAAAAGGGATTACGCCCACGTAATCTACCATATGTTATAATTGAACATTTGTTACACTCAATTCGGGCATTCTGAAACATTTTAGCTTCTATGCGGTTTATTACATAATATACTCTGGTTAAAGGGTCTTAACCATACCAATTGTTTAGTCCTTGCACAGAATTCCTATTGGAGTTTATTTAACTCCTGATTAATTCAGTTCTATCCTATTAGGCTTCAAGGCATTAATAGCCATTATTTCATACTTACTAGGTGTATTAAATTACTTAGCTAGGGCCCACTAGCTTCTGCTACGCGACCCTGATAACTTGGGTTATTCACCCTTCTTGTTATCCTTAGTGTGCTACACATCACCTTTTTATCCCTCTATTGTGGGAATAAGGTTATTAAAAAATGTGGCATTTTTTTACCGTGCTTGAACTCGATGAGTTTTAGATTTTGTCCAGCTCTCTGGCAATCTATTATACATACTATTCGTACTCCCGCGATTATTTGCTGAATTCCTCCGACATATTATTGGGTGAGGTTAAGTCACTACTTAGTTGTAGTGCTTCCTCTGTTGTCAATAGCTTCTGAATTATACCAGTTCTTCTAGTTCAATACAAGTGTTTTTTTGTATGACCATGCATTTTCTATGGCCTAGTGGCCTAGTGACTATTAAGTCTCCTTTCACTTTCTATTCCAATGGAATTTACATCTTGTGATTGTTAGTGTGTTTACACTCTTTGTGCTTCTTTGGCCTTAGGTCGCACAGTTTGTATATAAGCTCTTGCGCTAGCTACTGCCCGTGACTGTGATTGTTGGTGAAACGAGGGATTTACTATGGTTTACATTTTCCATATTCTTAGCTATCCCACTAGATCATTAGATGCAAGTACAATACCAAAACACTCAGTCATACAGAGTGCAGAGGCGTAAACGCTTGGCAGTAAATCACTTATGTGATAGGAATGAATATTTTTACCTGTCATCTTACAACTCCATATCATTGTCTAACCACTTCCTCATAGCGGTCGCTTGTTGCGCACCATATTCTTACTCGTTATACAACATCGTTTTTACAGTCCCTGTTACCGTGGTAGGTTCTCTTACTTATTGCCATTATCGTTGGCACCATTTCCTTATGGTGTGAATACACCGAGGATTTCCTATGTTCGTATGTATGACGATTGTCGTAGCATACCGCAATGTTACTGTCTTCCCAATGTGGAGATGTTTCATTTCAACTCAGGTTTCATGTGTAGGTTGGCTTACCTCACATTATTCATAATTTATGATACAATTTACCCAGTGTCTTGGTTGACAATGGATGAAGTAATTTATCGGGTCACAAGCTCCTTGAGCGTTGGTCATTCGTGGTGTCCAATGTGCGTTCACATTGACTATTTTTGACAATTACTGTCTCTCAGTGTTGAGCATTGGTTATAGGCTCTAGCCGTGTAGTTTTACTTTTGTATGTACATCACCGGGACATCCCAAGAACTTCAAGGATCTTCTGGTCCCGTTCTCCAAGTGGAGAGTATTCTATCACTGATAAGTGAAAGTTCTTGCTGAGAGGTTTGTGTTCGCTCATAAGTCTCATGACAAGGTTTACCATTTAGTTTATACAATGGTTCACCACATGTTTGGGTGCATATGGAGTATACTTACTCCTTCGAGTCCCTATGCTCTTTAAGCGGTGTGTTTTCCATTCCACATTATACACATTCTGTGTTTGCTTCTAAACCAATCCATCTTGGTTTTCACAGTTGTTCTCAAGCCTCTTGTAGGCGTATTGGTATGGAGATCTTCTTTTTTAGTTGCCTCTTGGCAACAACTACATGCGCGAGCTTTGTTGTTATAGTAGATGGAAGCCTTTTCTAAGGGTTCACATCTTCACCGCATTGGTGATCTTCGGTTAACGAGAGGTACCTATCCTCGAGTTTCCCGTAGTGTCAAAGTGTGGACTAGGCCATTATTGGCATTATTATGATTCTTATGCCTCTGTGCTACCATTGCTACAGAAGGCATGAAGAGCAATTAACAACTCCGTCAACTGTGTACTAGACTGGTGCTCTAGTGACAGTGACACTAAGGTTGCCATTACTCCAAGCCACTCATTATGTTGAGCTCAATTGGGTGGTTCAGTTGTCGATCTATTTGTCGCATGAAGCAATATCTCTTGCTAGTCTTGTTATTAAATGGTGTGGGTTTTGCAACCGTTCAAGTCTACATAACGTAGTTGGTTCATGGCTTTTAAGCCTTATTGTTGCAAGCTATGCTCTTTGCAAGCTGCTTATACATGTTCCCACTCCTTGTATACCATCATAAGGTTAGAGGTATTTACTGGGCTCCATGGCAAGTCGTGGCATCATGCTTCCATTCATAGGAGGCCCTTTAGGCAACTTGGTTCTAATCAATGCCTTTTGGTAATTTAGGGCATTTCCTGTTAAGTGAAATCCCTTTGGTGTCCTAACCGAGTGTTCGTTCTAGCTTCCGTGCTCTTATCATTACGCTTGTTCGACTGTTGTTAATCTGGACACCCTTCAAGGATTGCTCCTTGGTGTTGTTAGGTATGCCGTTACATCCGGCTAATGTTTATGACATGTTATGTCCACTATACCACCTTGTGGTTTTGTAGTTGTGCTATCCCCTTTTTGGGTTATAACATCCCCCATTCTCGGGTAGAGTGTTTATACTCCCCCTAGTATTTTAGACCAGGTTTAAGATCCTTTCCAATGATGGATTATACTTCGTGGTAATCTTGTGATCGCTCTTGGGAACTCCGTCCCGTTTGTTGAGCATCATTGTCCACATTAGGCATTTGCCTTACTATATTCAGGCTGGGTATACCTTCCAGCTGTCATGTATTTGCTTGATGGTTTTGAGACATATCCGATGTCTATGCCTACTAGTCTGTGCTCCTTGCACTTCCAAGTTCTCATTCATTTCCTTTAGATGGATACTCTGAGTTCCTTATACTTATTACTTAGTTGAGTTCCTTGTCCTTGATCGTCTAGGGTGTCCAACTGTTCTGGTTGAACTTGCTCATGGTCCATAGAACGGAGTTGACTACTTCCCGTGCTTCGTGCACTACATGTATATATACATGGGGTACCTTGTTGATACGTTACCACTTACCTAACTATCTGCCAGGCCCGTAAGCTCCTTCGGAGTGCGCTCATCCCACATCCCGTAATTGGGTACACTCGTAGTGCTCGTCACACGCCTAGGTGAAGTATGCTACTGCCAACCCCTCTTGTATCATTCTATGATACTCACCTTAATTTTGTTGGTTTAGTTTTAAAATTCAAGGTTATAAAAGAAGGGTTGCGGTTTTGAAAGAAAAATTTGGGTTTAAAAAAACAGTTCGGTATTAAAAGAAGTTCTCCATGGCGTAGCCATGTTTGAGGTTTTGACCAAGTCCAGCTCCTTGCTGACTGGTATGTTCTTAATGGAAGGGTCGGGCCGTTAGACCTTCCCAAGGTTCCATTCTTCCTGTTGTAAGGATGTGTGAGTCGTCTTTAGTTGCTTCATTGCAGTCACGGTACATTACTATGTACCTGCGGTGTGTTGGAGTTTATATATTCCCGTTCTTACTGCACTTGCCGTGGCAAGTGCGTGGTACTGGTGATTTTTGGGTAATCCTATACCAGTCTTGGTATGGTTTCCACTCGTATTTGATAGTCTCGTTGACTCTTCCCTTGATCTTATTGATCTATGTTTGGGATACCTGATCCTTTAAGTAGTTTCTTAGTGATCTTGACCAGGATGTCTTGATCGGGGTACTTCTCCAATCCTTAGACCATTTATTTAGTTTTGAGTTTTTCCTTGTTGCTCGTTCCCACAGGTTTACCGTGGTTATTGAGCCTTAATTTGTTTAGGCACTACTCTTGTAGTCCTATCGGTTCGTATCCCGTGGATATCCTTGTAGCTGTGTAAGCTATGTCGGCTAGGTATTGCAACCTTTTGCGTTGTAGATTCGGAGTTCACCACTCCCGACTATGTCCTTGGTCGGCTAGCATACCATTAGTGGTGCTATTTGGCTATTACTGGCCCGTAGACTCATGTCTCAGGTTTTGTTTCTGTTCCTTTTACTGCTCTGTTGCACGCTTAGTGCTCCTTTTCTGCTGCTGGTTGTCTAGCCAGGTTTTGCGACTGCTAGGCATGTCGCCCCATGCTGTTGTATGTTGCAGTCTCTTAATGGTTGGTGTTCTCATTCAACCGCTATCGAGTGCGGGTATTGTTGTTCAACCGGAATCCATTCCGGGATTTCCAATTCTCGGAATCTGCTATTCGTCGGTTTCTTTCCTCTTATAGGAAGACCTTACTACTGCCAGGTCGGGCTTTTCCGAGTATGAGAGGACGTTCCTTCTCTCTAGCGTTCTTTCCCAAGTTATACAGTGGGTTTGTGGAGGGCGGGTCTGGTATTGTAGGTATCCAGTACTCACCGGTAGTTCCTAACTAGCATATCTCTAATGCTATCACTCAGCCCTTAGCCCTAAGCTTCTAATTCGTAACTCGGTATTCCTAAACTCGGTATTTCCAGTCATCAGAGCGATTCTTCGCTCTGATACCACTTTTTGTAACACCCCTACCGTTAATACCGTCATTACCGTCCAATGTCCTTACACATCCAGATACACACAGTGGATACTTACATACACACGGTGGGTGATACAATGTCGTTAGCCACCCACGTGACTAACAAGGCTACTACAACTACATACAGCATCGGTCTGATGGACCGGAATCCCGAGTACTACACATCCACAATACCTACTCCATTTACCAATGAAATACTACAATGCTCCATTCAACACTTTACTCCGTTACAATACCATAGAATACAATATACATAACCGAGTTTACTAAGTTCCCAATACAAATGTAATACCTCTCCCAAGTTCATATATACTCTTTAAGAGTTTACATCTACCCATTCCTCACATCTACATGCTTACAATACATAAGGTGTACCCCCTTGGTACACTACTACTTCAAGGCTACCAGCCTTACACAATTTACTACTTTCTACATTTTCTCCTAGCTGTCAACATAGCTGCTGATCTCTTACATTGTTCATGAGCGCTTCGGGTACCTGGACACTAAAAACGTTGCCCCTAGGGGCTCAGCTTTCGCTGCATATGACTTCCGCATACCCCGCGTACTAGCGAGGGTACGCCGACCACTTGGTCGAATACATGCAGTTCATTTTACAAATACATACATACATATATGCTTTCATTCATACTAATACAATACTTCACAAGGTCTACATACATACACCGTACTTTGAATACAAGGAAGATAATACAAGTCATCCAACACTTACTTACCTTCTTCCGGAATACACATACACATTACATACTCAATGCGCAATACGGAGATACACTTCTCCAATTCATACATAAGGCTTGTTAGCTTCTTTACACACCTGGGTCAATCGGGTGTACAATACTCTTTTACTCAAGGTCAAGACTTACACTAGTCAAGACCAATACACATACAATACTTTACTTCTTACTTTCTTTACTCAAGTCAAGTCGGGATGACCTCCGGGCAGCGATTACTACATCCCACCACCGGGCTTTAGGGTGGCCCACTAATCCAGGATGCTACCCATCGAAGGGGTTTGGTCCATGGAAAAGATTACAACCAGGATTCGGATCCAACCTCTTGTGTTTCCTTATCCTCACGCGTGGCCGAAACTATATCGGACTTCTACTCATTCCATTTTACTCAATACTCAAGTCAGAAGTTAGGTAGTTAGGAATTAGTAGTAGTGATTACACCCATACCAAGGGTTAATACACTACACAAGTACACATCCACATATACATACACCTCATCATCCATATATTTCATGAATTATACAAACTAAATGTTCAAGAGAATACAACAAGAACAATATAGTCCAAACACAATTAAGTGCAATAAAAGTCCGATTCGTGCATTTATCTTATTTGAGTGATCACATAAACACACAAATCGGGGTAACCAGGTTAGGATATAGAGCATGAGGAAATCATACCTTTCACTGTTGATTTACTTTATCGGGTGTTCCCTTGCTCCTTAGTTCACACTCGTTCCTCGAGTCTTATTCTCGAACCTCCGGCTACATGCCAAATGGTTCCATTAATACTAAGCACTACAATACATTCATAGCTACTACTCCCGTACCTACCCTGTTGTCCTATTACTTCGGTTTAACTTAATGTTCTTATACTCACTACTTTCTTAACTCATTTTCTCACTCATATGTGTACTTCCTTACCATTCCATTCCATTAATGATGTACTACTACTTGTACATATGCATATGTGTATAGGCATACATATATACATACATATGATAACTTTAATCACATTTTATATTTTTTTGTTTTGACTCGACCGACCTTACCCAAGGTCGGACCCAAGGTCGGTTGAAGTCAGTAAGTTAATATGCTGGGAAAATTCAGGCTCGATCGACCTTGCAAGTCCGGTCCCAAGGTCGGTCCATTCCAGTAAGTTTTGGCTTCGAGATTCTGGACTCGACCGACCTTGCATGTCCGGCCAAGGTCGGTCCATTCCAGAAGGTTTATTGCGGGAAATTTTCTAGCTGACCGACCTTGCAAGTCCGGTCCCCAAGGTCGGTCCATTCCAGAAGGTTTCCGTCTTTGTAAATCTGGGCTCGACCGACCTTGCAACTCCGGTCCCAAGGTCGGTCCAGTCCAGTATTTCAGTTTTACAATCTGTTTTCAGTTCTATACTTTGCACATTGTTTCCCCAATCTTCCTACATGTAATCCTACATGTTTAATCACTACTAGGCCCTCCTATTGCCTTAGTACATCCACCAAACTCCTTGCTCATTTAAATCCTCATACACAATTTCTCCTCACTTCCATTTAACTCTTACAACAGTTTTTGTTCCTCTTATGCTACAAATTTTTACCTTAACCTTTACCAATCAATACTCCCTCAAAATGCCATTCCTAGCATTCTAAATACATCATCTTACTGTGCCAATACATTCCAAGCTTGTAACATCCCTCTCAAATTAACACGTAATAGTCACTCACATTAACTGTAACACCCC